>OZ010573.1:9328167-9400667 GCA_963932145.1 Acanthosepion lycidas
GGTTGTGAACTGGTACAGGAATTGGTTGGTCAACTTTAACGCTTCAAAAACAAAACTGCTCTCTATTAATCACCAGAGAGATTCTTCCCTGCCCTCTATTAGAATGTCTGGCGCTCAACTTCTCGAGAACAACTCTCTGCGGCTGCTCGGTCTCACGTTGACTGCTGACCTGAGATGAAACAAATACATTGAGTCAATTGCTTCGTCCTCAGCAACGAAAGTTGGCTCACTCTGCCGCACCAGGAAGTTATTCTCCCCGGAATCAATCCTCCAGATCTACAAATCAACAATTCACCCTTGCATGGAGTATTGCTGCCATATATGGTCTGAAGCCCCTTCTTTTTACCTCGGGGTTCTTGATAGGCTCCATAGGCGGATATGCAATATAATTGGCCCTGCTCTGGCATCTCGTCTGCAGTCACTTTCTCACAGACGCACCGTCGCCTTTCTCTGTTTGTTCTACAAATACTTTCATGGCAATTGCTCCAAGGAGCTGCATTCGCTAGTTCCCAGACTTCATGAGTTCAAGCGCCCTACGAGGCTGGCATACGGCTCTCACCCTTTCACTGTCGAAACTATTAAATGTAGCCGTCTCTTCTACTCCAATAGCTTCATGTCTCGCACCACTCGCCTGTGGAACTCCCTTCCCTATTCCAGTTTCGCTGAGAGCTATGATCCCCAGCTATTCAAGTGTAATGTCAATCGACATCTCAAGTTGCCTTGATCTATTCACTATCCTTCTCCTCATCCTTTCTTCTATTACTCCTATCTGCTCTTGCTCTAAATTTTCTGTAACCCCTTGCGTCCTAGTGGCTTCCCGCCCTTCTTGGGGTGAAATGTTTAAAAAATAAATGAGTTTTATCATAACATCTCTGTGGGGTGTCTTGTTTTCTTCTTTTGATAAGTAATTCTTTAAGGGCGGTTAGTCCTTCGATGGTTTTGAAGATTCAATAAAGTGATCTTACCCACATAGTCACTAGAATAGCTTTTTCTAGCACTGTTTGTATGTGATTCATTTTTTTTAATTCGGTATCTTGTGTCTCTGATGTAGGATTTTACTTCCTTAGCTACGGGCTGTATGTAATTGTCTACCTATTTGTAACATTTCAATGATGAAATGACCGGCTTTCCTAGGTTGTTGATTTGTATATTTTGGGAAGGAGATAGAATCGGGCATGTGTGATGTTTGAGGGCGTAAGTGTTGTGCATGTTTTGAGGCATCATTTTTAGCGAGCTTGTTAATTTTTTGGTATTCAGGGAGAGGGACTGTGGGTAGGCTTTTGTCGGTGTTTTTTCGGCTAGTTGATTGTTGGCCTCTTTAAGGTATTCTTTGATTCCCCAAATCACTGTGGCGCCAGCTTTGTCAGCCTGTGTAAGGATTAGCTCGTCTCTATGCGTCAGCGTGTCAAGGGCCACACGTTACCCTACGGTGATATTGTTATGTGGCAGCTTATGTACTTTTGTTTTCGTTATGTCATTTGTTACTACCATTTCAATTATCCATATAATGATGTCCGTGTTCAGTGGGATGAATGTAGAATTCTCCTCTTTTAATGTTTCGAGTATGGAAGGCGCGTGCTTATTGTTTCCGTAGAGGGCTTTTCGTCATATTCTTCTAAAGAAGGATTTCAGGTAATTTGCCAAGGTGTAAATCTTGGGGGACAGGGGCAAATGCTTAGTCCTTTATCTAATAACCATACATTTGTCGAGCGGGAATTTACTGTTACCGAGATTTATAACTCGTCCGTACGGCTCATATTTGTATTTGCAAGAATGACGAAGTTATTTCGTAAAAGCTCGAAAGCTTGCATCATGTCCCTATTAGGGATGCTATACCCATTGACAAGTATCGTGGTTGGGGGCTTATCCCGCATTTGAAGGTTGAATGTGTTTGATGTTGATTGTCTACTAGGAGCTAATCTGGGTGGTCTGGGAGATCTAATGTGTTTTTGCGTTCTGTATAAGGGATGCTCTGTATCACACCCACACACACACATATATATATATATATATATATATATATATATATATATATATATATATATATATATATATATATATATAATAAAGAAGCAGTTTATAGAAAGGATTAAATAGCAATGTTAATGTGAGTAATGGCGAAATCACTTCGCTAACAGAACTTAATGAGACATTAACTTACTATCAATCCCTTGAATAATAAGATCCTTACATTCGGGTTGTAGTCAGATGGACGACATATGCCAAGTACATTCGTTAATTTTGAATGTTCATCTTTACGGCGCAATTTCCCAATATATAGGCAAACACTCAGACGAAATATGTGTAGACCGGACGATGTTTTTTTTAAGGATTTTATTATTCAAGAAATTGATAGTAAGTTAATGTGTCATTAAGTTTTGTTAGCGAATTTCGCCATTATTCACATTAACACTGCTAATTAATTCTTTGTATAAATTGTTTCTTTATGATATAAAATATAAGTTGCAAACTCTAATATATTTACATCAGATCTGCAGCGCAGTAATGATCAGAATTTTAAATTCTGTGGAGAATTACTAAGACATTTTACTCTACTAATTGGATTATCTAAATGTTTATGTTAACATTAGGATTATTTAAAACATTTTTAATCCTTCCTAGCACGTCCAAAATTTAAGTTAAAAATCTTGTTTTGTTTTTTTAGTCAGCAAAATTTACATAAAATCGATCATGTCAGCCATTTTTGGCAACATAAGTGAAATTCTCCGTTTAAAAAACTTGTAAAATTCAATCATACTTTTTCCAAAAGTTATTTTAGGAAAATTAGAAAATTTTAAGTTTACTTAATGTAATTGGAAACAAGAATTACTTTATCAGAAAAAATAGTTGGAAATAAGAAAACGATGTCTAATTGTGGTGATTGGTTTTAGAGGTGTGAATTGACGTTTGCATCAATGTATCGACAACTAAAGTCAGAGCAATTTATCGGATGGAAGGACAGAAGTGACAATATTTTCGAAAGTCTAATATCTTATTCATTTTCCTTAGTTACTTTTTTAACGAAGATATATCAAAAGCCTGCAATGTTTACCGTTGAACTCTTTACTCTTACTTTAACTCTCTGTGACCCCTTGTGTGCTAGTGGTACTCCCGCCTTGCTTGTGGTGAAATGTTTAAAAAAAAATTATTTGTACATAGTATTTAATATAAACAAAAGCGAAATGTTGTTACTAATATCCACACATCCTGAGATAGAATATTTTGACGATGAAGAAGAAAGAAAATATTTCTCTCATGGTAATCACGAACGGACTTTAATATAAAATTCAGCCAGCTACAGTATCATGAATTAAAATCCGTATTTTACAAAGCATATAAATTACGTTGATTCGCAAAATGGATAAAAGAGACTTTCAGAAATGAGAGCGTCACAGGCAAAAACTAGAGTTTAAATTGTCTTGATGTTGATGAAAATATTCCTCACGGCATCATTTTGTATTTACTGAACGTTATTTATTTAAGTAAATCCTCTGTTTTTGATGCAGAAATGGTCATTTGGTCTGACGCGGGATACCATTTAACTACAAAAAGGCGTCTGTTAACAACATGCAAATTACTGTTTATAAACACACAATCTTCGATGATTTTTCTCGCTCAATTATATAGCATTCAGGTAACTAATACTGTTTTATCTCTCTTGATATATATACATATATATATATATATATATATATATATATATATATATATATATATATATGTATATATATATGTGTGTGTGTGTGTGTGTATGTGTGTGTGTCTGTGTTTGCGTGTGTATGTATGTATGCATTAATGATTTTGTAAATAAAAATATTCAACAAACCGATATCAGGGAAAAAGATGTCAATGAAAAAAGAAAAGATTAAAACATCCGTTCCGGTTGAAAATAATCAGCACCGTCATGTCTAGTCAAAAGAAAAAAACACCGACTGAGTAACTTTCAAGTAAAAATCTTTCTCTCATGGTAATCAGCGATCTAGGTTTCACCTAACGGATACTAGTAGCCATTAGTACCCTGAAGATCTGGCTCTAGCCAGTAGAATCTTGAAGATCTGTAAGGTGAAATAAATATATATATATATATATATATATATATATATATATATATATATATATATATATATATATATATATATGTGTGTGAATTTTTTTAAGCGGATAGTTTGCCGTGGAAAAAGTGGTGTCGGCACGCTTGTTTTTTTAACATTTTTTTTAAATTTTCGAAGATGCTAATTTAAACTGTTGAATATTTATGAGACTCTTATAAACTTTTGAATTTCGAGTAACTAACAACCTTTGTTTATATGAGATACGATGTAAAAAATAAAATTATATCATCACTTGCCTTGATAAAGTCAGAAGAAGAAAAGCATTTAACGTTAGTTTTAGAGTTGCTATTCCATTTTTATTTTCCTTTCTTCAGTAATGCATTTAATAACAACCGGCTTAGATCGAGAAATCCTACTTAGGACGTTGACCTTCGATAAAAATCGAAACTCTATCTAATTTAATATCAAAAGCTCTTTTTTTAGCCACAGTTTTCCGCTACCAATTTGGTCAAGGAGACCATTCTGCTAGTGAAATTTTTGAATAAACTATTTAAGGAAATGTTATCTACCAATAAGACCATCTACCATAAGATGTTTTTTTATATCTGATAGCTTCAGTTTTGTACCGGAAAGCAAAGATTAGTCAATTGTTGAAGGGATTTTTTTTATATCTGATATTATTACTTATCACTATAAATGTGATTTTATTTGGTTATACAGGTATCCATGATTTATTATTTTTTAAACAGTGAAATTAATGAAAATGGCTTAGTTTGACATGTACTTACTCAGTGTCTATGACAGAAATTGAGCCTGTAACTCCATTTTCCATAACCACGTTTATACGCAATGATGTCATATAAAATCCCTTCATATCCCTTCACTCTTTTTAAGACACACACACACACACACATAGACACACTCTCTCCCACACACGCACGCGCACACACACTAACACACACGCACATATATATATATATATATATATATATATATATATATATATATATATATATATGCAATGTCAATTGCCTCCTACAGCCATCTTTTCTCTTTCTCGTCAATACTAATGTTTCTGTTCTTAATTCCACGACGCCATGTAATCCTTTGCGTGCTAGAGGCTATAGTGCTTTGTTGGGAGTGATACTGACTGACACAGTGTGTGTGTGTGTCTCTCTCTCTCTCTCTCACTCTCTCTCTCTCTCTATATATATATATATATAGATATATATATATATATATGCTGATATGTAGAAAAATAGGAAAGAACACTTTAGGTAAATAATCCGGAGTTCTTTATTATTTTATTTTATTTTTAAAAAACAGTGCTCCATACAGAAGTAGAGCTTGAATTATAATTATTTAAAAAAATATTTTGCGAATTAAATTGCGAAGTAATCATATTGTTAAAAATCATGCTAACATATATATATATTCATAATTAATAATGTCATCGTGTCTAGAAGAAATCACAAAAGAAGGCAGAACGGTCACTTCGTCCTATATTTGGAACTTCATCAGCAGTTTATAATCATTACCGAGAATTGAAACCAGAACAATTACGATACGAGGGAAACGCCATACCAACTGTACCAACGGGCCTCGATGACGAATAGATAAAGAATTAGATCCGATATAGCGCTGCTTGATTACAAATTCCGTGGTGGAACTCATCCGAGTTCATAGGACTGTGCCTCCACGAGCCACGACTACTATCGCCAAGCCGCTCCAACTGGAGAAGCCGGTTCAAGGAAGGAGGTAAAAGTGGTAAAAGCACTGGGTGGCCGTTATACATATATATATATATATATATATATATATATATATATATATATATATATATATATATATATATATATGTATATATATATATATATATATATATATATATATATTCTAAATCAAATGAAGAGAAATATATCACGTTATTATTACTTCAAGTTATAAAACCAGTGCCGATTGTTAAGGCGAACCAGGTAAAAATGGCGGAAGTGTCTACTCTGAAATTATCGAATGAGATGAACAGAGTAAGTAAGTAATAATCAAAGTTAAGAACGAAAAACGGGACAAAAGAAAATAAAATATCAAATCCGAAAATAGCAAAGTGAAAACAATTCACGAATGACAAATAGATCCAATAAGGAGACACGAAGGTTAAGAAGTGATAATAAATAAAAAATAATTAGTGTGAGCTACGCAAGCCCATTTGAAAAATCAATAGCAATAATAACTGTAGTCTAATTCGAAAATGGTCGACATAATGAAAGTAAGAAAGAAAGCGGAGAAAGAAAGAAAGAAAGCGAGAAAGAAAAAAAGAAAGCGAGAAAGAAAAGAAGAAATGAGAAACAGTGAGAGAGAAAGCGAGAAAGAGAGAGTGAAAACGAGAAAGAAAAGAAGAGAGAAAGAGAGAGAGAGAAAGCGGGAAAGAGAGGGAGAAAGCGAGAAAGAGAGGGAGAAAGCAAGAAAGAAAAAAGATAGAAAGAATCCGAGAAAGAAAAAAGAGAGAAAGAAAGCATGAAAGAAAAAAAGAAAGAGAGCGGCAAAGAAAAATGAGAGAAAGAAAGAGGGAAAGATAAAAGAGAGAAAGAAAGTGAGAAAGAAAAAAGAGAAAAAGGAAGCGAGAAAGAAAAAAGAGGGAAAGAAAGCGAGAAAGATAAAAAAGAGAGAGTAAGCAAGAAAGAGAGAAAGCAAGCAAGCAAGCAAGCAAGAAAGAAAGAAAGAAAGAAAGAAAGAAAGAAAGAAAGATAAGAAAATCGAATGAGGACGGAGAAATAAATAAAGGAGATTATCATAAGACCGAATATAAATAGCAAAATGAAAAAGGAGGGGAAAAAATGTAGAAAGAGAAAATACAGAAAAGAAGGCCAAAAAGACAGAACGATCCAGAACCAAAATAAAATGAATGAAAGAATGATAAAAAAGCAAAGAAAAGTGGGAGGAAGGTAGAAATAAAACAAAGAAGGAAGAAAAATAAAAATGGAAGAAGGAAAAGAACGAAAGAAGAAAGAATGTAGAAAGGAAAAGAAAGAAGGAGGGTAAAGAAAAATGACAGAAGGAATAGAAAGAAAAGAAGAAAAAAGGTAAGAAGGAAAAGAAAGGAGGAGGCAAAAGAATAATGGAAGAAAGAATAGAACGAAAAAAGAAAGAAAGTAGGAGGAAAAGAAAGAAGGAAGGAAGGAAAAGATAGAAGGAAAAAGGAATAGAAAGAAAAAATAAGAAAGAAAGAAAGAAAAAAAGCAAAGAAAGAAAGACAAAAGAGGAATTGTTGCCTATGAACAATGAATAGAATTTAGTATTCCCAATTCATACAACTCGATCAGCTCGTACACCCGCAGTGCTTCTCTAACATCTTAACATCCATTGGAGTGACTTCATCTTCAACGTTGACGTCCGTCATGTCAGTAAAGTTGAGACAGTAGCCCCAGAATAACGCCTCGTAAAGATTATGTTGCATGATGAATACTTTAGCGGACAGTTGAATACTAGACAGTCAAAAAGATACACAAAGAATCTCTGAAGAAATTTCTTTTTCCCATTATACATCGTTAGTGGTCTGACCTAAACCCAACCAGGGTGACCGTCTACTCCCCCGAGAATGAAAGCAGCGATGTCCTGAATGACAAAAACAAAAAGGAGAAAATACGTGTCTGCTGTGTCACCAACGCCTCACCAAACCTTCTCCTGCAAACACCATGGCCGTATCTGTTTGTTGCGCATAGCACTGGCCAGTCACACTTCAGCAAACGTGGCCGTGACCTTTCCTAGATTTTCATTCTTGGAGCCAATCCAAGAATATTATCAATAATTTTTGTAAGAAGACTTTTTGCGCAACTAGTGAAATTAGGTAATATGTTGTTACAATCTAAATAAAAAAAATGTTATTGCAGATGTATTCATTGTCTTTGCAGCCATTGTAGGCATTAATTCAGTCGCTAACACCCAACTCACTTAATTTTGAAGCTTTGAACCAATTGGAAATGAAAAGCTGTATTTTTTTAAAACAAGGAATAGAGAATTTATGCCTTTACTAATATCATGAGTGCAAAATTAAAGTAAACAAACATGGCTAAAATTCGAAATCGTTTTCTCTACTGATCTGATTAATAACCTCTCTTTGATCAGAGATATCAAGTACGTACTGTGTCGAACGAGTATAATCATGGTTTAATGACCAAAATGTTAGTCGACTTATACATGAGTAATATTTTAGTTCACCGGAAAATGTTAGCAATATTGGAAAATACGAGAAACTCTACATAACTTTAGCCATATATTGGAAATAACATTATGAAAATATTTTTTCATAAGTGACATTAAATTGAAATAATTTTTTAAAACTTTTTTCAGTGTAAAGCGTAATAATAATAACCATTATGCTTTATTAGGCAGGCTCACCGACACGGCATTTTGAAGGCATTGATGTATTTTAATAATCATTGCAGAGAGAAGATTATATTTGTTAGCTTAGTTCTTCAGTATCTGTCTATATTTCTGAGTATTATTTTATTTCCACTGTGACATGTGTCCTTGAGGACACATGGCACAGTGGATAAAGGCGTTGGTTAGATGCAGTGAGTGTGTGTTCAAATACCCGGTTAAGGCAGTGGAGAGCTTGGAGAGGGGAATTAACAGGAGATAACTGACATTCATTAAAAAATGGTACGTAGAACTAGAACAGTCTACCCCAGTGAGCGAAATAAATGGTTCAGTTCGACATTCCAACCACTTAAAGAAGGCCGGAGCGTACAACGGCCGAAACGTTGTAATAAATATGGCGACAAAGATGAGGAAAATAAACTGAATAATTTAAATAGTTTAGTTGATTTATTTAAAATACTATAAGATTTGATAGAAGAAAACAAAAGATCTAAACTTCAAATTACAAAGACAGAATAATGGATAATTCTATCGCTTACATAAAATTTATTTGCCATTATTGGATTTGCTGTATTATGGAAATATCCTCACACTAAAAAAAAAGGTAAGAAGGAAAAGGTAAGAAGGAAGCAAAAGAATAATGGAAGAAGGAAGAAAAAAGGAAGGAAACGAATAATGGAAGGAAGAATAAAAATAAAACACGATAATACGAGGTATACTTGTGGCGAATGTGAAAAAAAGGTACTCTTCGCCCCCCCTTTTTAATTATATTTTATTAAAGAACGCATGTTTTTACGACATGGAATACACGATATACGGCATATATCATCAAATAGTAATTTCTTTCTCGAACAGCCAGCAGTCGACGTGGATATTAATCATTTCAAACCAAGCAAGGCAATAAGGTTACTAAGACACAATGAATTACTGAGTGTGAGAGAATATGAAGAAAAGAAAAGATTATTTAGAGAAACAGAAATTAAGAGGACTGTAAATAACGATTGGCATTTCTTTAAATTGTTTATGAGCAAAGTTAGAAGCAGGAAACGGGTAGCACAAGCGAAGATTTTTCGCAAAGAAACTTTTACCATAAAACATCTAGTCATTTCAACTGTAAAATGATCAGACCTTTCCACAGAACGTATATTTTATACGAAATTTCTCGAACTTTCGGACCAGGAAATGTAATTAATACTGTTTAATTAAAAAAAAGCTTTTACTTAAATTGTATCTATAATAATATATATTATGTTCAGACGCTCTTTTTATAGATACAAATATGTAAGTAAATGCACTGTTTATAATAAACAGCATATACCAGCCTGAATGTCCGAGAAATTTTCATAGAAAACACGCATCCTCTGAGAGGAATCGAACCTGTATTCTATACGGAACCGTCAAATATCCTTACGTGCGTTTAACGATTTCACCACGTAGGAGCGTTTCGGTCAGCAAGGTCGATTTTACTGTTTTAAAACTAAAATTCTCCTTGCTAACCGAAACGTTCCTCTGTGGTTCAATCGGTAAAAGCACATCATTTCAACTGTAAAATGATCAGACCTTTCCACGGAACGTATATTTTATACGAAATTTCTCGAACATTCTGGTTGATACATTCTGGTTGATACATTCTGGTTCTATGTTGATAAGCCGTAAAAACAAATCAATCATTCAAAGCGCAGAAAACTTAGCTTGTCATCTACAGCGATAATGGAGTTGCCGTATAGATTTTACATTGTTGGGAGGGAAAATATTTTGACTACTCAATTTTTGTTAAGTTGATTTGATTTTATACTCCTTGCTAAATATTTGTGGGTTATTTAAAGAATATATCTTAAGAAATTTATAGTATGGGATGGTAAGAATATATCATTTTTTCTGAGTGATTATTGCAGAAGCAGTTTTGGGCTAATTGCAATAAATCTTTCCAGATGCTACTATTTAACCCATAATTGGTTGGACGTCATAGCTTCATAGGTTTCACAATGGTATTTGAGGCAAAATGTGTATAATCAACGCGAGTTTAATTCAAACACAGATATCTAATTTCATACTTCCAACCGACATTCATTACACCCATGCACCTCTAACTTGTCGGATAATGTAAAGAAACGAATTATATGTCAAAACCTATATATATATATATATATATATATATATATATATATATATATATATATATATATATATATATATATATGTGTGTGTGTGTTTGGACATATAATTCGTTTCTTCATTTCTTTTATCTGTTTCATTTCATTTCTTTCTTTGTTTCATTTATCTGTTTCGTTTCTTTTCGTTTCTTTTTTCTTCATTTCTTTTATCTGTTTCGTTTAATTTGTTTCTTTTCTTCAGTTCCTTTCTTTCACCTTCTTTTCTTTTGTTTCACTTTTCTTTGCGTCTAACATTTTGCCACTGTTACATATCATTGCAAACAATACGGTCTTTATTTAGATCGTTATTAACAATTAAGCATTGAAAATATATGAATCGGTTTCTCCAGATCAATGACTAATCTCAAAACACAATTATATATATATATATATATATATATATATATATATATATATATATATGTCAGATAACTAAATCTTAATGAGCCAGATAGGTAGTACTGGCTTATTACGTTTTATTCCTTTTACTTAGTTTTATTTACGTTTTATTCCTTTTACTTAGTATATTGACCACCCTTAGTTTTATCTTATTCTTCGCTGTTTTTTTTTTCTTTGTACCAGAGAATTTAAGTTACTGGACGATGTCATTTGTCCTGTTCGGTTGTTTCTGGTTCTTTCGTTTTTTCTATTTATTTGAACATTGTGCTACCCAGGTTAATATATATATATATATATATATATATATATATATATATATATATATATATATATATATATATATATATATATATATATATAAGAGATAATCGTACGTTGAATCAATTAGCAATATTAATGCAATTAATGGCGAAACAGACTTAATATGCGCATTAAACTACTAACAATCCACTGAATGATGCGATACTTATCTATAAAATTGTTTTTAGATGAATCTGGTGTATTTTTTAGAGCAGCAAGTACTTTCAAGTACTTCATATCCTCATCATCAGGCTGTAATTTTTTTCTTTTAAAATCAAAACTTGAAGACGAAATAAATGAATTGTAAACCGAAATATGTTTTTTTTTAAGAATGTGTTAATTATTAACGGTTGCATAATATTGGAACGTGCAACGCTAAAGTTCAAATATTTCAAGTCAGAACTTTTTTATATGAATTTTTCAATTTGGCAAATCCACGAATTCTTTTGTTGTAAGTGTTTTCTATTTAACGTGACATGAACAAAGTACATAGTTCAATTAGTAAAGTGATATGTCTTAGTTTTTTTTCTGGAATTTCGTTCTGCGGATCAATTGGTTTCAGAAACGTATTATATTAGGCAGCATATATTTTATATTATAAAGAAATAATCATACAATGAATCAATTAGCAATATATATATATATATATATATATATATATATATATATATATATATATATATATATATATATATATATATAGTAAGGTAGGTAGGTATAATAGTTATGAAAATTTATACATTGAACATATATGCAATTACGTGGGCAAATGAAGTGTATGAGAGAGTAATCTACCAAACATAAAATTTTAAAGTACATTGTGTACTTAAATTAGACATTAAAATTGTGTTTTGAGATTAGTCATTGATCTGGAGAAACTGATTCATATATTTTCAATGCTTAATTGTTAATAACGATCTAAATAAAGACCGTATTGTTTGCAATGATATGTAACAGAGGCAAAATGTTAGACGCAAAGAAAAATAAAACAAAAGAAAGGAAGGAGAAGGAAAAGAAGAAAAGAAAGAAACGAAACGAAACGAAACAAAAAAGAAACAAAGAAAGAAATGAAATGAAACAGATAAAAGAAATGAAAGAAGACACGAAACGAAAAAGATAAAAGAAACAAAGAAAAGAAAGAAGAGAAACGAAACAGATAAAAGAAATGAAGAAAAGAAAGAAACGAAACAGAGAAAAGGAATAAAAAAGAACGAAACGAAACAGAAAAAATAAATAGAGAAAAGAAAAAAACGAAACGAGTCAGATAAAAGAAATGAAGAAAAAAAGAAACAATTAAAGAAACGAAGAAAAAAGAAACGAAACAAATAAAAGAAATGAAGAAAACAAATAAACGAAACCGATAAAAGAAATGAATAAAAGAAAGAAACAAAATGAAATAGATTAAAGAAATGAAACAGTAATGAAATGAAACATATAGAAATGAAGTAAAGAAAAGAACGATACAAATAAAAGAACTGAAGAAATGAAAGAAACGAAACGAAACAGATAAAAGAAAGAAAGAAAAGAAAGGAAACAGAAAAAAGAAACGAAGAAAAGAAAGAAACGAAACAAAACAGATAAAAATTAATATAAGAACGAAACGACACAGATAAAAGAAATGAAGAAACATAGAAATGAAACGAAACATATAGAAATGAAGAAAAGAAAGAAACGAAACGAAACTGATAAAAGGAATGTAGAAAAGAAAGAAACCAAGTAGATAAACGAACTAAAGAAAAGAAAGAAACGAAACAGATGAAAAAGATGAAGAAGAGATCGCATTAAAGGGAGATAAATAAATTTAAAAAAATTTCAGAAATAAAAAAAGAACTCGATTAGGGAGAAAGACATGAAAGATGGAACATAAAAAGTAAAAGCGTAGCTGAGTAAACAAGGAAGAAATAAAGGAAAAGAGGAAATCTGATAGAAAGAAAAAATATTGAAAAGAAAAAAAGCAGATGGGATAGAATTAAACAAAAGAAATATCAAATCTTTAAAAAAATGATGAAAAAAAAGTACCATGAGAAACCACTAAAGTGGAAAGAGCGCATTGAATCAGTTGCTAACTCTTTAGTTAGTTCACTATTTCGGCATCTTGCCAGCATCTGTTTTACATATTTTTAAGTCTACCATTCGTCCTTGCATTTCATATTGCTGCCACATCTGGTCTGGCACTCCGACTCTATATTAAGAGATTCTTGATAAAATCCAAAGAAGAATCTCCAATGGCATTGATCCTGTCATTTCCGCTTCAGACGAATCTATCTTACATATGTATAAGTCTTCCATTCGTCCTTGTATTTCATATTGCTGCCACATCTGGACTGGCATCCCGACTATATTTTTAGAGATTCTTGATAAAATCCAAAAAAGAATCTTCAATGTCATTGATCCTGGTATTTGCGCTTCAGAAGAAATTATCTTACATATTTTTAAGTCTACCATTCGTCCTTGCATTTCATATTGCTGCCACATCTGGTCGGGCACCCGGACTATATTTTTAGAGATTCTTGATAAAATCCAAAGAAGAATCTTCAATGGCATTGATCCCGTCATTTCTGCTTCAGAAGAATCTATCTTACATACTTACAAGTCCACCATTCGTCCTTGTTCTGAATATTGCTACCACTTTTTGTCTGGTGTTCCTGCTATATATTTAGAGAGTCTTATGTCATGAAAGAAGCATCTGCTGTTATTGCTCCTAATTTGTCATCACGGCTTCATTTACATTCCCAACGATAAAACGTAGCTTCCTTCTGTCTGTTTTATAAACACTACCGTGAAAATTCTCTTTCCTAGACTTTATCTTTCCGAGATTTTAATATTTTACGCAACAACAATTAAATAAACAAGTTTTCAAACACAGTTTCGATTCATCAATACAAGAAGGCGAAGTATTTAACGGTCAGGGGATTTCTCCACCTGAAGATCGCATTAACTGCATGAAACTCCAAGCCGTGCTATCGACTTTTGGATATTATATATATATTCACTTAAACATATAATTATAGCTCTGTTTCATAACATTGAGCACTGTATTTCTAACACCCGAGGACGAAATATATTTATAAATGCGTGCAAATACATAAACGTTTATGAAGATTTTGTATGTAGATTTAGAAACTCGTAGGAAAATATGCTTTTCGTTTTTAATTTGACTGCCCCACCTTTTATTCTCCTCTCTCTCTCTCTCTCTCTCTCTCTCTCTCTCTCTCATCTTCTGGATTTTAATTTTAGATTATATCTATTTTATTGTGCGTAGTGTCACCATAAATTTTAATTTTGGTTAGCGAATCGGTAGTGAATTATGCATCGAAAAATAATTCATATTTATTTGTATCTCACTCATTTAAACAGTTATTTAACCCCTCTTTAAAATTTTCTCTATTAAATTTTAATCCACACCTTCAGCTTTAGGCCTTCCTGTTCTTCTTTCTTCTGTTACGCACTCTCTCTAAAGCTTTCATACATTTCCCTCTCAAACTTTCCCACTCCCACACATACACGCTCACTAAAATTTTGTTTTTTGTATCCGGAGTTATATTTTCCGATTTCTTTTTTAATTTGTATTTTGATGAATTGGATCGTAATTACGATTCTAATGTAATAAATTATAACCATGGAATATTAGTGTTTGAGCCTTTTTATGATATATATATATATATATATATATATATATATATATATATATATATATATATATATATATATATATATTACATTCACTTACGTGCTAATACTCTTGGGAAAGGTGTGAATCCTCTTCTTCACCCTCCAGCTATGGGTAAATAGCAGATTGGGTTCTATACCATTGGATGGCAACTGGTCTAGGAGAAGGACAACTCTGAATTCAAAACCTGCGTAGGGTCGTTTGGGGACCTTGTGGCACTTAGTGCACCTGGTCTCTGAATTCGGCGCTTCAAAAAGTGTGGATGATCCTGGACGAAACTTTCACCACTAGAATCAAATCTCATGTGCCGTTGTCGGGCTGTCGGTTTCCTGGGAACTGATCTGCTTGACCCTCATACGTCGAATTCGACGGGAGATTCGACTCTCTCTCTCTCTCTCTCTCTATATATATATATATATATATATATATGTATATATATATATATATTATGAAGGTAATGATATATATATATATATATATATATATATATATATATAAACACATATATATATTATAAAGGTAATGATGATATATCATATATATATATATATATATATATATATATATATATATATATATATATATATATGAATATATATATATATATATGTATATATATATATATTATGAAGGTAATGTAATGATGAGTAAGTTCTTTTCCTCATTCACATTCTCACAATTATCTTTGGCAGCCGTTGCTGATATTATATCAGCATAACTTGCAACGGAAGCAAAATGCTTGTAAAATTGGATTCATACAAAGTGCCGTTATTTCACAGTTGAAATGGATATAGGTAACTGTAACTTCTATAGTAATAGTTTCTTCTATCGCACTTCTTGCTTGTGGAACTCTCTTGCTGTTTCTTGCATCCCAGCCAACTTGATCTTCAAAAATTTAAATGCATAATCAGTCGTTACCTTCTGACCTCGTAAGTCTTCTCCTTTTTTGTCCTTAATTCTTAATAATAATTTTTCTCATATTGTCTAACACTCAGTAAATCCCTTGCATTCTACTGGCTTTATTGCATTGTTTGCAGTGAAATGAACTTTAAAAAAAATTAATAAAATCAAGATATGAAGAATGAAAGGACAGAGAAAAGAAAGTGGGGAAAAAGAAAAAAAAAACGAAAATTGGATGAAAACAAGAACAAAAAATAAATATTTAGAGAAGCGTGGAGAAAATATCCGCAAAAAGAATGTAAGAAGAAAGATTACTAGAATCCTCAAGAGGGTTTATTTTCAAAGTAGTACAAGAATGATAAAGAAAAATAAAGGCATGAAAAATAGAAAAAAAAGAAGCTCGTAAGACCTCGCAAATTAAGCATTAATAAATTTCAGTTCAGGATGAAAAATACAAATCTACCAGCATAGGAGTGGAAACTCAGGATTGGTGGTTCTCACAAAAGTCTCTACTAGATTAATCTTCGATGCGGATAAATATGTACCTCTTTGATGCCATCTAACGATTTACAATTTTACTAATTTACTATTCTCTCTCTTGGTGACTAACAAAAGTTCAGGCTAAGTTGACAATGGTACTTGAAATGCGTAATATAAAAACTGGATTTCGAAAATGTATACTCAAGAAATGGGCGATCACATTTCTCTAAAGAATCCTGTAATTTTATTTTAACACGTTTCAGTATTAAGTAAGAAACCCTCCATAACCACAATACTTCTGATCCTTCCCTGTCCTCCAACGCTCAACTTCTCGACAGCACCTCTCTGCAGCTGCTCGGTCTCTCCTTGACTGCTAACCTGAGATGGAACAAATACATTGAGTCAATTGTTTCGTTCACCGCAAGGAAAGTTGGCTCCCTGTGACACGCTAGGAATTTTTTTCCCCGGAATCGATCCTGCAGATCTACAAATCAACAATTTACCCTTGCATGGAGTATTGCTGCCATATATAGTCAGGATCCCCTTCTGTTTGTTTCGGGGTTCTTGATAGGCTCCAGAGGCGGATATGCAATATAATTGGCCATGTTCTGGCATCTCGTCTACAGTCACTTTATCACAGACGCACCGTCGCCTCTCTCTGTCTGTTTTACAAATACTTTCATGGCAATTGCTCCGAGGAGCTGCATTCCCTGGTTCCCAGACTTCATGAGTTCAAACGCCCTACGAGGCTGGCATCCCGCTCTCACCCTTTCACTGTCGAAACTCCTAAATGTAGCCGTGTCCTCTACTCCATTAGCTTCATGTCTCGCACCACTTGCCTGTGGAACACCCTTCCATATTCCAGTTTCCCTGATAGCTATAATCTCCAGCTATTCAAGTGTAATGTCAGTTGACATCTCCAGTTGCCTTGATCTATCCACTTACCTTACTTACCTCCTCATCCTTTCTTCTATCCCTCCTATCTGATCTTGCTCTAAATTTTCTGTAACCCCTTGCGTCCTAGTGGCTTCTCGCCTTGCTTGGGGTGAAACTCTTAAAAAAATAGTAATGTCGTCAGCGGAGATGTTTTTGGGAAACACCAGCTTTCGTGTGAAAAAGAAATTCTAGGATAACATTTTAGGGCGACCTTCATTTCACAGTATAACAGGAATGATTTTATTGTCCAATAATCTTCCTGTAATGCCGTATCCCTGAAGCTTCCGAAGAAGATCAGCGTTATCAGTTATATATATATATATATATATATATATATATATATATATATATATATATATATATATATATACTTCAGTAAAGTTTCGGCCCATTAAGCTCAGTACCTCCGCACACGGTGGTCCCGAAACTGCTGGATGGTGTTACCTTGCAACCGGTCTATGTTGTTAGTTGGACACGGCTCGATACAAATTTCTCGGTAATCCATGCAGTGCCTTCCATCGCTTTCTCGCCACAAGTTTTTATTACCTTATTCGGCATTTGGATACCAGTACACTCGAGGAATCTCTTTAAGGAAGCAGCAGAAAATCCTCAAACGGCACAAGGGTGCAGCTGTATCCTCTCTCACGGACTTCAGCCACAAATCCCTCATACCGAAGCAGCTTTCTTTTATGAGTCTTTTCAATCTTCTTTTCATGCTACTGATATTGCTTCTTGCTATCAATAAGCATTAGATCTGACCTCAGTCCAGACACAATAACCTCCACTGCCAGTGTAGCATCAACCAACTCTCTCCACTTTCTTCAGATCTCTGATCTGGTCTTCTGCCTTGTGTCAGCCACAGCTTGCTTTAGGAAGTCGTGAGTATACCAGCACTTCTCGAAGCTTCTGCCACCACATCCAGAACCAAGTTATGTCTAAAGGTGTACCAGCCGTTATGTAGCGGTTTCGCGTGGGATGACTATGTGGTGCAGGTTTCCATATGTATCATGCACTCTCTTCACATTTAGTATATGCAAACCGATTCCATTGACAACACAAATGTTAGCAGTAGAAAAACATGCACACATCAAGTGATCCAGACCAGCTGCAATCTTCAGTTGAGCGCCGTGCTTCAACAAAGTTTCGGTCCATTAAGCTTAGTACCTTTCCACACGGTGGGCCCGCAACACCTGGATGATTTTACGATGCAAACGGTCTATGTTATTTGAATATGACTCGATAGGAATTTTTGGGTAATCAATGCACTGCATTTTACCGCTTTTTCACCATAAGTCTTTGTGAACTTATTCGGCTTTTGAATACCAGCACACTTGATGAATCTCTTTAAGGAAGCAGCAGGAAATCCTTTACATCCAACCACAAACGGCACCAGGATGCAATTGTATTCTCTCTCACGGACTTCAGCCACTAGTTTCTCATACCGAAGAAGCTTTCTTTCATGGGCGTCTTCAATCCCTTCTTCCTATTGCACTGTCAGCTCGCCAAGCAACAGATGATGCTTCCCGATATCAATTACCGCTAGATCTGGCCTCAGTCTAAACACAATCACCTCCACTGGCAGTGTAACATCAACCAATACTCTCCACTTCCGTAAGTCCTCCGACCTGTTCTCCTGCCTTGTGTCAGTCACACCTTGCTTTAGGAAGGCAATACTTCGCAGGTCCGTCGAGGGTAAATTAGCACTTCTCGCAGCTGCTGCCACAACCTAAAGAACCAAGTTATGTCTGAAGATGTACCAGCCGTTCTGTAGCGCCTTCGGGCGGGATGACAGTATGTGGTGCAGGTTTTCAAATGCATCACACAACCGGCAGGAGGGTGATTCCTGCACTCACCATCTCTTCAAATTTACCGTCGATGCCGCCACATCATATTCTGCCTGCATATATATATATATATATATATATATATATATATATATATATATATATCATAAAAAGGCTTAAACACTAATATTCCATGATTATAATTGATTACATTGGAATCATAATTACGATCCAGTTCAGCTGACGTACAAATTCAAAAAGAAATTGAAAAATAACTCCAGGAATAAAAAATAAAATTTAGTGAGAGTGTATGTATGAGAGTGGGGGACGAATGTGAGAAGTAAATGAAAGCTCTAGAGAGGGGTAACGGACGAAATAAGAACAGGAAGGCCAAAAAGTGAAGGGGAGGATTAAATTTAACAGAGAGAATTTTTAAAGAGAGCTGTTAAAAGACGGTTTAAATGAGTGAGATACAGATAAATATAAATTATTTTCCGATGCATAATTCATTACTAAATCGCTGACCTAAATTAAATTAAAAACCGACACCGGAAATGGGTGTACACATTTGTGGTGACACTACGCACAATAAAAGACGATATAATCTTAACGCAAAAATCAGGAGATGAGAGAGAGAGAGAGAGAGAGAGAGAGAGAAAGAAAGAAAAGAAAAAAAAGCGGGAAGATGGGGGGAACTAAAACTGAAGGGCATTTATAAAAGAGGCGCTGTGCAATCAAGAGAATTTGACAAAAGTAATATCAACTGCAGGTTACAAATTTAATATAAACATATAAAAAATAACGAATATTTAATCTAGCAAGGACCTACTATTTTTATGCCGAAAAACACCTACGTATAAATTTCAGAGTTTCTGAGAGCAAAAGTCAATATATATTCTCCTCCCTCCCTTATGACCCCCGCCTCCTCAATTGTAGCAGTCAAGGTTCTGGCGATGAGGATGTGAATATGCAACGTTTCTCATTAGCCACAACTCCCAGTTCATGTTCAATATTTCTCTTACATAAGCGCGTTTGATAGATTTATTTTCGTTACACACTTATTTTAATAGGTCATGAGAGTGTTAAATTATCGAAACCCACTTTCCTCATTATGTACCCTAGTAACTTAAACTTTCTGATTATAAACATAATCATACTTTTTGTTTCTATTTTCTTTAAAACTTCCCCGTTGCTAAAATATTCAGCTCTTGGTATTCTTAGAATCTTTCTTTGAGGAGATTGTCTAGCATTCACTGCCATATAGGAGGATCTATATTGCATAACAATTCAGTACTCTTTTCTTTGATTCCTTGTCTCTTAATACTTTGCTTAGATTTTGGAAGGCATCTTTCGCAATTCCAATGCGCCTTCTGATTTCGATCCATATTTTTCATATCTCATAAAACACATCCCATATATCTAAATTTTTTTCACAAGCTCGATTTTGGTAACCTTTATTCTGAGTTCTTATCTTGGCCTATTTCTCTTACTGACCATCATGCCTTCTCTCTTCTGAAATTGATGTTTACTCCGGTATTTTCATTTCCTATACTACGTTCTCTTGTAGTTCTTGCGGAAAAAAGATGAAATAATTTAAAACGAATAAACTATATATGAAAAAACATTTTCTACGGAGTAAGTCAATATTTAGACAAATATTCTGATGTGTACTCAACGCACGTTAAACATCTATTGGAACTCAAGTTCATACTAGACCTCAAGTGAAACTTATATTAGACGATCGATCCCCAATGAGGTTGATAAAATGGTCGGTTTCTTGTACGGGTTTAGAAAATATCTAACTCCTTCGTACATGCTCTATCTTTGCTGTCGGGTCACTTGTTCTAATTTCGATTTATTACCCATAGGAAGAACATTTTGATTTGTAAGGAAAATAATTCAATCCGATCTTCTATGAGAGGGAATCAATACGAAACGAACCGTAATGTGAGGTGAAAATTATCTTTTATTTTAATAAATTTCACACCAAAGAAGGATCGAAAACCAGTGAATATAAAAAGTTACAGATGAAATGGCAAAGATGAATGAGGTGTGTGATATGGAAGAAAGAAAAGATGATAGGAAGTGACGATTATGAGAATAAGATAAATAACTAATAAAACTTAATGTGAAGAGGGCATAGGTTCAGGGAAGCACTCACACGGGATTCTATTGATCTAATTTGCAGTTCTTGGAAAAAAAAAGCATCATAAGAGCTGCCTGACTACGTACATATGAAACACGGTAAAAAGGAGGGTGATTCGACTCCGTGGAACTGAAAGGATTTATTCTAGGTGTAAAACTTTAAAATTGATAAATTATTAAAGAATGGAACTAATTTAAACATTTGCCATATAAAATGAGATAGAATAACGAAAGGATTTTCAGAATAGAAAATAAATTTTCACTCAGTAAACAGCGTAAAGTATTTTGAACACTATCAAGCCTGGAGAGTAAGGATTAAACAGCTTCAGTCCAGACATGACTAATATAAAGACAACACATGTCAGAAAAAATCGAAGCTTCTTGGAGTGATAAAATGTGAATATATTTGATGAAGGGAATAAACTTCAGGCCAAATGGACATTCAAAGTATGGAGTCTCATGGAGATTTGAATCGTCCCTCATGATTAGCAAAAACTGGAGATCTGACCGCTTATGGTTAAACTGATATTAGATTCGTTTCCTAGGTATTGAAATTTAAACGTCAATTATATCGCTATTTAAATTTTAAGAGCAATATCAGAAGACAGCTACAAGCCTCCGATCATCTAACGCGTCTTTAAAAAAACGGTTCTAGTTTCTCGGACACCGGTATGTATTTTCCACCCAAGTGAATACTTAAAAGTTTCCATATTTGCGCTGATAGATTTACAGACGAATTCTATTTTGTTGAAGTGTAGAAGACAAGAGAGTCAAATTTCTTCCCAAAACATCTTGATTTTGTAAGTACGTCAGAAGTAGAAATCATAAGCTGAACATCTTATTTTGTAATGTCTAATCAGCAAAGAAATCATGGGTTTGTATGAGGCAGGGGGTAAAAAAAGGCAATAAATTTCAAGTTTTGAAATCCGAGAACATTTCTTTGTAACTGGGTCGAATGCAGGAGTGCTTGGGCAATTTATTCAATCCTGAAAATCACGAGCTCCAAGTATGAGTCAAACTAGCAGAAGATAAAAACAAAGGACAATGTCGATTTTAATATTTTACAAAGTCACCAGTTATGAGGATAAATTAATGTCAATTTAGAATAGAGGGCAGTTCTTAAACATACGGGAGACATACAAGAAATTGCGAAAGTTACAGCAGCACAGAAGTGATAAAATAATGATTACTTATATACCCAATGCTGAGTTAGAATGCAGAATTTGATTAAATGGATGCACATTATACATGTCATAAAGCTTTTTTATTGAATTTTTATAATTTTCTAGCGAGTTTAATTCGGTATGTGTCTATATTTCTGATGCATTATGTACATTATTTAGACTATGGTCCTCATCTTTGTCG
This sequence comes from Acanthosepion lycidas, assembly GCA_963932145.1. Classification (NCBI taxonomy): domain Eukaryota; kingdom Metazoa; phylum Mollusca; class Cephalopoda; order Sepiida; family Sepiidae; genus Acanthosepion; species Acanthosepion lycidas. The sequence goes on from OZ010573.1 coordinate 9,350,729, forward strand.
CCATATTTATTACAACGTTTCGGCCGTTGTACGCTCCGGGTCTTCTTCAGGTGGTTGAAATGTCGAACTGAACCCTTTATTTTGCTCAATTGGGTCGACTGTTCTGGTTCAACGTGCCATGTTTTTGGATGTCAGTTATCAGTTATCTCCTGTTAATTCCCCTCTGAAAGTTTTCCGCTGCCTTAACCGGGTTGTGAACTCACACTCTTTGGGTCCTGTCACTGGATCTAACTAACGCTTTTATCCACTGTGCCATGTGTCCTTGAATTTAATGCAACAAAGTAAAATGTTAGTTAAGTAAAATAAGGGAGTTTTGGGTTAAATTGTGTTAAATTTTCTTTCTTGTCCCTAATTAATGGCCAGTGAATGACGCGCAGGTCTTTACACAGAAGACAGTGTTTGAGGCAGCCACCCTAGAGAGTAAAATAATTCTTTGACATGATGCACTGGATTTGTGAGTAAGGATCAACATTTGTAGTAATCACTTTCCTTTTTAGGGTCGGGGAGAAGCATTTTTTTTTATTTAAATTTATGAAGTACCTTTATGTCCTTCCCAATTTTTCCCAGTCTTCAATAATATTTTTCCAATGTTTGTGAAAACATCTATACCTAAGAAAAAAAGTATTAAAAAACGAACACATATATTTGCTCGACCCAACAGCTATTATCGCTGGATTTTTTTCTATTGAGATTAAATTTGTACTACCCGTTCCAGGGATTGAACTCACAATTACAATGCCATTAAATTTAGAAATCAAGCAGTTTCATTCCAGGCATAGCAGAAATATGCCTTATTTCGCCTAACATAATTAAGATGACAAAGCGGAAGAAATCGGATAATTCCTGAAGCCGTTTATATTTTTATATATTTGAGGTCTGGAGTTAACTTGAGGCCAAATAGACATTCGATGTTTGGAAGCTCATAAAGATTTGAAGAACCCCTCATGATTTGTGAAAACTCTAGATTTGATCAGTCATGGTAAAACTGATATTAGATTTGTTACCCAATAGACTATTGACTCAATGGAAATTAGAATTGTACTAAAAAAAAGAGCAAGATGATATATCACTAGATATGAACAGTGGGACAAAAAAAATCCCTCTCATTACATTAAATAAAACGTTCAGTTCAAAATTCTTTGAAGTTTACCCAGATCGAGAGATATTTTAAAAGGGCCGTGAACACAACGATCAAAAAGTTATGATAATAGCAAAGATGCTGTTCTCAGTCTGATGCTGAATAATGACAACAAATATAAATCACTTTATAGATTAAAAGAAAGAAAAGTCGCCCAGAAATTTTCGACGGCATCTCCTTTTTTATCTTTCTTTTGCCTTATAAACTTCAAAAATAAATTTTAGCATAATGCATATGTGCATCTTTCCGCATCTGGTTTCTAAATCTTGGTTCCATCGCTCTTGATATCCAACCACCAAAAGTACATCGATCTGTCTATCTTTCGTCTCTATCCAGTATATATATGACCTAGAATCATAAAATATTTTCTTTTTCTTTTTTTTTTTGTATTTTTAATCTGTTTAACACCATACAAGAGATTATTGGTGCGACGAAATTAGGAACAAAAACATTAATAATGTTCGGGAAGATAAAAAAGTGTAAAATGGAGGACAGAAGATTTACATTGTATTTAAATTTAAATTTTATTATTAAAAAATAAAATAGATTTTCATTTTATTTTATTATATATTCACCCTTACTTGCAATGATGTTTGCCAATTACAAAGCAGCTCTTTGATAGCTTTTGAGTAAAATTCCACAGGTTTTGATGTAAAAAAGATTTCGACATTTTCTTCAATCGGCTTTTATTACAGAAGGTTTTCCACATTAGAGCTTTTTGGAGCGATTGAAAAATATTAGGTTGGTGCAAAAATAATGTCGTTTTCTCATATGGTATCATATGTTAGAAAACGGCATTATTTTTGCACCAACCTAATATTATAATCCGTTGGTGTCATTTTAGATGAACATGTCAGATGTGGTGGAGGTGAAAAAAAACGAGTTCATTTTTTGCTGTCTTATTCTTGCTGTATAAGGCACCGCGTTGTCATGGAGGTGAACAACATCTATCCTAATGACTATGGTACATTTCGACCAAAATGTCAAAAACACTTAGCAGCAGATGGATACATAAATACGTTTTCTTGCCATTTAAGAACCCTAAGTGAATGATACACAGATAATCCCATAACACGCGGAATATTACCTTTCTTGCATTGACAGTGTGCTTATGTCTCTTTGCCAGTACGTTGCGATTTTCGGTTGAGCTGTAAGGAATAGGAAAATGTGATTAACCCTTATCTCGTCCTGGATATGATGATAAACTACATCGCCCCGCTGGGTAAGACGATAAACTACGTTCAACAGCAAGGCATCTTATCAGGAGGTTTTGAGGAGCCTGGAACCACCTCTTAATTGCTGGTGTTCCCATATCCACCCTGACCCTGAGTGGTAGCACCTGTTAGGGTCCCAGCTATGGGCAAATAGTTAACTGGGGTCAAAACACTATGAAAGAATAAAATAGGTTTTAATACCAAAAATACTTTGTAAAAATATTTTTACCATAAATACATTTTTGAAAAAAAAAAAAAAATTACTAGCAATAAAACTTTTGTCGGCATTATATAACCCTTTGAGAATTATTTGCCGTAAACCAAGCCAAACCAGGTACACCCTGATCTGGGGTGGTAACTACTGTTAGGGTCGCAGTTATGGTCATATAGTTAACCCCCAAACTGCGAGCAAAACACTATGAAATTATTAAAATAGATTTTAATACCAGAACTACTTTGTAAAAATATTATTACCAGTAACATACTTTTGAAAAAAAAAATATTACGAGTAATAAAAATCTTGTCGCATTAAATAACCCATTGAGGTTGATGTGCCGTAAAAAAAAGCCAAACCAATGAACACATATCATGAAACGACAAGATACATAGAAGAAGAACTCCGTTTAATATTATTTTCTTATTTCTTATTGAAAAAGCGTAAGATAAGTCGGGCATCTGTTCCATGTCCGACTCCAATGATAGACAGCAAAAGTTAATGATGGCTGCCAGTTGTTGGCATCTTGGGTGTGTAGTTGGTGTAATGGAAAATAGCTCTGCAAGATGAGTTCCAATTCCCGTTGGTTTTTTTTTTGTAGACACTTATGCGCAAATACCATAGAAAAGGTAAGAATCAACCTCCTTTCCCTCAGCTATGGTCAATTAGTAAAACTTGTATCATTAAACTGTTATTATTTAAAAAACAAGGACATATAGTACAGTTTATAAATGGATTAGTTAGATTCAGTGACAGGATCCAAAGAGTGTGAGTTCAATACCCGGTTAAGGCAGTGGAGAACTTTCACAGAGGAATTAACAGGAGATAACTGACACACATTAAACATGGCACGTGGAACTAGAACAGTCTACCCCAGTGAGCGAAATAAAGGGTTCAGTACGACATTCCAACCACCTGAAGAAGGCCGAAGCGTACAACGGCCGAATTGTTTTAATAAATATAGCAACAAAGATAAGGACAATAGTCTGAATAATGTAAATAGTGTACATAATACCTCATCTCAGAAATATAGACAGATACTTTCAAAAACAAAATTTTTACAAATTAAAAATATTTTCTGGCTTTAAATAACTACAAAATGATTGATAAGCCGTAGAAAATTAATTAATCATATCTTAATTATCAGATTAAAAAAAAACATCGAAATAATAATTATATAGATGTGGTGGAAATTTGATTCAAATATGGTTGTTAATTTGACCTTGTGCCAGACAAAGTATCGTATAATAGGTATCTATTTTAGAAGCATTGTTTGTAAGCAAGTGTTTCAATATTTTGGTCTTGTGCCAGACTAGTCATAACTTACTAAATGTTATCTTCTAAATAAACTCCCTAATTGTATCCATCTGGTGACAGTGTGTAGATTCTTTATCAAAGAGAAATCAAATTTTACACCTAACCTGAATTTTTGATAAATCTTTACTTTTCCAAAGTAATATTTTTGTTCCGCAGTATATTATATGAGATGGAATATTAAAAAAAAAAAAAAAATAGAATTCGGTCTCTTCAAATATCAAATCTTTTTTTTCTTTCAATTTTCACAAGTGAAACGTTTCAGTTTCTGACCTGTCCGGATCAATTTCATAAAACTTTTACAGAAGACGTTTTTTTGTTACTAAAGCGGATGTCGAAGAACCGCATTAAGTCATGTGAACTTTTTCTTTCCGTGAAGGGCCATTTTAGATAAAGAAACGTATGTTTTTGCTATAGAAAATGATAAGTAATATTAATATATTAATCAACTGTTTACATAACCCATGATCTGTTTTTTTAATATTTATTACCATATCATTGGCTCACATGATTATATTTATGACTCTCAAATACTAATCTTGTTAATTATAATACCTCCCAAACTAGTGAACTACTCTTTCATTATATGAGGAAAAGTTGTTTATTTACATCTGTATGGCTGATGCTAACCTTCAGGAAAGTAACATAATGCGCCTTTTCGGTCATACTTTTTCCACTGACATGAAGTGGAACGATTTGAATAAACCAATTTTAGGTTTAAAGGTATGGAAGTCGGTTCACTGTGTCGTATTTGCCAGAATCTATCGTTCACCGTTACACGTCTACTGCAGCCACATCTGGTTTGGTGCCTCTGCTATATAATTAGATAAAACAGAAAAAAGATCTGCATATCATACTGATCTAGAATCTCGTTTTCAATGATTAAAACATATATATATATATATATATATATATATATATATATATATATATATAATTCCAGGAAAAGACAATATTTCTATAATATATTTAATATGCGAAAAGATAAATTGAGTAGGAATACAACTTGCAAAACTGATGGACTCTGCCTCAAATGCACACTTTTGTAAAAAATGTAAGCGTCGTCTATAATAATCATGCCGGTGGAGATGTTTGGCGGGCCCGTACCAAATGTATATCGGGCTAGTGTGCGGGTATTGAAGTAGATACATTAATCGTTCCCGCGTCCAAAATTTAGTTTAATAAAATGTAAGAAAATAGTTAAACCACTGAGAAGATTATTTCAAAAATTAAATAGCGTGCCGTACCAGGGAAAACGGAACAAAGAATTTAATCATACTGGCTTCAAACGTATACATATTTTCTATCCTAAATCTATTCGATACAATATAATTTAAATTAACTCACTTCATGGAGAAATTTATGGACGTTTAAAAGATTTTCTAGATGATAGGTGTCCTCGAATTCTCCCCATGTTGAACAGACACTCGGCCGCTCTTGAAACGTGTGTGATATTCAAATGACCTTGTTCAGTCTAAAGATTGTTGGACGAGTCTGACGGAGTATTTCAAGGTTCATATTAGCAGATTCGGCAAGACTCAAGTTAAATCTAATGGTGGCATGTTGCTTGAGATTATCAGTCATCGTAATGATCGCAGAGAGGCAACCAGCGTAGGAGAAGGAAAAACTCTGAATTCAAAACCGGCCTGGAAAAGGTTGTCCTCTGTCAGGCTATATTGCCAAAGAAACACTACTTTTACTACTACTACCCCACCTTCCCCCCAATAATTGAACACAAGCCAAGTAGTAGGCTGACGAACTAGGTTGGATATAAATTAATGTTACCCGTCCTTACAATTATACGTGATATTATAATCACAATGCGAACAATCCAGTTAGAGAACTATCATTTATGGCCTCACATAATATTGTGAATGTGTCAGCTTCCTGCCATTTTCCATTTCCAGTCTCTATTTGTTTTTGCCGTACTTGTTCAAATGATTGGCTCAAAATTATGAATACGTTATAACCTTGCTTCCGTTTTACCCTTCTTTATTCTGCAGTTGTTGTGTCCTGTAAGTGTTAAATTCTCTAAGCCATCTTTCTTCATAATTATTGATATTATTTACACCCGAAAATTGTCCGAATTTTTGTTATTATTATGACACCATCTCACTCGTTGTTCGCTTATATGTCTGTCGACAGACAGTTCTCGTTCCCGCTGTCCATGTCTGTTCCTTTTTTAGCGATTTTCACTTATTGTACTGATTCTGACATTGAACTCAAAATTACTATGTCCCCTAAATTCATGAACCAACTTTTTGTTCATTGAGGATATTGCTGTAATATTCCTAAAACTTATTCTACTTATTATTTGGTCAAATGCGGTCAGTTCTGCCCCTGCCTTGATGTAACTCTTGCACCTCTTTGTCTATTGCTTGTTTTCTTATCGGTCCTACTGAAACTTTTAGTATCAAGCTTGTGTCTTTCCCCGACATAGTGAAATTTTGCTTATGCTTGTATTAACATTGTTATTGTATGGTGCGTTAAACATTTTTTCTTTTCTGATTTTATTATATATATATATATATATATATATATATATATATATATATATATATATATATATATTGTTTACGTGTGTATATATATATATATATGTATATATATATATATATATATATATATATATATATATATATATGTATATATATTATGAAATGGACTAAGTCCGACAATTATTTTGCTATATTTTCGTATGTTCACATGTTATTTTTATAGATACAAATATTTGGGTAAATGCCGTGTTTATAATAAAAAGTATTAACATCTTTTACAGGCCTGATTGCCCAAATAAATGTCAAAGGAAATATGTTTCCTCCCACGGGAACCGAACGTATGTCCTACACGGAACGTCATATAGCATGGCGTGCTATACCATTTACCTACAAATAAAACTCCTGGTCAGAAGCAAAAAACAAAAATAAAAAAACAACAGATATTTAACCTTGCTACTACATATCCAACTTTCGAAGAACTAGTAACGGATGCTATAACCCCTGCCAAGAATTGCAGCGCTATCACACACACGGTTTTCAGCAGCATTATGGAAGTCCCAAACCCCATCATATATCAAGATGGTTCTTTTGAAGCCAAAAAAGACAATCCTAACTTCCATATAGTGGTGGGGTTGTTCAACTCTGTGGAACCTTGTTAACTAGTCAGCATACTACTATTATGGAGGCTCAGGTATACTTTTGGTAGTAAGAAGACTGGCCTGTACAGAGATGACGTAGTTATAATTCTACGCGTCACTATGCCACAGTAACCGAACCGGCTGATGAAACATGTAATCAAATTCTTTAAGGATGACCGTCTTAATATCATTACTGTCACCAACGCTAAGATCATTAACTTTCTTGATATTATTTTCGATCTATCCATAGGTGTGCAAATGCCTTATAATAAGGAACTTTATAACCATATTTACATTATTAAAGAATTTAATCACCTACCTAATTACACAAATCCGTGCAACACAGGCTCTTTAAAAATTAAACACATTTGACAGTAATAAACAAATACAAAACCAAATACAGAAGCAAATATGTTAACGTGCTAAATAAAAGCAAGCATAATATTAAACTGGAGTACGACTCAAATATGAGCGTGAATAGCAATAGTAAACGTAGAAATAGAAAACGCAACATAATTTAGTTCAACCCACCTTTTAACAGTAACATAAGGACCAAGATCGTTAGAATCTTTCTTAAATTAATGCACAAACAAAATCTTCAACAAGAACAACGTTAAGATTAATTATAGCTGAACTAGAAACATTGACCAATATAGGGCCCAACATAATAGTGTAACCTTTAACAAATACTTAAGCAACACTATTAGCCAAAGTAGCTATGATGCTCAAAAATGCAATTGCCGTAAAGGTTCCGTCTGCCCTATGAATACTAAGTGCATGTATCAAGGTGTTATATATAAGGCTTGGTTCAGGGACAATGACCAAATTAAATTTTATTCTGGGTCAACAACAAATAATTGGCAAAAACGTTTTTACCACCAAAAAATAGCCATAACAACAAAACATACATAAATTCCGCGTTCTATCAAAACTGATAGCTACACACTTATTGTAAATTGGGAAAAATAAAACTATTTTCTGGGAAGGGAGAAAGATGCAACATATGTTTACTGGAAAAAATACATCCTCAAAAATATTAACAACTTAAATCTGCTTAATAAGGGAAATGAGATTGTGTCCAGTTGTACGCATAGAAAAAATGTTTCTCCTGAAACGTTGTTATTCTGGTTAAATTCCTTTTCGACTTTACTTTACATGAACCACTGATTATGTCCCTTTTACCCTACATCGTTCCTTATATGGGCTAACGAACTGCGACTCATTTTCAAATTTGGAATTTCATTTTTTCAATTCTTTTTTTTTCCAGTGACTTCTAACGAAATCCCATTTTTTGCTCCTGAACCCCAATATTGGCTTTGTTCTATTTTAGTTCTAACTTAATTTTGAACTATGTAGCAACGTTCCTACCTTGATCCACTCCATATTTAAAAAAGAAGCTATTTTTGTCTCCGACGATTTGGGAAACCAACGAAACTTAAGTCGCACATCAAACGTAGGTATATGTATATTTATTAATACATATTTCCTGTCTCTGTTGAACCACATCGAATACTATTATGTCTATACCTCTTTACCAAAATTTGTTAATTATTTATTTGCTCACCTATGTATACAAACCAGTATATGTTTGCTTATATTTAGTTACTTCATTTTCCTAAACACACACACACACACACACACACATATATATATATATATATATATACATATATATATATATATATATATATATATATAGATAGATAGATAGAGAGAGTGAGTGAAGAGAATTTCATTTTCTCTCTTACATGATGTGTATATTTTTTGTAAAAGTTTAATGTTATGTCTACAAATGTACTCCTTGAAATATTACATATTTACATCTATTTCAAATGCGGTATTCTAAGACAATCTAATCTTTGACTTTCTTAATTTAAATTACGATCATTTCCATAAACGATAATCAGGAACATGAAATTAAAAATCAAAATATATAATCATTTTTTTTTCTTAACAGCTTGTGTACTGTGCTGATTGTCAGCTATGAAACTTGTTAGCACTTCGATGAAAACTGAATGCTGTGTAAATATATTCCTCTTACGTCGAATTTAAAAATATATTGCATAGAATTTGACTCTTGTTGGAAATAGCTTGGTACCGTCATGTTTTGTAAAAAGAATAATTTGTTGATATGCGCCACATCATCCAACCGAGCCCCAGAGGGAAAATTGAATATATAATTTGATTTTTAAATTCAAGTTACTTATTATCGGCTATGAAACGTATGGATTGCTGAAGTGTCGAATGCGAGAGTGACCGCCTTCAAGTGATATATAAACTTAGAATTAATGTCAACAATTTGAAAAGAAACAAAACAGCACCCAAACTGCAATACGGCACACTTCCGAATGACCAGAATGTAGAAGTGAAATATATGAACAGCGATAATGTAGATACAATGTATAAAAGAACGATCGAAATTCGAAGTTGGATTCATTAAGAGAAGTTTCTTCAGCATCAGCAATCGTGATCATCGCAAGGAAACCAAGGCAAAAAAATCAATTCATCACAGACAAAAATTCACGAGAAGATAAAAAGGAGACACAAAATGCTTAGGTATGACACAGAATTAAAGTTCATACGGGATATTGAGCGAAAAAATTAAGAACAAATGCAGGCGGGCTAAAAAGGCATGACTCAATAAAATGTGTGCAGAAAGAGAAAGAATATCACAGATAAAACAGTCATACATAAAAAAAAAAAAAATACATGCTCATCATCAGGATGAAAAAAAAATCGAAGGACGTGACACTGATATTAAAGATCGGGCAATATGTCAGAGAATTTATCTAAGGTAAAAGACGGCTACCAGCAATACTAAGAAATATCGAGGGACTAGAAATATTCGAATCTAAAATGAAATCAGCACTGGGCAAACTGAATAGAGACAAAGCAAGAAAACCTGACGGAATTGTAATAGACATGCTAGTAGCCTTAGGCTATTTGAGCACTAATACGATTACAGATAATTATAAACGAATATATGAATGATATGATCCCCGTTTTTGCAACTGGAATTTATAAACGGGGATCATATCATTCATATACAGGTTCGGGGTAGGTGTATGTTATTTATGTGTTTGCGACGATGTATTCTCGCCATTTAAATCATTAACCTATATTTGATTTTTTGTATGAATGATTCATGAATTTATAAATTATATTTGCAACTTTTAATTGAAATATATATATATATATATATATATATATATATGTATGTATGTATGTGTATATATATATATATATATATATATATATATATATATGTATATATATATAAAATTACGAATGTATACAAGACGTATAACACTAAAGGATCATAGATTTGAAATCTCTTTAGGAAGGTGAGTAGTTTTCTCTCTTACTGAGTGCGAAACAAACGGTATCCTGTATAAATAACTCCTTTGGCTTATAGCTGGATGTTCTTTATTTGTACCATTGCAAAAGTTTTGTTCAAGTGCATCCATGCATTCGCCTTGGGACCATCATCAATATAAAAAACCTCTAAGTCCTGTTGCTTAAATTCAATGACCGATCCAAATTCTAAATGAAGACATCAGATCTGTCCAGTTTAGCTTCCCAATCATCACTATAAAATTATATTGAGAAATCACTTTCCAACTGTTTCTCTCAACTTATATATGTTCTTCCTTGTTATGTTTACATAAAGAAGTTAGTTTAATTAGTTTCGCATTCTTAGCCAATCTTCTTAACCCTAGAACACTAACCATGGGTTTATAGTACTCAGCGCAAATTTTCCTATTTACAATTTTCAGTATCTGATTTTCTTACCTAAATAATATGTTATTCAGTTCCTATTAATGTTAACTCAAAGTACACAGTTTGAAGTGCCTGCATATAAAATATTTAAAATAAAGATTTATATTTAATATTTCTTTTGATATTTTCAAAATCGGGTCTGATATACCCATGGTTAGTAGTAGTGTAACTTTAATCGATGGTTAGTGTTGTAGGATTAACAAACCAGATAGTTTTAACTATGTCAGGGATCGGATAATCAGCCTAACGATAAATCTTGTCATCGCTAGTCTGATAAAAAGAGCGCGCAGAAGAATTAGTCCGAAAATATGATACAGATTAAAGGAATGCATTATACATTTTAAGAATGATATCAGAAAAAGCAATAAAAATACTAAAACTCGTATAGCTATGTTTTATAGATTAGGCAAAAATATTTGAAAAATACAACATAAATACCTTTTGCAACTATTCGGTAACCCTGACATATTTGTGAGGGGCATTATAGTTGTCCAGTACCTATTATAGAAGCAAATTGACTACATACAGATGGGAAATTAATCCAGTAAATATTAAAAAAATTAGAAAGGGGCGTAAGACAATGATGTGTCTTCTCACCAGACTTATTCAAACTATTAGTTTGGTGCAAAAATAATGTCGTTTTCTCACATATGTTACTATGCGAGACATTATTTTTGCACCAACCTAATATATATCGTGGAGAATTAGATGTCCTAATAGGGTTCATTACTGACGATCATAATCTTAATAGAATAAGATATGGGGGCCTCACAGTATTCATAGCGGAAGCAAACTACAAAAAATTGTGAAGTAAAGCGAGATAAAAATGATTAACATTCAGGGAATAAAGACAGAATGTATTGTTGTCAGTAAAAAGAATCCCGTAAAGTATATATTATAAATTTCAGATACCAAAATCATGCAAGTGCAGCAATTTTAAATATCTGGTAAATATTTTAATAGGGGACAGAATGTCTGACAGCGAAATTCGAAAACGCAGTGGGATAGCGAAAGAAAACTTCTAAAAGCTAAGCAGGTATAATGACACCGGAAAAGTTTATTAGAAACAAAGAAAGGTATCGTAATTTGCATCCTCTTAAGTGGCAGTACAATGTGAACGATAGAAATGCCGTTCTACAGAAGGATGTTGAAAATGCCATGAACTGAACATGTAAGCAATGGAAACTTCTAGAGAAAATGGAAGGAAAAGGGAAATTATATTAAACAATTCAGAAAATGACTTCAAATGTGTAGGATCCATAATAAGGAAATATGACTTGAAAAGTTTGCCGGTCTGTACTAATATTTACTCATGCGCTGGTAGGAAAAGAAGTCGATCCATACCTTTCCCAAGGGTATTAGCACATAGGTGAATGTAATGGATTCGACTGGAATTCAAACTCAGCTCTCTGATTCCTCAATCTGTCACAACGATTCCTCAATCCGAGTCGTTTGAATAATGGTGGAGTTATGGATAACAGATGATGGATAAGTACACAAACACACACACGCACACACGCACACACACACACACACACACATATATATATATATATATATATATATATATATATATATATAATACAATCAATTATAATAATTTTAATAATAAATAATAATACAATAAATTATAAAAATTTCAATAATAATTAATGGATAAATTACATATATATATATATATATATATATATATATATATATATATATATATATATATATATATATATTTATAAAGTGAACGTAAAAGTCAAAACTTACAGGCGACAGTCTGTTTCATGCTAGATGCAATCGTCAGGCCACGAGTGCTGTTATTTTTTCTCGGCTATTTATATATATACGGGTCAGTGGTGCATTGTGGGTAGTCTATTTTGGCGGTTATTTTACCGGAAGTCGTTTATTTGTTTATTTATTTATTTGGGTTAAATTATTATATTATTTTGTTATTTTATTTATCTTATATATATATATATATATATATATATATATTTATATATTTAATTTTTTAATCGGTGTTTTTATTAACGTCGTAAAAAGTTGTTTGTATCGCTTATTTAATAGTTTTGTTTTGGTTTGGGAAGATAATTAAAGCTATTTATTCGATGTTGGGGTTGTTTGTTGTAGTTTATTCTAATTATTATTTTGGCGGGAACATTTTTTAATTTGTTTATTACTTCATGTATTTATTTGGATTGATTATCTTTATTTGTTTTTTCTAACGGTTAATTTATCGGGATTAGTTTATTTATTTATTTCGATGAATTTAGGTCAATTTATTTTACTTGTTATTATTTATTTGGTATACTGTATATTTTCTCTTTTCGGTTTTCGGTTTTCGATTTTTAAGTAACGTAGTATTTTTTTATCATTATATAACTGTTATAGCTATTTTTTTCATCCGATGTTTTGGTTTGATTTTTATAGTCTAACTAATATTTTGGCCATAATGGTTTGGCAATTTGTTTATTATTTACTTTATTTATTTGGGTTCATTGATTTTTTTTTTGATTTTTTGTTTCGTTCTATTTCATCTATTCTAACAGGTGTGATTTGGTAATTTGTTTGGGTTAATTAATTTTGCTTATTTTATTGTTATTTCGTTTATTTATTTATTATTTTTTTTTATTTCTTCCGTTTTCGATTTTTAAGTAACGTAGTAAAAAATTGTTTTCATGTCTGCATTTTGAGATGTGTTCGGATCTTTTATTTAATAATTTAATTTGTCTGGGAAACTTGGTACATTGTGGGTAGTCTACCCACAATGCACCACTGACCCGTATATATATAAATAGCCGAGAAAAATAGCAGCACTCGTGCTGATAAAAAATATGGCGCCAGTTTCTTGGCATTGCGCAGATCAGTACGAAAATTTCAGTAATTAGCAGGTTAGTAATTTCAGTAATTAGCAGGTTAGTGTTGCCAACATTGTGTGAAAAGTTTGTGTGAATTTATTGGACAGTTTTTGAAATATTACAAAAAAGTTATCTCGATAATAATTTGGCACGCAGTACATATATATATATATATATATATATATATATATATATATATATATATATATATATATATATATATGGTACTATATAAAATAATTTAAAAAATTTATGTTGACATGTTTCACTGATCAGACAGCATCCTCAGAAAAATTTTTTTTTTCTTTCAATCAAGACAATTTTGTTTTTACTTTAGCTTATATCGTATTTAAAAAAAATAGATCTAATTTCTACTTTCTACTTTGCTTTTCATTTATATCAATTTCTTTTAAGATTTTTCTTATTCCACATTGTTGCAACATCAGCTTAGCAAGAACCGGAGACATACTGAGAATGCTGGTCGTCTGTTAATTAATTGATCGCAGGGATTCTCAAGTCATAGCACATTAATCGCGTCTTCGTCCAAATGAATTTCCTAATTTTTTTTAATGTCATTTTCCAATTCCAAATTGTTATCATGAAGACTTTGGTGTCATATTAATGCATTGATTCTGTTGTTTAAATTTAAATCCCTTTTTTATGTTTGGAGATTATTATCGCTAAATTCCGAAATATTTTTATGATCATACTCATGTAAATTGAGTTGGTCATTTTCTTTTTCTTTAAATTTCTAAATTTTAACCGTGTTTTTGATAATTCTTCTTTTCTTTACTAAAATTAGTTAAATTTCTCTTTTGTTTATGAGTTATGTAGTCTTTTTGCAATATAATATGCGTGGTATTCATTTTTTCTTCCTTTTAGATTGATTACATCTATTAGGCTGGTGCAAAAATAATGTCGTTTCTTGACGATTTTTTTGATTATCGTTCACCCATTTATCCAACTTTTTTGACTTCCCTATTTGTTTTAAATGGCGAACGACTGTTGGGTGGTCGACCTCGAGTTCAACATCAACTTCTCGTGTGGTTTTGCGAGGATCGGCTTCAATTAAGGCTTTCAAATGTTCGTTATCAACCGCAGTCGGCCGGCCGCGACCGTCTTCATCTTCGAGGCTCTCGTCACCATTGCGAAATTTCTTGAACCACCGTTGTGTTACACGTTCGTTAGTGGTTCCTGGGCCAAACGTATCATTGATATCACGAGCTGTCTCGGCAGCTTTTCGGCCTAGTTTGAACTGGAACAAGAAAATCGTGCGGATTTGAATTTTGTCCATGCTGTCAAAAAGCCTGCAAAAAAATGAATGAAGAGATTGAGAACGGTAACGAATAACACGATCAATAGAGCGAAAAACGCGCTTCAAAATGATATATAACAGGTCTATATATACGAAAGAATTAATTCAGAAATCATATATAAAAGTAACATATGTGAGAAAAGGACATTATTTTTGCACCAACCTAATAGTAATTTCAACTGTTAAATTTTGAGTCATTTCCGCCTAAATAATACTGTGCATAAATTGATAAGGTCTAGGGGCCATATTGGGAAGTACATCAGAGAAATTGCCTTGAAAGCATTTATAGAAAAGGCAGAAGAAAGCTACGTTACGGCGGTGGAAAAGTGACTGCAGCCGAGATGACGGGTCAGAACAAGTAACATTGTATAAAATACGATAGAAACACATCACTGGATATTTCTGAGGTCCTATTTTTTTCTTTAAAGAAATCTGGAAGGATTGTTGAAATACGAAGTTAGCAACTGAATGACGTCACACTTTATGAAATGGACAAAATCCAACAATTATTTTAAGGGATTTTTATATTCTTTTTATAGATACAAATATTTAAGTAAATGCCCTGTTTTATAATAAACAGTAATAATAACATTTACCGCCCTGAATGTCTGAGAAATTTTCATAGAAAATATTCGTCCTCCGACAGGAATCTAACTTGTATCCTATACGCAACCGTCATATATTCCGGCGTGCCTTAACCGATTGGGCCTCAGAAGGGCGTTCGGTTAGCATGGTGAATGTCCGAGAAATGTTCATAGAAACAGAGCATTTACTCAAATATTTGTATCTATAAACGAATATATATATATATATATATATATATATATATATATATCATCTCGAATTAAAATAGAAATTTTAATGTTCCTTTCTTCCGATGCTTCGGCAGATTATTGAAAGGAACGAAACCACGATTTTTTTCCTTGCTTTTCAGAAAAGTACAATCTTCAAATATTTAAATACAAATCAATCGCCATCTTCTATATTCTTGAATCTCGTTCATCTTTTATCCTTTCTTCAATATATATATATATATATATATATATATATATATATATACACACACACGAGTGTAAGTCAAAATTATCATCACATTCGCCATAACATATTTCTGTTTGTTACACTTGTTTTTTTCTAATGAGTGTTGATAGTTGGTACTCTTTGGGTCACATGATCGAAGTTTCTTACCGCTGTTACAGTGTATACTTGACCGCTCTGCTAGCAGTGTTCACCATATATATATATATATATATATATATATATATATATATATATATATATATATATATTTGTATATGTAGGTGCGTAGGTGAGTTTGTGTGTGTATATATAGTTATAGATCCTTCATTCGATAACCACGAATAAGCTGCACAAGGTAATTGCTAAAGTGGCCCGTTGGTCGTGCCCTGTAGTGCATATTCTCTCCATCGTACCGACATTTTGTACTCTGTATCAACTGTCCGATGATGCTACATTCGCGGGCATTTTGGGGATCAATAGTAGTTTTCCATCAGTCAGGCTATACGTTGCTGGTTCGCTTCTTTAAGAAGCTTATCTGCTCTTTCAGGTCCGGACTGTTTTGTGCTCATAAATTTCCTTCTCCTAGACGGATTGCCGAACAAGGCTATTAAAATCTATTTATCCTTCTATTTCTCATTCCGAGCCGTTACCCATATACACAACCCACACATACAGTTTGGTATTCCTTGGCGGACATCCATCTAGCTACTGACCAAGCTCAATGTTGCACATGCTTTATCTATATATGTATTTATGTGCGCTGGATATGGGAGGGTTGACAGAATATCATTGATATTTCCCTGGTAAAAATGGTTCAGGCGACGTTCATGAAAGATTTTTCTTCATGAATTTTGGTTCAATTTCAAGAACCGGCGAATGTTATTCATTTACGAATTCGGACTGCTTTGTTGTACAGCCAGAGAGTGAAAAACGGCACTTATTTGGGTGAGTCGGTTAGAATATTCAGGTTTTGTGTGCACATGATAAAGAATAGACCAACTTCAGAATGCCAGACAAGGCTGGAAGCCGAGGGTACCTGAAAAGTTCTTGACAAATCTGAAACAATAAAAAAAATTTTGGTCATTTAGTTAGATTTCAGAAGAATTTTTCAGAATCCTCTGGCACTTACACGATGTCTCTATTAAATGTATACGACGGGGTTATATAAGCCGGCCGACATTGAGCATGCGCGCGTCACATGATATATATTGTCCAATAGGCAAGCAGAGAAAAATCTCTGAAAGTTTCAATCTTCAGTTCGCTCGTTACACACATCTAGAACGCGGCATGAATTATTTTTTGAAATTTTGAAAAAATATGTCTACATCAGACATTGCGTAAAAGCGAAATGCGCATGCGAGCGGACTAAAGCTTTCAGTCTTGTATTTTATTTTATCTTTTGTCAATAAATGTTACATGATGAGCGCAGGTGTTCTATGTTTCTAGTTACATAATCCTAGAAGGATTATTTAAGAGCCTCACCTCATATCCAGTGAGGATAAAAGTAAATATTTATTCATTTTCTTTAATCACGGAAGGATTTCGTGAGCCCAGGTATTTTTTCTTCGTTATATATTCTCGCGGTGTATGGGTGAGTTATAACAAATTTAGTATAGGAAATAAGGAATTGTATAGATGGAGCTATGTTAATTTTGTTCATCAGCGCAAGATAAAACCGAAATATTAAGATATGAATTCGAATCATGTTCTTGATTAGCGTCGTCAGATTTGGACTCGCATATAGATAGCTTATATGGCGTCCAACTTGTTCCGAAATGTTTAAACTATCAGCAATTTACAATTAAAATGGTTTCAAATGAACGAAAAAAGACTATTGTTAATCATGTCTCATAGATTGGCGCTAGAGAATCGTAAACATAAAAAGTTTCCAGGTTAGACAAACCACACCAGTCGAGGTCTATTAAACGAAGCAATAACTAAAATAGATAGAAACAATGTTGATTTTCCATATTGCCTTAAACAAAAGATTACGAAGGAAACTTTTATCGATAAAAGAAAGAGCAATAATAGTTATTCAACTTGAAAATCCTATTTTCCTAAGAAACTGTTTTAACAGGAAGATTTAAGATCAACGGAAATAAAACTTCAATCAGTGTTAAATGTTTCCTCGAAAAGCAGCTGCTATTCTCACGATTATTATTACAAATAGAAACATTCTTTAACTAAAGATGTCTTACTTTTTGCCAAGGTGAACTTTTTTAGCTTCGATATATCCAGAAATTAATATGTATATTGATGCAATATTTTTCAGTAAAAATGTTTAAATTAATGTAAAAACTGACAAAAGCTTATCAATACTTAACGCTCTGAAAGAGACACTAAGTTGAAAAAATATTTATTTCGACATCTACCTTTTTTTAATTTATCAATGTTTGGTTCTATAGATAAGTTACTGAAACGTACAGGGATTTTTTTTCTAAACGCGGACTTAGAGAAAGGGAATTTTATTATATATCAGAAGTTCGATTTCGTATTGAAGATTGTGCATAGATTTTCCATCAAAATTCTACTGGCGTTGATTTTTTGTCGTGTTATCGTCAGATATTTCTATCATCAAAATTCAATCGGGAGACGAATGGAAAAGAAGTAAAAAAAAAAACATGAAGAAGAAAAGGTAAAAGAAAATGAAGCCAAAAACTAAATTATCAAGAATGATGTAAAAAAAAAAGTTAGCTCAAGTGGTCGTTTCGCCATTGAGAGCAGCGATTATTCCGTCGAAAAGAAATAAACATCTTTTCTCTTTTTTATCCATCAGCGGCCAGAAACACTTTTAAAATATATGCTACTCTATAATTTGAACACCAACACAAATTACTTTTTTCTCAACATTTAACAAAATATGAACAAAATATATAAAATACTGAAATCCAAATATTTATTTTTCTTTATACTTTGTCCCTACCCAAAATGTGAAATGCAGGTCAAGATTATATAGAAAGGAAAACTACGAAGTAGATTGAACTGAAAGTTGTCAGAATGTTTTCTTCTACTGCAAGAAGCTTATTAAGATTTTCCTAAAATATTGTTCAACTGAAAATAGATTTTATCTTAACATGTCTAGTAAGCGAAAGGTTTTCACGGCCACAGACACAAGAGTTAATTGCATTTTATAAAACATTTGTTTAAACATTTAACCCAAAGTAAGGCAATGCATCCTCTAGGATGTAATGTGAATCTGAGTGTGATAAAACAGTATTAAGAAGAGAGAACAATATAAAAACACGTATTAAAAAGACAGAAGAACATGATTGACATTGCATTTAGCTTTTTGAATAACATACTTCACTGAAGAGCAAGAGAATTTCACAAGCGAGAAGTGCGAGAGAATGGAGCTTTAGCATATAACTCACGGTTACATTACGTCATTTGAACCATAAAATGACCAAACTTTACCCCCGAACTCGTATTTTTTTTAATAATTTTACCCCAGGCAATGTAGTAATGTCGTTAAAACACAGGACGGGAGTTAGATGAAGTAAAAGGGAAAGTGAAAGTGAAAGTTAATGAGACGATTGAGAATGGCGCGGATTGTGCAAAAGACAAAAAAGGAAAACCTTGTATTTGTAATTATTGATGGTTGTACTTAACAAGGAAATAAGAAATCGGTAAAGAGATTCACAGAGGCGAGAAAAGAAACTATGAGAGTAACGACAATTGCGTATCGCTATTTTAACAGTAAAACGCTGAGGTCTATTTGTCACGGCGCTTACAATCTATAATTTCACAAACTAAGCATAACTATTTGTATGAAGAAATATATAGAACAAATCAAAGAAGATATGTTAAGACCGAGAGAAAGTAACTGAAGCTGAGATATCAAGTCAGGAAAAATAACATTGAAAGTTCATATTTGTATTTTACCAAAGTCCATAGCAGAAGTATATACCGAGATGTGACAAAAACAGTCAAAAAGCATTTTGTAGACTTATATAACCTACGCCCTTCATTTCTCTCAAAAGCTTATTGCCGACATAAAATAATGAAAAAAATATAAACTTTAGTCTATTTGTTTATATTCTGAATAGGGTGATGTTATTTTTCAAGTAAAGAATTAACTCAGCGAGAATTGATTGTAAAGTTGAAATGTGATATGCAAGGTCTTGTTTACATAGTGGGTCTCCGTTTATTTCGCGAGGTAATGGTAGCACCCAGTATAGTCAAAATTCAGACATTTCCAAGGTGCGGGCCTAGGCATGATATATGAAGCCTGTCCGCTTCAGAGATCATATGCACCCCCCAGTCGTCCTGGCAAGATCCAAATGAAAGCACAGCTTCATATTTAGGGCCAACGTGGCTCCAGAAAGCACTAGAAGGCTGTTATTATTGACAGCCAACCGCCTTCGAGGCACAAGACAACACTTTCTTTCCATAGAATTTTCGTGGTATGTTTGCATAATAATATTAATATTAACCAAACGGTTTGCGTAGATTTAATTATATTTTGATGAAAAATTTGGAACTATTTGTCCATATTAAATATAGATAATAATTCCTTTTGTCACCTCAAATTTTAATTTATCTCTTCTATGCAAGTTTCGACTATCTACATTAAAACATTGATAATAACTCGTCTTGCGGTGTCATATTCAAACGTTATACACCCTTGTGCAAATTAATTGAAAGAAAACGAATAATTCCGTTATCATTTACTTTTTTCTTATTTTTCTAATGAAACATGACCCAGTGAGCATGTTAGTACTTCGTATGTCCATTCCACGAAGTCGTTCCTTGCAGATTGACCACAAATTCTCGATTGGATTGAAATCAGGAGATTTTCCGGGTCAATCTATACGACTTTGATTTGCTCACTCGTAAAGCTTGACATTGTGTTCGGACAGCTTTACAATTTTCGTACGCTTCCTTGCAGTGACGTCCATCGCAGACAATTGCTGTGGAACAACTAATCGACAGTCGAGACAATAGTCTCTGGGCCTGATAACAATCTGATGCAATCACGGACGAGACAATATTTTTCAAGGCAAAACAAATTTCATCATAGACCCGGAAAGTAGATTCATATTACTGCATACCACTGCAAATGACCTAATCCGAAGGAAAAAAAGAAATCGATTACACCCTGTCATTACAGTGGGTCTTAAACTGACCGTAAAATAAAAGAAACTAAAGTAGTTGTTTCAATAAATTTGCACAAGGGTGTAGGACGCGTAAACATATGACATTAACACAGTATTCAGCCCTTCATGGATGATGGAAATCATGGCTCTCCACAATTTCCTGTCCTTTGTAGCACTTAATAAATTTTGTTATCGCTCCTAAAACTTGTTCTTCCATCCATTTACTCTCTAGGAATGTGGTGCGTTGTTTTTCTCAACCATTCTTACCTTCATTAGATCTTGTGAGTATCAGATTTTCCAAACCTTTTTCCCTCATTATTTGCTCTAGAAATTTTAACTGTCTCTTTCTGATATTAAGGATAAGTGTCGATTTTGTTTCCATTTTCTCGTCGGTAGTCACATGGCAATTTCAGTATCCTTCTGTAGAGCCACATTTATATTGCTTCAAGTTTCTTCTTCATCTTTGAGGAGATTCTCCATTTTTATTTATTTATTATTTTTATATATCAATATAAGATTCCTGATATCTCATAACCTTCATTAAACTTTAATTTCTTTGAATTTCATCTTTGCCATTTCTCGATTTTCGCATTACCTGCAGCAGTTTCTATTGTTTCCCAGTGATCTTCGTTGAATAATTTTTCTATTCTCATCACTAGATTATGAGTTGTCTGTAAGATTAATAGCTAGAGAGGCTGGGGGTTATATCATTCATTTCTTGTTTTTCGGCAGGTTTGACACTCCTTAGCATTACAGAAAGTAAAGGAGGCTTGTCTTGCATTTATATATTATCTAGCCTAAAGATTCTTCGTTATGAAATGCACCATTGTAACAGGAATCACTTGTCTAAGAAATTTCAATAATTCTTATCACTTATCTTGATACATCCTCTTCAATTTGAAGTGATCTATACATTTATTGCTTTCAATATAAGGTCAAAACATTATTACCTGACACTGTTATTGTGTTCTGTTAATTATTGTTTTGATTTATTTCTATGAATAACCCATTAGTCAACCTAACCATTAGGTTCATCCATTGTAGTTCTATAGAGATCACTGAAATGTTCTTTAAGTATTTCCTCTTCATCTGCTACTTTGAACAGTTCGTCTTGTGATATTTACTGTTTGCTTTCTGGTCGTTATACGATATTCTTAGAACGCTGTCTTTTCACAACATATTCTTGTAATTACTTTCATTATTTACATTATTCGAACTGTTATCCTCGTCTTTACTGCCATATTCAAAACGTTTCGGTCGTTGATTAAAGAATCAGCACATATGCTAGGGCACAAAAATCTCCTGAGCCGACCAAGCATAAAAATGAATACAATATGGGGCCAGTAATAAGGAGTGCTAGAGAAAGGCAATAAATGACAACAAAAATTGTAATATATGTCCTTAAAAAAACGAAGTAATAATAGCAAAAATTGCAATATGAGCACTGGTAAAAAACGGAGGGGGGATTATGCTTATAAGTCCCAAAAATTAATTCACAGATTTCAAGGCCAAGTGGGTAAAGACGTTGGTTAGATCCAGTGACGAGACCAAAAGAGTTATGAGTTCAATACCAGGCCACAACAGTGGTGAACCAAAAACATGGAGAATTGAATTAAAGGGAAAGAGGCATGGCACGTGGAACTAGAAACATCTACCCCGGTGGACGAAATAAAGGGTTCGGTTCGAAATTTCTAATTACCTACAGAAGACAGAAGCGTATAACTGCCAAAACGTTGTGAATATGGCAATGAAGATAAGAATAACAGTTTGAATAATGTAAATAAGCCACGTAATCCTAATACCTCATCTCAGAGATATAGAAGCCGAAACGTTGTGAATATGGCAATGAAGATGAGGATAACAGTCCGAATAATGTAAATAATTCAAGTAATCATAATACCTCATCTCAGGAATATAGAGGCCGAAACATTGTGAATATGTCAATGAAGATGAGGATAACAGTCCGAATAATGTAAATAATTCAAGTAATCATATTACATCATCTCAGAGATATAGATGTCCAAACATTGTGAATATGGCAATAAAGATGAGGAGAATAGTCCGAATAATGTAAATAATGCAAGTAATCATAATACCTCATCTCAGGCATATAGAGGCCGAAACATTGTGAATATGTCAATGAAGATGAGGATAACAGTCCTAATAATGTAAATAATTCAAGTAATCATAATACCTCATCTCAGAGATATAGAGGCCGAAACATTGTGAATATGTCAATGAAGATGAGGATAACAGTCCGAATAATGTAAATAATTCAAGTAATCATAATACCTCATCTCAGAGATATAGTGGCTTAAACGTTGTGAATATATCAATGAAGATGAAGATAACAGTCCGAACAATGTAAATGATGCAAGTAATCATAACACCACATATCAGAGATATGGTCTGATACATTCTTATAATATTGTCCTCCTTTTATAGATTATTACTTTTTTAATTTTTAAAACCACTCCTATGCATTTATTAAAAACCATAAATTTTAGTTTTTGCCAATGTATTAGTAGACATATATTTACGTACCAGTAAAGTACAGTTCAAAATTTATGGAACATAATGAAAAAAGAGGGCTCAGAAAATTGAATACTCATAAGACATATTTAGAGAAATAAGGGAACTGGATGGAAGGAGAAATCTTCTTAATGAGTTAAAACCCTTGCATTCACTTTAACATGCGAGTGACAAGTTCTCCAAGCACTCTTTCCCCATTACGTGTCCTCGAGGGTCTATTCGGGATTCTACGTATAAGCATCCTTTTTGTTTCCATTCTCCTTCAAATTTCCACGTTACTCACATGTTCAGTCTATGATATTCTCTGCATCATTCTTTGGAATCACGGTGCTCCAAGATTCTCCATCATCTGCGAGGCGCTTTATGAACATTCACTGTCATATACGAGGACCAATGTTATATAGTAGTTCAACACTCCTGTCTTCGTTTCTAATGACATTTTTCTGTTTCTTATTACCGTGTTTAGTTTTTGGAAGGCATTTTTGGCTATTTGAATGCGACTTCCAACTTCGGTCTTATAATTTCCATTATCTACAGGACATAAAAATACTTTCAAGTTTATTGATTATTCTGTAATCTTTATTCAATATTTTCGAATGTGAAGGTCATTCTTTCATTCGTCCTCCTTTTCTCTCTCTCTCTCTCTCTATCATTTCCTTCCTTTTCTCTCAATAAAATATTTGCCCTTCTCTGCATACTTTTGTGTTCTTTCTCTCTTTATCTTCCATTCCAAATTAACTCCCGAGTTTCTTCTTCCCATACATTAGTTTACTCGAATCATTTGAAAAGACTTTGGTCGGCCGATATTTCTACGTTCTTAACTTGCCAACACGACTGAAACTACCATCTTGAACCTATAAACAAACGGCCTGTAAATAGTGTAAGATAAAACTTCATAATTATTTACTAGCGAATAGGGTGCCAGGATATATTGAATATAAACTATAAAATGCGGTTCAACATTAAATTTTTGCTAATATATAAACAGAATGCCATTGCAAAATTACTTCACTATTAAATAGCGCATGGTGGAGTAATGGATAATCGCTTGGATTGAGGAGTCAGAGAGCCGAGTTCGAATTCCAGTCGAATCCATTATATTCAGTTACATACTATACCCTTGGGAAAGGTATGAATCCTCTTCATATTCCCTCCGCTAGCTATGGGTAAATAGTAGGCCAGACCAGTTTCTATAGCCGTGGGTAGCAACTGGTCTATCACAGGAAAAAATGGCCACCTATTGCGGGAAAAATTGCCTAGTCATTCATGTATCGAAAGATACTTGATCGTCTATGCATGTATCAAGTATGGCACCTAACTGAATTAAATGGCGGGTATAATCAATTGAGATTTAATTGGCGGTAGACGAATAGTATCAATAAATCATTTAAATTGTTTCAAATTATATGGGCATCATTCTTACAATCTTATGGTCGGATCATACCATAATTTTACAATATCTTTGCTCTCGTTTCCTGATACATCTTTTATTATCATAGATGGCAACAGTCAAATAATTCAGTCAAGTGTCATACGTGATATACGCTTGGACAATCACGTCTCTTTTGATTAATGAATGATTATTAAGTAGATTTTCCTACTGTAGATTGTCGTTTCTCTCTGCGGTAGGCAGATTGCCAATCAAGGCTACAGGAACCAGTCTGTCCTGCTACTCAGCTTGTAGAAGGGAGAGAAGAGACGGATTCACACCTTTTCCAAAAGAATTTGCGCGTATATAAATGTAACAAACCCGACTGGAATTCGAACTTGTCTTTATAGATGTCTCATTCCGAGCTGTCGTACTAACCTGTTGAATTAAACTTGTTTATTATCTGTCTATATTTCTGAGATGAGGTATTATGTATACTATTTACATTATTCGGACTATTGTCCTTATCTTTGTTTCCATATTTATTACAACGTTTTGGCCTTTGAGTATCTGTCTATATTTCTGAGATGAGGTATTATGTATACTATTTACATTATTCGGACTATTGTCCTTATCTTTGTTTCCATATTTATTACAACGTTTTGGCCTTTGAGTATCTGTCTATATTTCTGAGATGAGGTATTATGTATACTATTTACATTATTCGGACTATTGTCCTTATCTTTGTTTCCATATTTATTACAACGTTTAGGCCCTTCAGGATCTGTCAATATTTCAGAGATGAGGTTTTATGTACACTATTTACATTATTCGGACTATTGTCCTCATCTTTGTCGCCATATTTATTACAACGTTTCGGCCGTTGTACGCTTTGGCCTTCTTCAGATGGTTGGAATGTCTAACTGAACCCATTATTTCACTCACTGGAGTAGACTGTTCTACTTCTACGTGCCATGTTTAATGGATGTCCGTTATCAGTTATCTCCTGTTAATTTTCCCTCTCCACGTTCTCCACTGCCTAAACGAGTTATTGAACTCACACTATTTGGGTCCTGTCATTGGATCTAACTAACGCCTCTATCTACACTGCCATGTGTCCTTGTTTATAATATGATGAACAAGCCTTGAGTTACATATGGTACATTTATCATATTGCCTGGAAATTGTACCAACATTTTTTGGTTATTTCCAGTTTGATTATGAAGTTTGTGAAAGATATTAGAATAATTCAGAACTTATAATGGCAACAGATATATGGATGGAAAATGACATCAGTACTTAAACAAAAATACAAAGCAGTGTAAGTAAAGGATGTGTCTTCTTATACGGCTTATTTAACCTATACTGTGGGGCAGTTATGAGATAATTAGAAATCCTACCATGATCCGTTATTGGCGGACACAGTATAAAAAAAACCCCAAAAAACAAAACAAAAAACAATGATATGCAGATGAAAAATATTGATAGAAGACAAGGAACTACAACTACAAAAACGCCCACAGAAGGTAGTGAAGAAAAGCGAGAAGAAAAGAAATATCAACTGCAAGAAGACAATGCAGTGTCGTTAGGGAAAATGAAAAACCAACATGCGATTAACAATTTGGGAACTTCAAAATAAAAGAAGTGAAAAAGGGGAAACATTTTGGAAGAATTATAAATGAGTAAGGAAAACCTGACACTGAAATCCGAAGTCGCATTGAGTTATACAAAGATGCCTTCCTAAAACTAAGCAGAGTATTAAGAAACAGAAAACAGAGTACTGTAAAGTTATGTAATATCAATCCTGTTATTTGAGAAATTGAATAAATGGATGGCAGAAGGTTTAAGAGATATAACAAAAAGAAAAAATTATAAAGAACTACGAAGGATAGGAAATTGTGGAGAGCCTTGATCGTCTATAACCCGAAGGGACATGGCACATATAAGAAAAATATTATAAATATTATCATAAAATCTAAACCAGTGTGAATCAACAAATTTATAATTCTATCTCTCTGTAAACAGCGTGTTTGTTTGCTGGGGGCTTGCTATCATTAGTCTTTAGTATTTTCCCCCTTCTTTTTCTTCTCTAACCCCATATCAATAATTCACTAATTAGATTTATTGTATTTTACTCTTTTTCTTCCGATTAAAAAAAAAGATTGAAAAGCGGGAGCGGAACGAGTTAGTTTTTCTCTTAGAGTTAAAAAAAAAAAAATTTTGCTATCAGGGTTTTTAAAAAAATTAAGTCTAATTCAGCTTAACGTTTTTACAGCAAGATATATATATATATATATATATATATATATATATATATATATATATATATATATTCTACTCATGAAAATCGGCAAATACATTTGCCAGTTCAGGGCCCAAAGGAGAACCCATGGCAACACCATCAATCTGTCGATACATAATGCTATCAAAGCTAAATTCAACAGATAAGAGGACAAATTTCATCAGTTCAAAGAACACTTACTCAGGAATTTCTGGAGAAAAGAAAGAGCTGCGATAAAGAAAATCAGTTTTTAATTATGCTAAATAATATTCAACTTTACGTTTTCATAGCAATACTCAAATTCTGTAACAAAAAAGAATGTTTTTAAATTTATAAATATACTTCATACTTATTATTTACATTTATTATTTTTCGTTCACGGTTGTTTCACTGACGGAAAGATGATAAAAACTCAAATCTAAATTGTTTCTCCATTTGAAAGACTGAAATTAGTTTAAATACAGAAAAATGACTTCAAGCAGAAGGACATTTCGTCTTATACTATTTTATTATTACCCGGGGCGGTTCTTCGGCAGAAAGTGTAATTAACTCTCATGACACAGATATCAATTTTTATTTCATCTACATTCAGTGTATAAGTACGGTTGCTTATCTGCCTAGATTAAACGACAGAATAGAAATATTGCAAAACAAATTTAAATAATCAGTCGATTTTATTATTGCTTAGTCAAGGATAGATGTCCGAAGTGAATGTATTATTTCTTATTATAAACACATTCTAACTATGCGGGCGGTGTCTGCACGAGTGTGTATGTTAAATGACGCAATCATAGCCAAGTCACGTACAAAACGATACCAAGTTTAATCAGGGGTCAGAAGTCGTGGATCACACCGTGAGGAAAGCTTTGTCATGTCGATTTTATTAAGCAGAATATCCTCAACTCTCCTACTGGATGATATGCTGATCGCACATGAGTATTTAATTTATATTCACTCTCCTGTCATCCATCACCATGGGATAAACATAATCAATTTTTTCTTACGTGGGGGCAGACGTCCATAAACGT
This sequence comes from Acanthosepion lycidas, assembly GCA_963932145.1. NCBI lineage: Eukaryota > Metazoa > Mollusca > Cephalopoda > Sepiida > Sepiidae > Acanthosepion > Acanthosepion lycidas. The sequence goes on from OZ010573.1 coordinate 9,379,015, forward strand.
GGGTGTCCTTCAAGACTCTCCTTTCTCCTAATAAATAATGCTGCCCATGTTTGCACTGATGATAAACCTGGAGCATCAACTCCAAATCTGGTAACAATGTCAGTATGAATTTCTTTGGGCACTACACTTTTTTTCTGCAGGTACTTGATAATCCGATGCCAAATTTTTTCAGTAATTACTTTTGAAATCTTCAGCCAGCCAGATGTTATTTTGCCTTTAAAGAAACAATGCAGTTATTAATACAAGGTGTTGAAATTCATTCTCGCAAAATGTCAGAGCTCTAGCATCATTTCTTTTCTCATCAGACTCTGAACTCAGTCCCGTAAGAATTTTTTTAAAAGCATTTCACCCCAAGTAAGGTGAGAAGCCACTGGAACGCAAGGGGTTACAGATGATTTGTATAGGCGTCATAGAGGAAAGGATGAGAAGAAGGATGAGGAGAAGGATAGTGGATAGATCAAGACAACTGGAAATGTCGATTGACATTACATCTAAATAGTTGGAGATTATAGCTATCAGGGAAACAGGAAAAGGAAAGGGAGTTCCACAGGCGAGAGGTACGAGATATGAAGCTATTGTAGTAGAAGAGACGGCTACATTTTACAGTTTCAACAGTGAAAAGATGAAAGCGAGATGCCAGCCTCGTAGGACGCTTGAATTCATGATGTCTGGGAAGCAGCGAAAGCAGCTCATCGGAGCAATTACCATGTAAGTATTTGTAAAAAAGACAGAGAGTCGACGGCACATCTGTGAGAGAGCGACTGCAGACGAGATGCCAGATCAGGGCCAATTACATTGCATATCTATCTCTGGATCATATCAAGAACCCCGAGACAAACAGAAGGGGCTCCAGACAACATATGACAGCAATACTCCATGCAAGGGCGAATGTTTGATTTGTAGATTTGAAGGATCGATTCCGGGGAGAAAAATTTCCTGATGCAGCACAGGCGGCTAACTTTCCTTGCGGTGGAGGAAGCAATTCACTCACTGCATTTGTTCCATCTCAGGTCAGGTCAATGTGAGACTGATCAGCCACAAAGAGGTGCTCTCGAAAAGTTGAGCGTCACACATTCTAATGGGGGCCAGGGAAGGATCTCTGTGGTGATTAATAGAGAGCAGTTTTGTTTTTGAGGCGTTAAAGTTAACCAGCCAATTCCTGCCCCAGTATACAGGAATACCTCGATTCGTGTGGCTAATGTATTCATTATAAGATATGCACTCATCGAAAGCAAATGAAATGATGTAAATTATGCTCCAAATTTTAGTTTCAATAACAATTTCTAATTTGCGTACTTTTTAATTAAAATATAGGTACATATAAAAAGATAAAATAAAATGCTATGAATCAATATTTAATAATCTAATTTTCATTAAACCTTATTCAGAGTGTTTGCCGCATGGTATTCTTCTGTTTTGCATATAATTAGCTTAGAAATAAGATTTCCATTGATGTTATTCCAAATATCTATACTTTCTCTTTTTAATTCATTCATATTTTCAAAGATATAGCCTTTCATTTTTATTTTCATTAAATTCCATATATTTACCAAAGGCTTTAAATCGAGTGACTATGGCGCCCAGTCTAATAGTTTTAATTATTTTTTTTTTTAAAGAGAACCCTATATTATGTATATTTCATATATTTCAGAAAATTTCCAAACATATAATTAGTATTTTGACGTGAATATTTGTTTACAATCTCTTCATAGTAAATGCATACATCTTTTATATTTCGATATGTTTTAATAAATTTAATTTTCTCTATTTAATAAGATCTTCCATTTTTTAAACAAAAAAAAAATCAGAAATTTTCCTTTAAGATCTTCAAAATATGCATGAAACAAAAATCAATATATCCAAAAAATTTAATGGAGAAAAATATTCAAATGTATATTTTTAATGTCGGCTTTTATTATAAAATTTATCTATTTATAACCATCCATTTTTAACACAACTTTAAGTTCTTCAATAACAGACGAGTTACCCATTTCCCATGTTTAAATTTTAGAAAAATTTTAATTAATTGGTAAATATAAAAACTCCTATTTTAATTACTATGATGAAACAGAACATGCATGAATCGAATTTTAGCGCACCAATCGAATGCACATTAATCGATATATTCCTGTATTGTAATTAATTTATTTTCTCCTGTATATTCCATAACATAAAATAAAATAATTAGAATTAGCGCTCGTTCGGTTTGGTTTGGTTTGTTTTACGGCATATAAACCTCAATGGGTTATTTAATGCCGACAAGATTTTTATTGCTGCTAATATTTTTATTCTATTCTCATCTATCTATCTATCTATCTATCTATCTATCTATCTATCTATCTATCTCAGTATATATCGGATTGGTTTAGTTTCGTTTGGTTTTATGGCATATCAACACCTCAATGGGTTATTTAATGCCGACAAGATTTTTATTTCTGGTAATATTTTTATTCTATTCTTTTCTATCTATCTATTAGGTTGGTGCAAAAATAATGACGTAATAATGTCGTTTGTGACGTATTTTCAACGTCAAAAAACGACATTATTACGGCATTGTTTTTGCACCAACCTAATATCTATCTGTCTATCTATCTATCTATCTATCTATCTATCTATCTATCTATCTATCTATCTATCTATCTATCTATCTCAGTATATATTGGATTGGTTTGGTTTGGTTTTACGGGATATCAACCTCAATGGGTTATTTAATGTTGACAAGATTTTAAATTTCTTGTAATATTTTTTCAAAAAGTATTTCAGGAAATATTTATCAGAGACCTCATCCTCCGACAATGAATATGCAGCTCAGGATTGGAAATAAAGCTTAGATTCGAACTTATACATTTGGCAATGCTTCAGTTGTTTTGGTTTGAATTTTTTTTACGATATATCAACAGCAATGCGTTATTTAATGACGACAAACTTTTTCTTGCTGGTAATATTTTTGTTCAAAAATATATAGCTGGTAATAATGTATGCTGATAAAAAAATTTTCTTCAGAAATTCATTGCTGGTAAATTTTAAAAAAATGTATTGCTGGTTTTAAAACCAATTTTTACATTTTCATAGTGTTTTGACCCCTTTTAGGGGGTTAAATATTTTCCCATAGCACGGACCGTAACAGATGCTAACGCCGCGGGTCAGGGTGGACCTGGGAGAACCAGCAATTAAGAGGCCTTGCTGTTGGATGTAGTTTATCGTCATAACCCGGACGCGGATGTAGTTTATCGTCCTAACCAGGATGTAGATGTAGCGTATCGTCTTACCCTGGATGGGGATATAGTTTACCGTCTTATCAAGGAAGCGGATGTAGTTTATTGTTCTACCAAGGACGCTTCATTCTTTTTTGGTGTGCGTATGTGTGGCGTGGGGGGTATCCATCTGCAAAGGTGCAGTTAGCGTATTCTAGAGCTCTGATCGAAAGGGGTAGCTTCTTTGGTACAGAAAGTGAATTAAAATATTTTACACTTGTGTAACCATTAGTACTAAAGTTGAATAAATTAAATTATTTTCTAAATTATCTTTTACTATTTAGTAACAATATATTTTTAAGTATATTCGGCTTTTTGCTAATCCTTTTGAAATTATGAAATGTACGTATTTTGAGATTTCTATTCCAAAATGTTAGTTCATTTCAACAGGAAATGTTCTATTGTTGTAGAAGCTATTATATTCCTGTGACAGTCATCTAAGATTACTGCTTTTATTTTAATGCTGTTTCTTATCAGGAATTCTTTTCCAAATCTTTCAACGATCCCTGCAACTAATGCAAATATACGAGTACCCGTCAAGACATTCTGTCTGATGAGGATATACCAGTCATGCATATGTTAATAAATCAATCGATGAAGATGAAAACTTTGTTAGAGCCTTCCATAGTTTATACATCAGAGCTTTTATTTTTATTACATCACGAGATTCGTAACAAAATTAAAAAAAAAATCAGTAATGTAATCGACCCTGACTTGGCCTCCCGACTTCAGTCACTTTCACACCGACACAACATGGCTTCCCTTTTTCTTTTATGCAAATATTTTCATGGTAATTATTGTGACGAGCTTTCTTGCTTGTTGCCTCGACAAGAGGGATTTAGGCCTGCTACTAGATTGGTAGTTAGGTCTCAACTTTACTGTTGAGTCAGCTAGATGCAAACATATGTTTCATTTTAATAGTTTCTATTCTCGCACTCCTCAGCTGTGGAACTCGCATCTGATTTCTTACTTGACTTTCACCTTCATCTTTCTGAAGGCTATTCTATTATTTTTCTTTCTCCTCACTTCTCTCCCAATTCTAATTTTCTTTCACTCCCAGTAATCTCTTGCTTCTTAATGGCATTATCGCATTCCTTGGCGTCTATAAACGATAAAAAATGATTACATTTCAGCATAAATTATTCTTTGCTGTCGATTTTTTCTTTTATTTTAGTTTGCGAAATAATATTCTGAAAATATATATATAACAGATATATGCTTAATTGGGATTCAATAGGTATTAGATTTGCATATTTTTCTTCGGTTTATTTGCACACATCCAAATATACGCAGTATAAGGAATTTCATGCAGCATTTTAAATCACGAAGAGTGTCTTTAAATAAACTTTTGCTTAATAAATAAGCGGTTCATTTCTTTTAATAAAGTTATACGACTAAAAACTTGCTATTGCCTTTTTAAATAAGATGAGACGACTTAAAGCAAATCGTTCAGCTTTTAAATAAAGTAAACTTTTCAGTCTTTTAATGAAAAACAGACAACGCCCTGAATCAGCGAAGAACACATACACACACACACACACACACACACACACATATATATATATATATATATATATATATATATATATATATATATATATATATATATATATATATATGTCACTGTGCTTGACTCTACATTTAAATGGTAACTCCAACATTTTTAGACATTTAAAACAACATGCCTGCCCGCGTACTCAACTATACCTAAACATGAAAACAATAAACAAAAATTAAAAATTCTTGAAGCTTTATGCATAAAACAGTTGAAACCAAACCTGAACAAAATAAACTATGAAATCTCCACAAATATTCTTAAATGCCTATAATTTATAACAAAAGCCACTGGTTTATATCAAACGCTTACCATACTTAATACTTCACGTTTTTCACTCTCGTGTGGTCATGTGTGACGTCACGAGCTGCGACGCGATTTTCGCTTCCGCGTCTCGTATATACGAGTTTGTCGTTACTTGGAAGTTTTTCATGCAGCAACGGCGAACTATCATTGTAGTTTCGTCTGTGTGTTGTTTGATTTGATTTATTTAAATTGTCATCCTTGATAATGGCTTATGTAAGCCGAAAGCTTAGATTGGATTTAAACATGTATCAATATGGGGTTTTCCTTTCGTCTTTCAACGATAATGTGATTAAGCTTATCAGACAATATAAAAGGAATTTACTTAAAATAAATAGACAAAACTTGTCTATATTATTTAATGAAACATGCATTAATATATATATATATATACATACATATATATATATATATATATATATATATATATATATATATATATATATATATATATATATATATATATATAACAGAAATAAATGCAAGGAAACAAAAAATGTATGTCTCAATAAAACCTGTGCATAAAAAAAATCTCCATGACATATATATCTAGCACGCATATAACAGAAATACCAGGGGAAAAATTGCTCTTCCGGGTGATACAAACAACAATTATAATAAAAACAGAATGAAATGTGCTACAAATATGTAATGAATACATTCGTAGGATCTTAATTGAGAACAGATGAGAGAAACCATTGAAAACTAAAATATGAAAATTACGTAATAATAAAACTCAACAATGGCTATGAAGATAAACAATAGCAACACTGAATCAGAATGTAATATAGAGATGCTGACTATCTTAGCCGATTCAGATATCCAGAAGATTATCGAAGATGTAAGCGAATTATACAACAGCGGTGAAAAACAGGAGAATCTCAACAATATTTGGCGTTTGCGAAAGAAACCAAGTTCGATTGAATGCGTATTCTCTCGATCAATCAAATTGATTAGATACGCAACTAAAAAAATCTTTTGGATTGGAATGAATGGAATTGCTAACAGAATTAAACTAGAAAGTGAAAGAAATATTTATGCGCCTTTTCTATAAATGTTTTAATTGTAGGTAACATTACTAATTTTTTCTAAATTGGGATCTGCTTAATAGCAGCTAATTCCTGAATACTTTATTGCTGATTTATTTTCGCCATGGACCTAATCAACAAACAATGTATGTCTGTCCTGAGTTCATCTTGCAACGACGTCTCTCCACAATTAAACTTTGCAAACCAATTCTTATTTGTCTGTCAGTTGTAAGTTATTGTCCATAATCAGGGTATATTATTAAACTTCAATAGCATTAAATTGAATTGAAATTTCAAACATTATATTGAGTAAAAGCATTTTCAGTATCTTCATTAGAGGCGTTAGAATGTTTTCATTAATAAAGCCCTGTGCTGTCTCTGATGTGTAAAGCCAAAATATGTTTGTGAACTCAAAAGTTCCCCGTATGATTTTGCCCTATATATATATATATATATATATATATATATATACTAAAGAAAAAAGTGTAACCAACGGAGAATATGCCAAAACTTAAAACTGTTATCCAGATATAGTCACGAATAAAACTAACAATACTGAAAAAAGAAAGTTAAAAAAAAGCCTAAAAGCAAACTTACGTAGAAATATGGTCGAGGACCCAAATGAACTAATTCGAAAAATTTACCAACGTTAAATTCTATGATATGATGACTGTAGTCGTATCACTAGTTTCATGCCCTCACGATCTTCAGTTGACTTGAATATATATATATATATATATATATATATATATATATATATATGTGTGTGTGTGTGTGTGTGTGAAAATATATAGAAAATAGGAACTCTTATGTAGCGTGTTGGAATCATATTTTTGAATAAATAATTATATATATATATATATATATATATATATATATATATATATATATATATATATATATATATGCTGCAATGTCATTGGTTCAGACCTGGAAACTCGGCTTCAGTCAATTTACCACCGCCGTATCAGAGATGCCCTCTGCCTTTTCTATAAACATTTCCATGGAAATTGTTCTGATGGTATTTTCTCTACTAGACTGGCGACAAGGTCACACCATTTTTTGCAATTGAAATGGCTACATGTAACCGTAAGTTCTATGCTAATATTTTCTTCTCTCGCAATTCTCCCTTGGGAAAAATACACTTCGGGATTCTAGCTTTCAAATAAACTTTGATAATAATAAATAATAATAAATGCCATGTTAATTGTTATTTTCAATTTTCTTAATTCCTATTCAGTTATTCTTCTCTGTTTTTCTCATTCTCTCACATCACTTGCGTCTTAACGGCTTTATTGCCTTACGTGGGGTGAAATTATTCTAAAATTATAAATAGTGTATGGAAAATGTAACGGGATACCACAAGATTCACAAGAAAATAAGGGAAAGAAATCGTCATTTTAACTACATTATCAAGAAACGTAGAATTTTAAAAAATCCTACTGCACAGAGGTGGTGACATAAATGTATCTCAATAAAGTTGTTATATTTAATGTAAGAAATATATATATATATATATATATATATATATATATATATATATATATATATATATATATATATGTGTGTGTGTGTGTGTGTGCGTGTGTATACACATACATATATATACATATACAAATATATATATATACATATACAAATATATATACATATTCACATATATATACATATATATATATACACGCATATATACATATGTATATATATACACATATATACACACATATATACATATACACACACATATATATAAACACATATATACACACACACGCAAACACAGATATCTACCTATCTATCTATCTACATATATATATATATATATATATATATATATATATATATATATACATATATATATATATATATATATATATATATATATATATATATATATATATATATATATATATATATATATATATATATATATATACAAACACTCAGGCTAAAATTTTATTTTTGATACCCGGAGTTATATTTTCCGATTTATTTTTGAATTTGTATGTCTGATTAATTGGATCGTGATTACGATTCCAATGTAATAAATTATAACTATGGAATATTAGTGTTTGAGCCTTTTTTACTATATATATATATATATATATATATATATATATATATATATATATATATATATATATATTATGTTGGTGCAAAAATAATGACGTAATTTGCCGTTTTTTGACGTTAAAAAATATGTCAAAAAACGACATTATTACGTCATTATTTTTGCACCAACCTAATATATATATATATATATATATATATATATATATATATATATATATATATATATTCAACGACGAAATTATTCGTACACCCAGCAATTTTGAATATTTTTATCCATTTCTCAGAATCTCATGCACGTACGATGACAAATTTCTTTTTATATGTTAAGCACAACCTAGAAGCATTGTCTCTCATCTTTATAACTTCCTGCAATCATTTCAGAAGACATAAGAGGTATTTTCTGGGATTTTCTTCCATTATTCAATTGTTACAAGTTATAATTCAAGAATAGTTTTTGTGACAGACGATTAATTTCAATATTCAATCCTTGCCATAGATTTTCCATAGGATTCAAGTCAGGACACATTGAAGACCATTGCAGAACTATAATCCTCTTTCTGAAGCCTCACACAATGATTTAGACGTATGTTTGGGATTATTATCTTGTTGGAAAATAAATCGCCAACCTAGATGAACATTTAGCGCTGCTAGTTATAGATTTCTTTCAGAATTTTGATACAGTCTACAGATTTCATTATTCCTCTTATTACAATTTATTGTACAGTCCTCCTTGAGCTAAAACAACCCCAAAACATGATCGAGTCGCCAATATGTTTTAATGTTTCCACTGTGTTTTTTGCGAGGAAAGCTTCAACTTTCTTGACCAATTTATTATGTCCAATAAAGCTCTCCATAGTACTTGTTGCCAAAAGCAATTTTTTGTTTAAATCGAGCAACAATCTGATATTGTTTATTGAGAGGGGTTCTTTGTGGTCGGTTTCCACACATTTCATTTCTATTTAAACAACGTTGTATTGTGCGAATACTTACGCTGATACCCATTGTATCCAAAATTTTGACGATATCTTTTGTGTTTATATTAACCACCCGACATAGTTTTCGGGAAGTTCTCGGTGACGATTTTGATTTTCTTCCACGCCCAGGTAAATTCTCTGTCGAGCCAAACTGTTAAAACTTCTTTTTAACGGACTATACCGTAGATCTAGGCATAGCTAATCAGTGGGCAATATGGCTGTAACTATTTAACGACTTGCGGAAGTTAATAATTCTGTTTGAAGTCAACGTTAATCTCCTTTGTCTTCCCTATCGGGTTATTAACATAAGAATAACAATGGTGACACTCTATGCATCAGGTGATGTTCTTTGCTGGAATTATCACAAATATTCTATTAAATAAATAGTCTAGAATATATCAGCGATAAAATAATTATGTAAATTACTTAAACTTACACGAATCAATCAATTTAAAACGATATTTTCTAATGTAGGAATAATTTTGCATAATTCGTCTGTCAAATTCGTTGCATTTAACGTGTTCTGACGATTGAGTTTCATATTGCCTTTTTCGTGCTTAGTAACATCTAACAAACTTGGCATCATGTGGAAATTGCATTCTGAAAAATCGATGAAAGTATTTAAAACTGGTGGGTGTACGAATAATTCCGTTGTTGACTACATATATATATACATATATATATATATATATATATATATATATATATATATATATATATATATATATAACAAAAAAAAAAGAAATAAAACATAAAAAAATACATAAAAAAAAGAAATAAAACATAAAAAAATACTATGTTACTTAAAAATCGAAAACCGAAAAGAGAAAATATACATGTAAAATAAATTAACCTAAATTCATCCAAGTAAATAAATAAACAAACCAATCCCAAATAAAGATAATCAATTAAAAACTGTTCCCGCCAAAATAATACTTAGAATGAACTACAACAATCAACCCCAAAACTGAACAAATAGCTTTAATTAAATTCCCAAACCAAAACAAAACTGTTAAATAAGTGATATAAACAAATTCTTACTACGTTAATAAATAAATAAATAAATAATAAAATAAGAAACAAAAATAAAAACAAGCAATATAATTTGACCTAAATAGATAAACAAACGACTTCCGGTGAAATAACCGCCATAACAGAATACCCACAATGCACCACTAACCCGTATATATATAAATAGCCGAGAAAAATAACAGCACACGTGGCCTGACGATTGCATATAGCATGAAACAGACTGTCGCCTCTAAGTGTTGACTTCTATGTTCACTTTTATATTTATATATATATATATATATATATATATATATATATATAGCATAATGAGAACCATGTATACTTTCTTTATATGTATATGTAGAAAAAGTTGCAAATTAAAAAAATAATAATAATGTTATTTTATGAAAGTATTTAGTTATTTGTATATATATATTTAATATTTCAGATTGGCCTCAATCTTTCTTCAGAAATAACAGTTTGTTTACAAGTAGCGTCCGTCGCGAGATGCGGACGTCACGTGAAGTGGAACGAATATTTCTAACGTAAATCTAACCAAGGAGAAAACTTTTTATTAAATAAAGGATTATCATTCTGGCCCTCGCAACCACTAAACCTTTGCTACGATATAGAAAAATACCTTCGTAGACTGAGACTAAAATAATATTTCTCAGACAACAAATCTACTTCTAATACAGACAACAGTGCTAACCAATCATGCTCCAAAAAAATACAACTTATCCAAAATAGAACACCAAGCCATATATACTCTTAAAAACAACCGAGACATAATTTTCGTACCAGCTGACAAGACACTAACAACTAAATTAAAGTTTTATGTCATTATTATTTACGCCCTAAAGTAATTTTAATAACTGCGCATAACTTGTGAAACAAACTTTGTATTATACGCAGTCGTCTGCTCAAGCCTACATGGCTAAGACAAAACGATTGCGACAATATATATATATATATATATATATATATATATTTTTGAACAATAAAAAATTATTAAAAAATTAAAATCTTTAGACACACTGGATTGTAGATTTATATTCTTTCGTTTTTTATTATTATTTCATTTAGATTCCTCGACTAGTTTCGGCCAAAATGGCCATCTTCGGGAGGAGAAATATTTCTGATTGCTGGTAGCAATGAACTACAGAAATGAATGTCTTGATGGAGAAAATGAGCTTTTGTCTGTAGTTTTCATTTGTTTTTTTTTTAGTTCTTTTTATATTTTTAACATGAATCTTTTAACATTCCTTGTGTTGGTCAAACAGTCTCTTTTAAGTTGTTATTTGAGATAAGAGCTGGATATACATGCTGCTCCGAATTCTCTGGTCAGTTTGACAGTTTTATTGAACCTGGTGAGGGGATGTGTCTCTGTTTAGTGTTTGTGCGTGTGTTATTTGGTTCTTAGGGAGTGAGTATGATATGTGTAAGCGTGTGTATTGCTGTGGGTGTGTGTTATTATTTGGCTCATTAGGGAGTGAGTGAGTATGATGTGTGTAAGTGTGTATATTCGTGTGGGTGTGTGTATAAGTGTATAAGTGTGAGGCCTCAACACCTCCGTAAACATGTCTGTCTTGTGTGGGTGAGAAATGTGGGTATGTTTTGATTTGTTGATTTATATATTGCTACTATCTATATTGTTAACTTTATGGTTTAGCCCGGCTGGATGTTGTGTTTTTAGACGTTGTATCCACTTATTTTCATGGTACTCTAAAATCTTTCTAATGTTATCTGCTCTGAACTTTTCTATTCTCTGAATTATAGTGAATTTGGCATGGGTTTTGAAATCGTGTTTTTCCAGGCGGAAATGTTGTTCTACAGGTAATGATTTTTCATGGGGAGTCGACTTAATTCGATTACGATAATTATTAATTTTGTAGTGAAAAGGCCATTCAGATTTTCCTACATATTGTTTCTGGCATAGTGTTCATTCTCGGAGGTAAATTATGTTATGACTTCTACAGTTAGAATCGTGGTAGATTTTGAAAGTAGATTTAGTGATTGAGCTAGTGAATGAATTCGTGTTTTTAATATAGTTGCAACATAAACTTCTTTTGTTGTTACATGGTTGGGAAAATCCTGTTGTTTTTGTTCTTAGTTTATTACGGATTATCTTGTCCCCTAAAATGTGGTTATTACCTATGATTTCTTTTAGGTTCTTAGGTCTACGATATGCAAGAAGACAAGGTTCCTTAAACAATTTTTTAGGTCTGGTTTGAGATGTAGTATTTCCCAGCGACGTTTGATTATCTTTGATAGTGGAGGCAGAGTGGGATTGAAAGTGGTTACTAGAGGGATGCGGCTGAATTTATTTTTAATCTTGTACATTATGGTGTCTTCTCTAGGTGTGGAAATTGCTTTATTTATTTGTTTCCTGATTAGGTGTTTTTTATAGCCACGTGTTGTGAATTGATGCTCCAGATTTTCAATGTGTTTTTTTAATTCTTCATTGTTGGAACATATCCTTCTGAGTCTAAGCGCTTGTGAATAGGGAAGGTTCTCTTTGAGGTGTTTAGGGTGGGAAGACTTAAAGTGTAGATAGTTGTGGGTGTCGGTGATTTTAGTGTGTAGTGTCGTTTGTAGTTTCCTGTTTTCATCTATGTAAATGCGGGTGTCTAAAAATGTTACCTATGTTGTGGATTTTTCATAGTCAAACTTAATTGAGTCGTGCACTGTGTTTAGGGTCATAAGGAATTGGGTAAGTTTGTCATCACTACCCGTGTATACAAAGAATGTATCATCGATATATCTTGCATAGAATACGCAGTCGCTACCATTGTTTGGATAGATATGGGTCTCCTCAAATTTTCCCATGAATATTGTAGCATATAATGGAGCTGCAATGGTGCCCATGGCACAACCTCTTATTTGAAGGTAGTGTGCTCCATTGAAGTTGAAAGTATTCATTGTAAGCACATGCTCCATGAGTTTTATGATGACTTCTGTGGGGAGGGTCTTGTTTTCTTCTTTTAGTAAGTGCTTCCTGAAGGGCGGTTAGCCCTTCGATGTGTTTAATATTTGAATAGAGTGACCTAACGTCCATAGTCACTAGAATAGCATTCTCTGGTACTGTTTGTATGTGATTAATTTTGTTTAGTAGATCTGCTGTGTCTCTGATGTAGGATTTTACTTCCTTAGCTAGCGGTTGTATGTAATGGTCTATGTATTTGGAAATTTTTGTCATGTGGCAGTTGAACGATGAAATAACAGGCCTTCCTGCATTGTTGCTTTTGTGTATTTTAGGAAGGAGATAGAAACGAGCAGGTGTAATGTTTGTGGGTGTAAGTGCTGTGCATGTTTCCTTGTCGATTAGATTGTTGCGAAGCATTATGTTTAGTGAGCTAGTTAATTCTTTTTGGTATTCTGGAAGGGGATCTCTAGGTATGCTTTTATAGGTTTCTTTGTCGGTCAGCTGTTTGTTGGCCTCTTTAATGTATTCTTCGATTCCCCAGATCACTGTCGCACCCCCTTTGTCAGCCTGTGTTATGATTAGGTTATCTCTATGTGTCAGCATATCGAGGGCTATACGTTCCCCTTCAGTAATATTGTCACGTGGCAGCTTACGTGCTATTGTTTTCTTTATGTCATTTGCTACGGCTAGTTCAAATGTCTGTATAGTAATGTCTGTTTGATGTGGGGTGTAGGTAGTGTCTTTCTCTTTAATGTATCAAGTATGGAAGGCGTATAATCATTTTCCCCGTAGTGGGCTTTTAACCGTATTCTTCTGAAGAAGGATACAGGTCCTTTGTCAAAGTGTCTTTATGAAACCTTGGGGGACTAGGGCAAAAGCTTAGTATTTTATTTAATACTCTGAATGTATTGAGTGAAAATTTATTGTTACTCAAATTTATAACTCGCCCGTATGGGTCAAGTTTGAATTTGCAAGCATGGCGAAGTTCTTTTGTAAAAGCTCGAAAGCTTGCATCATATCTCCTATTAGGGATGCTATACCCCCATCCAGGTGTCCTGGTTGGGGTCTTATTCCATTTTTTTTTTAAGGTTGAGTGTGTTTATTGTTGATTGTCTACTAGGGGCTAATCTAGGTGGTCTGGGATGTCTAATGGGGTTATGCGTTCTGTAGAAGTGCTGCCGTGTTTTGGTTTGTGTATTTTTGTACGGCACCCTAAGGATGTCCGCGTAAGTTAGTGGTTTGTTTTGTGTGTGCGTTTGTTTTGAGGTTCTAGCTATCGTTGGTGGTGGCGGTGTTGTTATTGTTGGTTGTGGTGCTTGTGGTTGTCTGTTGGTGTATATATATATATATATATATATATATATATATATATATATATATATATATATATATATATTCATACACGTTTCATTAAATAATATAGACAAGTGTTGTCTATTTATTTTATGTAATTTTTTTTCGTAACGTCTGTTAAGTTTAATAACATTATCGTTGAACGAAGAAAGAAGTTCACAATAGTGATCCATATTTTTTAATACAATCTAAGCTTTCGGCTTGCATAAAACATTATCAATGATGTCAATTGCAACATATTAAGCAATATACGGACACGACAGTGATGATAGTCTGTCAATGTTTACATAGATGATTTCTAAGCAACAATAAACACGCGCATTTAAGATGCTAGAAGCGAAAATCGCACCGCATCTCATGACGTCACACATGACCACACGAGAGTGAATTGTAGAAGTATAAAATATGGGAATCCGTTGGTATAAACCAATGGCTTCTGTTACCAATTATAGACATTTAAGAATATTTGTAGAGATGCCATAATTGATTTTGTTTAGGTTGGGTTTCAACTGTTTGGTGTATAATGCTTCAAGGATTTTTAGTTTTTGTCTATTGTTTTCATGTCGAAGTATAAGAATATCATCAAAGTATCTTGGATAGATTGATGTCTGTTTAAAATCTGTAAATATCTTATTTTCGAGGTTCGACATGTTGAAATTGCTAAATGTCGGACCCAGTACTGAACCCATGGAGACACCATCACGTTGTATATATATATATATCATATTATGATCAAAGAAAGGAACTTCAGTAGTACAAGCTAACAGTAGTTCTCTTAATATATTTGGATTAATTTTAAGTCGGGGTAAAGATGAGTTACTGTATATATTTCTTATAATTATGTCAATAGTTTCACTAACAGAGACATTGGTAAATAAGTTTTCAACATCAAGTGAAGTCATGATTTCACTGTCTGGTTTTTCACTTTTTAGGATTTGATTACTTCTAATGTTGATTTAACACTATATTTAATATATCTAGGAAGGTAGGGAGTAATAAGTTTGTTAATGTATTTTGTTAGATGATATACAGGAGTTAAATTTGCGATATGATAGGACGGAGTGGGTAGGTAGGTTTATATTTTTATAGTGCCGTATATGTAACCAGGTCTATAATCACCAACAATTTTAGGGAGTTTTAAAGAGTTCTGTTCAGCATTATTAGCATTAATAAGTTTATTAAGCTTTGATTTTAGTTGGTTGGTCGGGTTATTGTTAAGTTTTTTAAACTTTATGTGATCATGGACTATGTGGTCAAGTTTTTTGTTGTAATCCAATTTGTTTAGGATGACAAAAATGTTTGTCTTATCAGCTTTTTTACAATAATGTCAGGGTGGTTGCGTAGTTCTTGTGCGGCAATTTTTAGTTATTTAGAAAGCATTTTTGATCAGGTTTCTGCTTTTATCATGCCGATCCTTGAATGCCTCGGCCTTAAGTAAGTCTTTAAATTCTGGTGTAGTTTCTATTAGTTGTTCATCCTGGAGTTTAACGATGTTTTGGTATAGGGTCTCAATTTCTATTTTTTTTAAAAGTCGATTGTACTTACGGCATATATGGCAGTTAGGTCCAAGGTTAAATAATTCTTTTTGGTGCTTAGTTAGTTCATAGTTGGAAAGGTTAATGTATTTATCAGTTTTGTTATGAAGAGTGATATTACCTTTGTATAATGTATTCGTTTTTTTTTGTAATTTTAAATCGGTGTTGAGCTTCAGATATTTTGGTAATTTCCGTGAGTCTATGTGTAATTTCCTCCAGTTGGTCCGAGGTAGTTATATCCTGTAGTTTATCGTAAATGTCCTGTTTGTTGCTGTTAAGGTTGTTCAATTTTTCTTTTGTTATTTCAATTTGCCTTTACACAAGGCTAAATTTGTAATTCTAAGTATTGATAGTATTGTGGGCTGCTGGATCATGTAATTTAAATTGTGTGTATTTAGGCAGCATCTTTTCATTCATACACGTTTCATTAAATAATAAAAGCAAGTGTTGTCGATTTATTTTATGTAAATTTTTTCGTAACTTCTGATAAGTATAATAACATTATCGTTGATCGAAGAAAGAAATTCACAATATTAATCCATATTTTTTTAATACAATCTAAGCTTTGGGCTTACATAAGCCATTAACAAATATGTCAATTACAACATATTAAGCAATATACGGACAAGACAGTAATGATAGTCTGTCAATGTTTACAATAAACACGCGCATTTAAGACGCTAGAAGCGAAAATCGCACCGCATTTCATGACGTCACACATGACCACACGAGAGTGAATTGGAGAAGTATGAAGGATGGGAATCCGTTGGTATAAACCAATGGTTTCTGTTACCAATTATAGACATTTAAGAATATTTGTAGAGATGCCATAATTGATTTTGTTTGGTTGGGTTTCAACCGTTTGGTGTATAATGCTCCAAGGATTTTTAGTTTTTGTCTATTGTTTTCATGTCGAAGTATAAGAATATCATCAACGTATCTTGGATAGATTGATATTTTTTAAAAATATGTAAATATCTTATTTTCGAGGTTTGACATGTAATATTGCTAAATGTCGGACCCAGTACTGAACCCACACCATCACGTTGTATATATATATATTGTTATGATCGAAGAAAGGGACTTCAGTAGTAGAAGCTAATACTAGTTTTCTTAATATATTAGGAATCCTAATGACATATATCTAGCAGACATGATTAAAAATATAAAAGTAATATCAGGTAGGGGGTGTTTCCGGCAAGATGCAAATAATCTATAGATGAAACAATCACAATAAAGAAGAAAGAAAAGCTGCTACAAAGATAGAATGAATACATTCGTGGGATCTTAGTTGAGAACAGATGAGAGAAATCTATGAAACCTAAAATATGAAAATTAAGCAATAATAAAATTCAACAATGGCTATGATGAAGAGAAACAACATCAACAGTGAATCAGATTGTTATGGAGATGCTGACGGCCTTAGACGGTTTAGCTGTCAAGAGAATTACCGAAGATATATATGAAATATTAAGGCAAGGCTAATTACCAGAATTCAAACGTTGAATGTTAATAAGTACCAAGCAAATAATATATTCTATTTCTGAAATTGTGGTCACATTTGACATCTCTAGATCTACGTTTCATATTTATAGTGGGAATAGCTACCACCTAACGCAGACATTTTAATGCTTTACAACTAATGAATACTAGTATCGCCTACGCCATTTCCCATTAGTATAGTTGGCCACTCGTATTCTGGCATACTCCGCTACTAGGGCGGATATCCAATCCTTGTTGCAGACGCTTGCTCAGTTGCATTCGTGTTTAATCAACAACAACAGAGCCCGGCTGTGGTTTATACTGTAACAATACCGAACAGACCTTAGTTACAGTTTCTGGGAAAGAGCGTGTTATCTAGAGTGATCAACATTTTGAACAAAGCCAGCACGCTCAAGCCTTCGGCCATGATGACTTGTGACTTTGTGCTAGCATAACTATCGACGACTCTCACGGATTGGGTCAACCCGTAGTATGCTTTTCAGTCACTGGGATTATTATTATTATTCTATACAATGTTATTTACTTTTATTCCTTCTTGTTATTACAAAGTGGTTTGTTCGAGCAGGGGTAGGAAAACTTTTGCTATAAGGCGACTTAGGCTTTTAAAATCATTCAGTGTGCCAACAGCATACGCATTTTTATACAAGTCAAGGTCAACATACCAGTTCTACAATATGTTTTATGTAGTAATACACTTTATATAGTAATACATTTTATATAGTAATATATATAATAATATGTAAACCACATTAATAGAAATATTTTTTTAAAAGATTTTATTATTGATGGGGTTCCAAATGTGAGCAGATCTGAAACAGCGAAATAACTTTTTGCGTTGTAGTCATTATTGTTTCGGACTTCGTGATGTCATTAACGGCAGCGTGCCATTGAAGCTTGCATCGTGTGACACGTGTGGCACGCGTGCCGAGAGTGGCCGACCCCTGCTCTATACAATATGATCTCTGGTAGATTTATGTTCTGATTCACCTATCGGCCTGTTTACACGCTTTCCCAGTCTTTTGAACAGGAGTAGAGATTTATTTCTTGTTTCCTATTTAGGATTGGGTTTCTGATTTTATATAATAATATATAGCATATATACTTCAATTTATATTAAAATTGAAACAGATAAATATCTTATTTGCATTATAGTATTTATTAGTTTGGAATTCAGGATGTCATTTACATCTGCGTGCAATTGTAAATGGCTTGGCGTGCCTCGTGCGGCACGCGTGCTACATTTTACTGACCGCTTTTTTCGAGTATTAACAAATGGATTCTGTAAAAACATGTTCAATCGCTAATTCATGTTCAAATGTCAAAAAGGCAAAGCGGTCGTAAACAGTTCAGCATTCAAAATTGTACCGAAACCGAGGTCAGAAATCCAACATTGCAACAGAGGAAACGGACTTTTCGCTTGGCAAGCTCAAAAATCGTTCTCCCCACGTTAGGAAAGAACATTAGCATAGATACTTAAAGTGGCAGTTTTTTTTTTTGCTAACAATTTTTCCTTCTTTCTCCCATAGTGAGTGTGCTTCTTGATGCTGTCCATCGGCAGAATGATCGGCCACTCATTATTTTGAGGGGCGCACGGGTTTTACTAACACCTGATTTTTTTTAGTTTGTTTTTGTGACAATCTTTAGTTAGTTTTCTGGATTCATTCTCTCTCCCGCATTTCATAATTAATGAAATTTTTATATATATTTGTAATTAATCCTTTTTATATCATTGGGTGTTTTTCTAGGTCTCCCCTGTGACTATGTGGTATTGTAGTACATGTAGGATTGAATGGTGATAGACGAGTTCTTGTGGTAAATGGATAAATTGCTTTGGATGAATGAGATTTTCTCCCACTACTCTCTTGGCCATGTGCCACAATTATCGTATCGTTACAATTGTAAATATCTTTATTACTATAAAAGACTGAGAACGTTGCTTGTGTGTTTGCCAGAAGTCATATATAGAGGGTGGGTGAAAGAAAGATATGAATTTATTATCGTGTAGAAAGCGTGAGAGAGAAAGAAATGGAGAAAAATCCGCTCTCACTTTCCATCGGCTCTCTCTTCTCGTGATGGCGTACGTGTTTATTTATATTTCAGCTTTTTTAAACAAACAATACTTTAAATTTGTTTATTTCAACTTTCTTCAAACGGACAATTTTTTAATATTGAAAGCAACTTCAGTGTTTTATAATATGAACATTCAGCGCATAATATATATATATATATATATATATATATATATATATATATATATATATATATATATATATGTGTGTGTGTGTGTGTGTGTGTGTGTGTGCGTTTGTGTAATAAAAACGGCTCAAACACTAATATTCCATGGTTATAATTTATTACATTTGAATCGTAATCACGATCCAATTCATCAGACCTATAAATTCGCAGGTCTGAGGAATTGGATCGTAATTACGATTCCAATGTAATAAATTATAACCATGGAATATTAGTGATTGAGCCTTTTATATTATATTCTTGCTCAGTCCTGAACATTGAGTTCTACCTGTATTCTATCCTCTTGGGAATTTATATATATATATATATATATATGAACATATTTTTATGTATATTGACGACTAATAATATATATATATATATATATATATATATATATATATATATATATATATATATATATATATATATAGAGAGAGAGAGAGAGAGAGAGATGTTTTAAAATACGATTTGTTCATACCGAAAGTATTTTTATTTCAAGAAGTACTTTTTAAAGTTGAAACAACTTCAATAACAGCAAATAAATGTATTTTAAAAATATCCTTACTCTCACAAACTCTTCATGAAACTAAATGCAAACAATAACACAACAAGGTCAACCCAACGGGTTACGGGTGGTTTAGTTTTCATTAATTTTCCTTCGGACGACCAAAACACGAGCTCTTTTTCGAGGTATGGGATTTTTTTCTTTTGTTACATCTCACGTCATATACGTGACGTACGGTATCAAGACTCTTTAATCTTGAGCTACTCCTGAGGAGGACGATTACTGGAGGGAATTGAATGGTATGTTCAAAAGACGCGTCTCCTGAGGAGTCCTCTGGTTTAACAACCAAATGCACAGAGACGTCACCATCTGAAAAATTATTGCCGCTACTTCAGATGGTGACTACACTTTCACTTCATAAGGATTCGCTACTGATGTCACTTACCGAAGTGTCCGAACCTACACCAAGTCACAAATCTTTTATGTCTCTTGGCATTCCATCAACCAACATAGTGTGCGAGCTGCTGATTCCACTGATATGACCCACCTGATTCCGAGTTGTACTATGCCGTCCGTTCTGTTGCTTTTTCAGTTGAGTGCTTCGTATCAATACCTCTAAGCTGGAATTTGTACCGGTAAATCACCTCAGCTGGCGCAGTTGAGAGTGACGCGTTATCTTTAGGGGTGACGTTGTCCCAATATACTGTTTGCTTTAGAGAACACTGCTTCTTGGCAGTAATTTTGTTGACGCTGCGATTATGCCATTTTCTGATGACACGTATGCACAGCGAAATCGCAGGTGGAGTCCTCCCGAATCCAAAAAGTCTTGAGTCCGCAGCAGAATACAGTGTCGTTGCCAGTGAGGAGTTCCGTCGGAGAATCTTGTCGACGCAGACGTCGCTAAATAGTGAACAGGGTGGAACCACACTCAATCAGTGTTGGATAGTTCATCTTCAGATGGTCTGATATCCAATTATGAACCCATAAGTAATGTGTGAACAAACGTATCACTGTTTCGTTCAATTGAAGGGCCACGGATACCCTTTAATGACGGCGTCCAATTCTAACAGGTTGATATGTTTGGTGATTGATTAAGATAAACATTATGGATGTACCTATTTTTACTCTGGATCGGTACGGCATTGAAGACAACATAAAATACATAGGGTAATTTGTTATACACATATTTTTGCCATTAAATTCTTTGGACGCAACCAAAATGCGTCCAAAGATGAATTCCATTGATGCCCAAAGGACATTCCTGTGGCAAGAGAGCTCGTGTCGACCAAGACTTCTAATTCAATTCTCTGTCAACGCATCATTTAACGAGTACGGGATCTTTTTGACGTACTCTGACAATTACTTCCGTTATCATGTTCTTAAAGGAAGCTTCAGTTG
>OZ010573.1:9403167-9563167 GCA_963932145.1 Acanthosepion lycidas
TAAATACATTTACCAGCCTTAATGGTCGAGAAAATCCGTCGAAAATATGCGTTCTCTGACAGTAATCGTACCTATATGGAAACCTTCATTTGGCCTGACATGTTGCACTATTCAGCTACAGAGAGGTGTCTGGTTAGCAAAGTGAGAAATACAGTTTATAAACACACACTCTTCGACGTATTTTCTCGATCGGTCATATATTTATATATAAGTTTATGAGCGCGCATGAACATACGAACAAACACGCGTATGTTGCGTATTGAAAGTGTACACCTGAAAGAACTGATGAAAATGCAGGCAAACGTCGGCACGCGCGCGTCATTTACAGAGTAAATAAAATAAATATAAGAAAACGGACAATTATAGAAAACAAAATCATTTTTAATCCTTGAAAATTGGACATGAACCACGAAATTACGTAGTTGGGAGTGGAATAAAATTAATTCAGAAATGGATATTAATTAACAGTAAGTAAAATTTTCAATTTTTTTCATTTTTCTTTTTATAGATACAAATATTTAAGTAAATGGTCTGTTTATAATAAACAGTATTAATAGCATTTACCGGCCTGAATGTCCAAGAAATTCTCATATGTGTGACGTCATTTGTTTACATTTGAATACGCTTTGAGCAGATATGAATGTACGTGAGAGATTCATAGAATATTGTAGTTTAAGAGCAATAAAATCGACTTTGCTAACCGAACAGTCATCTGTGGCTGAATCGGGTAAGATACGTCAGGCTATATGACAGTTCCGTAGAGGACACAGTTTCGATTCCTGGCGGAAGACGAATATTTTCTATGAAAATTTCTCGGACATTCAGGCTGGTAAATATTATTAATTCTGTTTATTATAAACAGAGCATTTATTTAAATATTTGTATCTAATAAAAGAATGCTTAATCATAAAAATATATATATATATATATATATATATATATATATACATATATATACATATATATATATATATAAAACATCAATCAGCTAAGTGACAAATTTTATTTGTAACAATGACACACAAACACGCACCCCTATATACATGTATGTATGTTACAATGTTATTTACCTTGTACTATGTCCAAGAACTACTTACGATAGATGTTTACCGAGTATGGACCACAGTTTATGGGCTTGTGTCGGGAAGATAACAGTTAACATTATATTAGGAAGGGTTAAGGTTGTAATGATCGCGAAAGGATCCTTTTGGGAGTCGGTTCCACAAAGCAGCGGTGGGAATTATCTGCTCGATTGAAGATAAGAGTCACACGAATGAACTATTATAACTTTGTTTATTCTGATATGTGGAAAAGATAACACTTTACCCTAGACTTGAACAGGTTAAGATTGTAGAGTTCGGGAAAGCATCTACATGGGAGTTGGTTCTAAAAGAAACGATTTGTGGGAAGAATTTTAGCAAAGGAATAGGAAGGGAATTATGGTGGCTCGCTACAATATGTGAAGGATAGCGGGTCTTAGCCGTGTACGTTAGAACTGGAGGAACAAAGGAGTGTACTTCATCTGTTCACATTCCATGGAAATTGCGATAGAAAAGTGAAGGGCTGGCACCGTTTTGTCTGTGGGAAATGAGCCGCAGGCTAAAAAATGATTCATCAACCACAAGAACATGATGGTGATTTTAGACACTATCGAGACTGGAAAATGATGACTGGTAAGCTCATGTCTATATATGGTAACATATTCCATTTTTGGCTTTATTTTATTCTTATAAAAGTAGAGTACAACAGGTGGAGTCAGGCATTTCCTGGAGCGTTACTGGGACCAACCATTTTCCCCAATATCTTTAGCGATGTATATATGAGTTTCAATTAAGGCCTGGGTTAAGTTTAAGTCCCAATAAGGGCTCAAAACAAGTGATCCCCTTGATAGAACACTTATGGCGGACTTCACCATATTTATTTAACTTGAAGAAAAAGAGGATAAGCCAAAGACATCATTACACATTTGTATTTAACAAGATGTACAAACAAGGATATGAAAGAAAACATGCATTTGGTAAAACAAGAATTGTCTCTCTTTAACTGTTATTTAATTGTTCCAAAGTTGACTGAAAAAAATTAGGTTGTAATAGATTCTGTTAATGTATGTCTTCCACAGTTTTGCTGTGTCAGAGAAAATTATATGAGTATAGGGAATATTCAGCATGTGAGTAGTGGTGTGAGTGAGAAGATTGGCGTATGGTTTCAACTGTCGTGGATTCCTGTAGCAGCCGAAATCACACTAATTTACTAAGAATTTTCTTTGCTTAACAAGTGATCATCGGTTCCAAAAGCGCTGCGCGGGAAGAATCACTCTTCATTGGTTGGCATTGAACAATCAGCGAGCGAGCTTTGGGGAGACTCACGAAAAACTTCTGGGATCTGATTCTCCCAAAAGTGAACAAAATCGACTACATGAAAATATAGCGATTATAAAATTGTCGCATAGCTGCGATTTATAAATTGTCCTATTACACAGTAGTGTTGATTTATTATCCAATGAATGCTTGTTATTGTATAATTTGAATTTGCGTAACTATGTAAGTGTGTGATGATGATCATCATCACGCACTCATTCAACGCAGTAGTTGAAAATCTAGGGTTCGCTCAGTAATGATGAAACGTCACTAATTTAGTTTTTATGGCACTGAATGGGCGCAGACAATTCTTTATACCACTAATCTGTTAATTCTTAACATGCCTGGCTTTGGTCATCTACAGTTTTGGAGGTGTAACCATATATAACGTTGTATCAGCAGCACAGATATTCAACATAGATCGGACCTTCCAGGGGAAAAATGACCATATTTACATTCCCAAACCAAAACCAACTACTAAATAAACGATCCAAAATGCAGACATGAAAACATTTTTTTACTACGCTACTTAAAAATCGAAAACTGAAAATAAATAAATAAACAAAAAGAAGTAAAATGAATTAATCAGCACAAAGAAATAAATAATCAGTAAACTAACTAAATAATTAACAAAGTTCTCCCACTAAAATAACCGTTAGAATAATATAATAGACGGCCACAATGCAACAGCCTGCCAATAAGGTATCAATGTCCTGTATATATAAACATTAGAGCAAGAGGGTATGTTCAAATACCAGAGGGCACGTTGATATGACGTCCTGTGAGTACCAGAAAGTGGCGATGTACGAGGTGCCGGATTATGTACACAGAGAGAAATTGGGCGTGTATTTGATGCAGTATTTACAACTGGTGAACGTCATTCCGGAATTCGAGATGGGTAAATGGGTGTTCGAATAAATGCTGGACCGTGAAGCCTTCGACTCTATTCTTAGCATCCTGGAGATAGGCGGAACGATTTACTCCGTCATCGTGACAGTGAAGAAATCGACCTTTTGGAAGTGTGGCAGGATGGATCACCTCGCCCCTTCCTGTCCAGAAAATAAGGCAACTGGAATTTTACCTAAAAGTAAGCAGAACGCAAGTCAAACTGATACTACTTGTTCCGCAGCGACTGCGAATGGCACCGGAGACCAAAAATCTCCAGTGTGCATATTGCCTGTGATACCGAAGGCAAATGGTGTACTGGAATGGATGGTCGTGGGTAGGGTGTGAGGCCAGATGCCGGGTATTGAAGGTCTCCCTTATGATGTGTAATTGAAGCAGTCGCATGTTTTTGTCTCTCTGCTGGCACTGAACTTTTATCAATGGATGAAGAACGGGAATATCCCTGAGCTCTTCACTAGATGTGTAATCAAGTTGCTTCGCAAAAATAAAAGCCGAGGGTATGGTATGCATAATTTCAGGCCCTTAACTATGTTCAATACCTAGTTAAAAATTTGGGCCACGGTTTTAGCCAACTGCTTGCAGGCAGTGCTGTCTAGTCTGATTGAGCCTGAGCGAAAATTCGGGTCAATTATTCGCGTTTGGTTCGCTCGATACAGGCTAATTAAAGGGGCAGTTGGAGGTGACCTAGGATTGAGGATATTGGCTGCCTGATTAAACGTTTGTCATCCCAGTCCAGTGATAGACGAGCGTAAGTCGTTTTCTTTAGGTATGATTCTTTGAATTTAACTTAGGCAATGGAAGGTCATCGACTCCTTTATTTTTGTCCCCTTTTATTTTCGGTTTGTTTGACTCCACCAAACATTTAGGTGACATGGATTGCAGTTCTCCGATGAATATGAGATGTCTTTCGTTTCGAGGGTGAATAAATATAATAATCTAGGCCATGACGTAACGGTGGTGGTGGGGGTTCCCTTACTAACAGTGTTTTGTTTAGTTGTGTACATTTTGTTACATAATGAACATTGGGAATTTTATCAAAAGAGCCCTCCACAAAGACTGTACCTATGGGATTTGGTGAGGAATCTTAGAGCAAATTGTTGTGTCAGTGTTGTGTAGCTGAGATGTTTTGGAGAAAGGAGCAATATACTAGCGACTGGGTCAGTGACTGCGGTTAGATAAATTATTAGTTAGCCTCCCCACTTCACCTATTTTTCATTGTAGCTTGTTTGGACATTTGTGCAATAAATAACTAGTCTGACGATTAGTGTTAGCGTGAAACAGACTGTCACCTATGGGTGATGATTTCATATATATATATATATATATATATATATATATATATATATATATATATATATATATAAGTGAACATTGAAGTCAACGCTAAGAGGCGACAGGCTGTTTTGTACTGGACACAATCATCATGCCGCCTGCGATTTATATTTATATACGATCTATCTCTGATATTTACAACTTTATCCCATAAATATAGCACAACTTAAAACTATATTTCTTCACACACACACACACACACACACACACACACACACACACACACACACACACACATATATATATATATGTGTGTGTGCGTGTTTGCGTGACTAATATAATGCGATTAAGGTCGAAATCACTTCGCTAACCAAACTTAATGAACATTAACTTACTATGAATTCCTTGAATAATAAGATTCCTATATTTGATTTGTCCGATGGAAGATACGTGCCAAGTATTTTGACAATTTCAAACTGTCATCTCATCATCAGGGTGCAAAAACACACACAAACACACACACACATACATACACACACACACATATATATATATGTTAAGATATGTGTGTGCGTCTTGGAAAGTTTGCCCCATCCCCAATAAGCATTTATAAACACCTCCTATATATCCATAGAATTACAATATACAGTGTATTCAAGAAATGCTTGTTAACCATCACGTTTTCTCATTTAAACTTACTTAACGTCAATGTGTATATCAGCAAGATCGACGTCCTACAATATCTCTACAGTGAAAAATACCTGGTTTTATTTTGCTCACTGTCAAATTATTTCGACATAAAATATTTTGACCATCATAACACATTATTTCTTTGTAGATATTAAAGTTTATTGCTATTAGGAAACTATGCATGCAGTTGGGATTGAACTCGCTGCGCAATATTTGTGATTTTATCTTGCTATCTATCACTGTATAGCAAGCAACTGCTGGCACTAATCCCGGCCTGTATAATGGTTTTCTGTTCAATGTCCAAAACAAAATTGTTCAAAAATCGATATGTAGCAAGAAGCGAAGTCTCTAAACATAGCCGCGAGCCAAGTGAACATTCTAAACATCTGTCCAAATTCAAATTTTTGGTCCACTGCGAAGAGGAAATACGTATCCTTTGTAATTTGGGAATTGGTGAAATGAAAGTTGGTATCTTCCTCATCGTTTCTTGGTCCCTGATGTTTTCTGCAAAAAAAAGTTTTTTTTTAAATGGCACACACATTTGCAGACTTTCCTAACAAAGAGAAGGCGAACAGTTGGATAGAGACGAGGGAGTCTTTGTAACTAGACGGCTTTTGGAATCGTGTCAAAACCAAGCTCAGTGAAAATGCCAGGCGCAGTGCTGTCATGGCCCGGATGCGTGTCTGTGGTGGCAACGAACGGAAGGGCAAGGCAACAAGAAGAAAACTAGAAGTTAAATAAAATATTTCAAGGAAAAATAATCACTTATCATATATATATATATATATATATATATATATATATATATATATATATATATATATATGGAGTATTGAAAAACTTTTCCGACTAGCTCCAAAAGATTGATCAAACATCAGGATTTTTAATGGGAGGTCTTTTTTTGGTTAGGAAAATTTCAGTACACGCACACACACGTGCATATACACACGCATACACACACATACACGCGCACACACACATATATATATCTATATCTATCTATCTATCTATCTATCTATATATATATATATATATACATACATACATATATATAGATACATATATATATATATATATATATATATATACACACACATGTGTACATGTGTATATATATATATATATATACACACATACATACACACACATACACACACACACACACACACACATATATATATATATATATATATATATATATATATATATATATATATATATATATATATACAGGTTGTCCATAAAGTTGGCTGAACTGAAATCTACTATTGCTGTACAAAGAAAGTTTAGAATTATACAGAACCACCTCATAGGAACACTATTGCTAAATGGATGAAAAAAATTAGAGAGACAGGCGCCATCCATGATAAGCCACGAACTGCACAATCGTATTACTCTTTGTCTTTGTATTGCTAATGATGGAGGATATGTGGAAATCATATAAAATTTAAATAACACTTTAAAAAATATAGATTTACTTCTTTTTAATCCTTTTTACAAATTATTTTTGTCCCAAATATAAATAGAGTTATAAATTTTTAAAGTGCACACGGATTTTATGAACACCCAGTATATATATATATATATATATATATATATATGCGCAATAGATTTACAATATATCCTGGCAACGACCAGGCTAGACGGTTAATGTGAAAGAAATTTAGAAGACAATTTCTGATAATGATAATAGAATTTTCTTATGAATAATAATAATAATGAAAATAATAATAATAATAATAATAATAATAATAATAATAATAATAATAATAATAATAAACACACCCAAATGAAAGAAAAAATAAGAAAAGAGTACTACAGGCGTGTACGTCTGATACTAAATACTGAACTAAACTCAAAAAATAGAATATCAGCTATAAACACATTGGCTGTCCCAGTGGTGCATTACAGCTTTAATGTCCTTAACTGGACCATAGCTGAAATTAAGCGAATGGACGCCAAAACGAGAAAGCTTCTCACTTGCTATCGCATGCATCATCCCAAAGCTGATGTTGATCGTCTGTATGTGCCCAGATCCGAAGGAGGCAGAGGAGTAGTTCAACTAGAACTGTCCTACAAAACTACAACAATTGGCCTCCAAAAATACTTGGAAACTACAGAAGACTGGATGATGGTATGCGTCAAGGAACATGAAAGTAGTAAGCGTCTTTACTCCGTAATGAAAGAAGCCAACAAATTCAAACTGGAGCTTCAAATGGGCGTAGAGATGCAACTACAGCACAATACACCGGCTGAAACTGCAAAATACTTGAAAAAGACAGCAAAGACGAATGCAACCGACCAGATACAGAAGCGATGGCAAGATAAACCGCTTCATGGCCAATACTCTGCCCGTATCAACCAAGCTGATGTAGACAAAACCCGTACCCATCAGTGGCTACGCAGTGCAGGGTTGAAAGCGGAAACTGAAGGTTTTATCCTTGCTGCGCAGGACCAATGCTTGCTAACTAGGAATTATCAAGCACATATACTAAAATATTGTGTCAGCCCAAAATGCAGATTCTGTGATAAATATCCAGAAACGATTGATCATCTTGTATCAGGTTGCACGATGTTGGCACCCACTGAATATAAAACCCGACATGACAGAGTGGGCCAATATCTGCACTGGAAAATCTGCAACTTCTACGGGAAGGAAACTGAAAGAAACTGGTACCAACACCACCCAGACCCAGTTACGGAGATAGGACCTGTTACAATTCTATGGGACTACACAATTCACACTGACAGAACAATCAAGGCCAACCGACCAGATATTGTTATTAAAGACCACAGACCAAAACGGTGCCTCCTTATTGATATGGCAGTCCCTGCTGACTGCAATGTATCTTTGAAGATATTCAAAAAGCTGTCAAAATACAAGGACCTTGAAATAGAGGTCTCGAAAATGTGGCATATGGGAACATCAACAATCCCTGTTGTAGTTGGAGCCCTAGGACTGGTTGGAAAAGATTGCAGTAGACTAATTGCAGGGATTCCTGGAAGCCCATGCCTCAAGGAGATACAAAAAATTGTTCTGACAAGTACAGCCCACACTTTACGAAGGGCTCTATCTATGTAATTTTTTTTTTTTTTTTTTGTCAGTGAAAAATGTCCTGATGCCATTTCTAACCTTAGGTCCCTGGGTGGGACCCGGAAAGAAATGTGTAAACGCCAGAAAGCAAAGAAAAAAAAAAAAAAAAAAAAATAATAATAATAATAATAATAATAATGATAACAACAACAAGAAGGGATTTTTGATGTTCTCATGTGAAATCTCAAAAATGTGGCATATTAGTATCCAGACTTATTGAAGGGATTCCTGGAAACCGATGCCTTAAAGAAATACAAACAAATATTCTCACAAGTACAGCGCGCCCCTTACGAAGTTTTCTTGTTTTTATTTTGTTTGTTTTTAAATCAGAAATCAAAAGAAATAGTAATAATAATAATAATAATAATAATAATAATAATAATAAGAAGAAGAAGAAGAAGAAGAAGAAGAAGAAGAAGACGAAGAAGCAGATGAAGAAGAAGAAGATGAAAACGAAGAAGAAAAGAGGAATGGCGACCGTAGTACTGTGGAAGCATAAGATAACAGAAGAAGAAAATAAATGTAGAACAGAAGAAAAAAGACAAAAAATATACGATAAGAAATAATAATAAAAGAAGAAAAAGAAAAAAATAGACAGAAAATAAATTTTCACGTTATGAAATGTTCTTATGAAGAATTATGAGCGAAGATAATAATAATAATAATAATAATAATAATAATAATAATAATAATAATAATAATAATAATAACAACGTTTTCATATTGACTTGTCAGTTTCTAGAGACTGTAATGTATATTTGAAGATCTACAAAAAACTATCCAAATTCAAGGATCATGAAGTGGAAATCTCAAACATGGGGGACATGGAGACATCAATAATTTCTGTTTTTCTTTCGGTTTGATTGGAAAGCGTTCCGATAGATTCACTGAATGGATAACTTTTAGGCCATTCCTTAAAGAAATACAAAATCATGTTTTCATAAGAACAGCTCCCACATTACAAAGGACTTGATTTATTTAAAATATGTGTGATCTTACGTTGTTTTATTTTTATTTTGAAATATTCAGTGGAAAATATCATGATGCCATTTCTATCCTGAGATCCCTGCTTGGGACCCGGAAGGAGACGAGCATGCAACAGAAATCAAAGGGAATATTAATAATAATAATAATAATAATAATAATAATAATAATAATAATAATAGTAGTAGTAATAATAAAATGAATAAGAAGGAGGAGGAGGAGAGATTAATGCCGACTGTAGTACAGCGGAAAGATAAGATATAAAAAGAAGACTAAAGAAGTAAAATGAAAGAAAAAGAAAAAAGAGAAAAGAAAAAACGACAAAAGACCAAATATAAAAAAGAAAAAATGAAAACACATAAAAAGTAAACATGAAAACAAAAAGCAAAAAATGAGGAGAAAATAAGTAAAAAAAGAAAAAAGAAAGGAGAAAAGAAAGGAAGAAAGCAGAATCGGAGGGAGAGGATGAAAAAAAAATCAGGGACTTCAAATGAAACCGCGTCAATGAAAAAAGGAAACAATTTAAAAACATTAAGATATAAAATTATATTGGAAAAAGTAGCGAATGAAAATGAATTAAATTAAAATAACTCTAGCAAGCCCCAAAAGCCTATGAAATAAAAGAAAAAAAAAAAAGAAAGTGAAAAATGAAAGGAGAAAGAGAGAAATGTGAAAGCGAAGAGTTGAGTTCGAAGGAAAGAAAAAGCTAAAAGAAAAAAAAAAAAGAAAGGAAAAAATCCGAAAGATCATCAAAGTTTGAATAAAAGTAACATATTTTAAAAGAACAAAACATATGCAAATGACGCTGTCATCGAAATGCATGTGGCCATTCGGCTTAGTTTTCGTCTTTAATCTCACTCTCTGTCTGCAAACGATTCAAACCCTGCGGACATCAAAAGTTGGCATCGGAGTCTGGCCGAGAAAAGGAGCCACCGATCAATTCTGAATTTTCTTTGAGGCAGTTCTAATGATTCCTGGTGCCGATCTTATGCGAATGAAATTGCTTTCGGTTCATGGATTCTTATAAGCTGAAATCATTGTTCCAAATACTTTTCATCAGGCTTTTTTTCAAGTTTTAAGAACATCAAATAGACATCATTCTTTGCGTAAGTTAGATCACCATTTTCCTTATCTTACTTATTTTTCCTTCGCAATAGCTTCCACGTTAAATTCTCATCTTCTTCAATGAAGGAGTTTAAATACTCCACATATAATTTGGGTTACTCTCTTTATTATTTTTCTGTTTTCCATATGTTCATCTGATATGTAAATCTGTCTATATTTCCGAGATGAGTTATTGTAACTATTTACACTATTTCGATTGTTCGGAATGCTGTCCTTACTAACACATTCACAACGTTTGGGCTGTTGTTCGCTCCGGCCTTCTTCCGATGACGTTTGTTGGCAACGTCGAACCGAACACTGTATTGAGTCCACGGTCTTAGATTGTTCTAATTTCACGAGCCATTCGTTTGGATATTTCATATTTAGTTAATCTCAACTGGGCCAGGTATTGAACTGACGACTATTTCGCTCCAAAAGCAACTTGTCAGTTCAATCCCTGGCCACAGCCAAGAGTTTAAAAATTTGGAAAGTTGATTTATCAAGGGGAATTAACTAAAACTGAGACATCCAAAATTCATGGCACATGGAATTAGAACAATCCAAGCCCTTAAATGGACTAAATAAAAAGTTTGGTTCGAAATTCCAACAAATGTCATCTTAAGAAGGCCGGAGAATACAACGGCCGAAACATGGTTAATGTGACAGTAAAGATAAGGACAGCAACCCAAACAATGTAAATAGTATAAATGGTGTGTAGTTCGTCTTTCATGTGTTACTTAAATATCCAGATTATAATTATTCTTACATAATATCTTTTACATCATATTATACTTACATAATGTTTTTTTTTTATTTTATTTTTTTATCAGTTTACGCCCAAGCAAGGCGATAATGCCACTAAGACACTGGGAGGTACAAAGTATGGAATTAAATATAAAGACTTTAGTGAGGAGAAAGGACAAAAAAAATGGATCCAAGAAGACAGAAGATGGCGATTGGATTTGTGTTTAAATTTTTGAAGACCGTAGGTTGCAGTGAAGAGAGGAACCGGAAGTCTGTTACAGAGATCAGAAGTGCGAAACAAGAAAGTTTTAGAATAGAACTTAGGGTTACTTCCAGCTATTTCCAATGTAAAATGATGAGACCTAATTGCTAATCTAGTACTACACTTAAATTCACGTAGTCGAGATATCAAGGAGGCGAACCCATTAGAAGAATTTCCATGAAAATATTTACTAAAAAGACTCAGACAAAACAACGTAATGAGTGAAGGAGAGTAAGTGGAAATTATAAAACCTTCTTTAGATTTTGGGCAATGCTGTCAAGATAAGTTACAGCTTCAAAACAGATATGGCAGCAATATTCAATACACAGACAAATGGTGGATTTATAAATGTCTGCTTTATTCTATTATTAGGTTGGTGCAAAAATAATGACGTAATGATGTCGTTTTTTGAGGTTAAAAATACGTTAAAAAACGACATTATTACGTCATTATTTTGCACCAACCTAATATCTAGGATTCTCAGATTAAATATTCTCACTCTTCTGTTAATATTCTCGTCTATTTTGTTTTTTTATCAACGAATAATACAATGTAATACGGATTATTCATACGTAACGAGATAACATGTTTTAATTACGTTGATTTGGGATGCGACCAGTGCGGACACATTTTTGGCAGGTAATTTGATCAGGTCCGCGGTTTTTTTTTGAGCCCGGGACGCAGAGATAAAAAAAAAAAAAAGTAGTTAAATATTCTTCTCTTTCTGATTTTTTTTTTTTACTCCTGTGGCAGTGGAGACTTCTGTTCGACGGCGTTCCTTCGGAGGACTGGCGCGATTGCGCCTCGATTAAGGGACAAGCCTCACGAAACAGAGTGGCTCTTGCAGCGTGTCTCACCGGCGATGGTTCGAGGTAATGCATTCTCCATCATTGTGGCTGGCAGAAAATAGCAAAAAAGAAAATATTTATACTTACTTTGTTCAAACTTTTTTTTTTCAATAAATAAATTTCTCATTAAATAACGTGAATAATTTGATGAAGAACATGAATGAAATTATTTCGAGTTATGGGTACTATTACATGAAAAAACTTCATTGTTTTAATACAATGCTAAGTTGTTAAGATTTTCTGTCTTTGGGAAACGACTGTTAAGATCAATTTGTCAGCTTAACTATTAACCTTATGTAGCAGTTAAGAATACATTTGGCGTAAACTGATTTAAGACATTGTTCAGCGAAAAAGGCTGTGGACTGACAAGTATAAATCTCTACAATCGACAACAAAAGCTTAGATTTATGGGAGAAAGATAATTTTGCGCATGTGGTTAGAGTGCTATTTATCTAGCTTTCTTTAAACGCAATGAAATGCTAAATGCACATTTATGCATCTAGTGACTGCAAAATTTTATAACGGAAGAGAGATACGTAAGAAATTTTTATTCTCCTATTTGTATTCCCACCATTAGGGGCATTATTATATCCGTTATGTAATAACACCATAATTGACGGACGGAGCAGAATGGCTGAAAGTAAGAGGAATGACAAACATGTTTTATTCACAGACAGACTTTTATATCACTAAGTCTTAGATAAAACTATATATACATATGTAAACGTATTCCATACAGATAAATATATATATATATATCTACACGGCAAAATAGATTGTAAGTAGAAACAAAAGGGAGATTCTTACATATAATTTGGAGATACTCCTGTGTCTGGAGAAGCCATGTTTTGGCTTCTTTCTATGTCTAGGAAAAGATATGTTTTCAAAGAGAAACTGTACCGTGGACTTGGAAACTGTAGCATTTGCTGAAGGAGGGAGATTTAGCCCCATCCCGGGTCACTTGGATAAGGCTAAAAAAAAAAAAAATGAATGACTGACCACTCTCGTCACTGTAGGAAGAGATATGACTCATTGGCCGTCACGTGACGTATGTGACTTATCTCCACCAATGGGAGATAATCGTCTTCTACAGTTTCTTAAAAGTTTATCGAAAAAAAACTTTCGCCTCGTGAAGAGGAAAAATAAGAAAAAAAGTACTATTAAGATAGGACACATATTCCTCTTCGGCCGCTGTCTTCACCTGATCTTGCACCATCTGATTATTTGCATTTCCGAACACTTAAAGACACTTTTATATAGAAAACCTTCTCTAATGAAGATCAGATAAAAGTATTCGTTGGAAACCCTTTTTTATATATAAGAATGTGCGGAATTAGCTTCAAGGGTATGGAATCCATGCCTGATAGCTGGGAGCAAGTCATTGTAAATAATTTAGAATATATACTGAACAGAATATAATTTTACTTAATCAGACCAAAAATAGATTATTGCTGCCATGCCTGGTCTGGAAGTGCTAAATCCCCATTTTCTAACTTTGATAGAGTTCCAAATCGTTCACATTCTCTCGTGGGTAAAGACACATTTTCCACTTCGCTGTCTCTTTCACACAAGCGCGATGTCGCAAACCTGTCGCTAAATTATGGTTATTTCTATGGAAAATGCTCAGATGAGCTTCGTTATTTTAGTTCTACAACTTTACAGCTAAGACCCTACAAGCCACGGAACCGAATCATTCGATGCTTATTATGCTGTATGTTTTAACAATAAAGATGATAAATGACAAGGAATGTATTTATGACCCAACTTAATATTTACATTTCTAGGGCTCGGAATTGCCTTACTATCAAAAACTGTCGAATTTTACTCAAAACTTATCAAAGAGATATTTGGTGAGCAGCAACAAGTGATTGCAAGTAACGGCGAATATATAATTATTGAATGTAATCGTAGTTTTTGAAGAATATAATTTATAAAGAGAAACGGAAAATATTAATGATTTCATCTAATAATTTGTTATACGAGGATTCGACTCGTATCTTCTTTGAGTTGTTAGTGTTGTTCTGCGTTTCTAAAAATTGTCTTTTAGATACCTGGATCTTTCTACAATACGTTAGCTTTACATGTCAGATCATATGGAAAATGGAGTAATGCTGTTATGGCTGGGCTGGAATCCACACTTTCTACCTTTCTAACAAAATAAATTTATATATTTAATGATATTAAAATTAGTAGTCACTGTTTAGTATGATTTTGAAATTAAACGTAGAGTGGACAGATATAAATTAAAAATTATTTCATTTTGATTGTAAGCCCAATGTACTTGAAATTGATCTTGTTTTCTTTTATACACCCGACTATAAAACTCTTTTCACATTATGGTTTCATTATGTTATAGTCCAGGCCTTGAGCAGAACAATCTTAATCAGTGAAAAAATGTTTGGTCCATCATTTTAAAATATTTCACTTACTCCTATATTTTGCAAGTGGTAGAACTTTAATAAAGTTATTTATATTTCTGATCAGTGTTCAAACTTATTACTATCTACTTGGAATTACCATTAATCGGGGACCTTCAAAGCAGACTCGGAAACTGTTATATACCGTACATATGAACACTAATGGGGATTTCCCTATCCTCATAAATACGTTGGACACTATTGAATGTGCGGAAAATACCCTGTCTAAGTAGTCCACCACTAGCAGTGGTTTACCTACTTCTTGCCGCTGGCGAGTATTTTAGTTTGTTGTTGTCATAAAGATTAACATTACAATCCCAACCTCCGCTTTGGTTATTCCTCATTCAGTAACATTTTCTAGGTTACAACAGTTATTATTTCAGATGCTGTGTCCTCTGACCTTGCTTGTCAATCTCGGTAACATTCAGAAAATTTCAAACTTCACCCTTTATTTAATCTAAGGAGTATATTGTTCTTAGTCTGCTGTCTATATCTAGGTATATTGCGACCTGATTAGGTTTAAGACTCCAAGTTCTAGACGCATTGCTGTCTCATAGGAAAATAGCCAAGCAGATTAAAATGTTGGTTTCAGAATTTGATGACCAAGTAATTGTGAGTACAATCCCTGGATGAGATAGTACAGTTTTAGATTCAGTACAAACAAAGTGAGCAATAACTGAGCTGGGATATCCCTGCACAGTGGAATGAGAACAAACCTACCCTCTTATAAAACAATAAAAATTGAACCACTATCTATGAATCGCTTTTCATTATCTATCTATCTATCTATCTATCTATCTGTTATATGTCATACCTATGAATGCTAATGTGTATGTTTCAATCCTCATAAATACTTTAGACACTATTGTAAGTGGGGGGGGGTAATATGCTGTCTAACTAGTTCACCACCAGCAGTGGATTACCTATTTCCCGCCGCTGACGAGTATTGTATGTTGTTGATGTTATAAAGATTACAATTTCATTTACAACTCCATTTTGGTTATTCCTCGTTCAGTAATCTTTTCTAGGTTACAACACTATCTATAAGTATCTAGCTAAAGTAGTCTGTTCATATCTATCTATCTATCTATCTCAGTCTGTTCATATCTATCTATTATATACCGTACCTATAAACGCTAATGTGTCCCAGTCCTCATAAATACTTTAGACACTATTGTAACTGGGGGTAATATACTGTCTAAGTAGTTCCCGACCAGCAGTGTATTACCTTTTTCCTGCCGCTGACGAGTATTGTATTTTGTTGATGCTATAAAGATTACAATTTCATTTACAACCTTCATTTTGGTTATTCCTCATTTGGTAATCTTTTCTAGGTTACAAAAGAATAAAAGAAAGAAAGAAATAAAAAAAAGAATGAAAGAGAATGTTATATACCATACCTATGAACACTAATGTGTATGTCCCAATTCTCATAAATACGTTGGACACTATTGTATGTGCGGATGATATTCTGCCTAAGTAGTCCAACACTAGCAGTGATTTACCTATTTCCCGTCGCTGGCGAAGATTGTATTTTGTTGTATTTTTTATTTTATTTCCAACCTCCGTTTTGGTCATTCCTCATTCAGTAACTTTTTCTCGGTTACAAAAGAAAGAAAGAAAGAATGAATGAATGAATGAAAATATTATGTACCGTACATATGAATATTAATGTCCCAATCCTCATAAATACATTGGACACCATTACAAGCAGGGTAGTATGCTAAGTAGTCCACCACTAGCAGTGGTTTACCGACTACACGGCGCTAGCGAGTATTGTATTTTGGTTGATGTTATAAAGATTACCATTTCATTTCCAATGTCCGTTTTGATTATTCCTCATTCATTAATCCTTTCTAGGTTACAACAGTTATCTTATGTGAAAATATTTTTGGGTCCTACCGGCAAGATCATGTTCGCTTTTATGAAGACCCTCTCTCCATACCACGCCTATTTTACTGAGATGCAAGTGCCTGGTATACCTCTAACCGACTGGGTGCGAAGATGGGTATATTGTATTTCGTATCCCAGTGGCAATTTCTCAATAATAATAATAATAATAATAATAATAATAATAATAATAATAATAATAATCACAGAAAAGGACAACAATAAATAATTAATCAATTTGAAATATGTTATAAAATCACAAAGGACGAAATGTTTTTATGAAATCAAAAATCTTGCTGAGTATCTGAAAAACCTCTCCAATATGATAAAATCAGAATCGATTTAAAGCCATTCTCTTTGAGACTGCTAGTGTCCACTGTGGCTTTCTCTTCGATTTGATTGCCGCTGGTACGAAATCAATTCATTGCATCGAAAAGGCTGTAGCTGTCACATAATATAGGCGGTTAGCCATTAGCGAAAATCCGAGAGCGGTAAGGTATAACGTGTAATTTATGGAATGGAACTGGCATAGAGGAGCGCCTGTAAAGGAAAGAATCGGTAAAAGCTGTACAAGAATAAAAGGTTGAAATTCTAAGGTGCAGGATTGAAGATACGAAATTTTGGTAAATAATGATCAGATGTGAAGAGAGAAGTCGGAAGAAATACGAAAGAAATCAAATTGGCCAATCAGAAAATATATATATATATATATATATATATATATATATATATATATGTGTGTGTGTGTGTGTGTGTGTGTGTGTGTGTGTGGAGAGAGAGAGAGAGGGGGAGAGATGATGTAATAATGCTATGGGTTAAACTGCTCAAAATCATAGATGGAGCGTATATAAATATGAAAGTCGATATTAAAGTCGGCACTCAGAGGCGACAATCTGTTTAATGTGTAATAGCAATCTTCTAGCCATATGCGTTGTTTTTTGATATTTTTCTCGAACATTTATATATATAAGTTAG
This sequence comes from Acanthosepion lycidas, assembly GCA_963932145.1. Classification (NCBI taxonomy): domain Eukaryota; kingdom Metazoa; phylum Mollusca; class Cephalopoda; order Sepiida; family Sepiidae; genus Acanthosepion; species Acanthosepion lycidas. The sequence goes on from OZ010573.1 coordinate 9,420,711, forward strand.
TGTTGCATTATGTGTAGTCTTTTTTTATTGTTTTCACTCTTATTTTGGTGGGCGGTAATGGTTACGTTCCAAATTAGACTAGGGACTACTGAGTGGAAATAATTGTTGATCCAGATGCAAAATTATTTCCGATCTTTAGGCCATGTATGTTGTATTTTAACTCGATTATTCTCTCTCTCGATACATACATACATATCTTAATAATTCAAAAATACGCTTTTAAGTAGGCGCCCGAGGGGCTCGTAAGTGATGTTTTGATTTGGTTCATCAGGGAGTTTCGGGTCTTTCAACATCATACTCCCCATCACCAAATCGACCCTATCAGGGGAGATGAACCCCCGATTCCTCCTCACAAACGCTAACAGCTACTCTGGCCTTTTTAAAGAATTAAACGAAGGAAGACCACATATTCCGCACATCCGATTGGGTGTTTCTAACAACCAACAACCGCTGCGTGAACTATCTTTAAATGGCCCGCGGTGGGGGCTGCCTTCGTTTCTTATTTCGGTGAATTGCAGTTTCGATGGATAACGGAGGAGGTAATCTTAATGTCCCTAAGTTTAACCCTTTTCCTTAAGTATAGTTTAATTATTCGCCGTTTTTATTTTATTTGTCCTTTTTCTCTTTTATTTTGGCGGGGAAATTTAAACTCAACCCTACTATCACATTTTATCGTTTAGTCTTTTCCTTAAAATTATGACAGGTTAACTTTAAATGGATGTATTCGCAAAATTAAAATAATAGTTTTCGTACACACAAAAATGAAATTAAAAATAAAATAAAATAATATATATATATATATATATATATTTGAAAATGATGTAACGCATTATTGTAAAAGAACCTTTTAAGTCAAAAATTTATCTGGAAGAATAATAATCAAAATGCCGACAAATGAAAACGCTAGACTCGGGAGTAATTAAGGAGCCACGACTAAAACAATTTTTTTAAAACTTTAAATGCAATAAAAAAGAGAAGACTTGTTTTGTTTGGAGAAAAAAAAAACATTTCGTTGCTTTTAAATTTTATTAGAATACATCATAGATAATAGATTATACTCAAAATATTCACTGGAAAATTATTTTAAAATATTTATTCGCAAACATTAAATTCGATTAATAACTAGTTTTTAATATTTAAAAATGTTTTCATGAAATATCGACTTAAAAGTTAATTAAGCTATCAATCTTTCTGTATGTTTTCCTGTTTAACTATCACTGTTTCGATTAGCCCGGTATATTTAGCGTATGTGTTAGCTAAGTTATTTGAAGAACTCTTTTATATAAATTAAAAATAAAATATTAATTATTTTCTCCAAGTCTTTTCCGCAAGATTTTCTAGGCGGAATAGCTTCCAACCATAAAACCAATTGATATGAAATAAAAATAATTGAATATATATATATGACAATGAGATGACAACGGGGTTGCTTCACTCTTCTTTTATTTTCAGTTTATTAACAAATCCTTCAATGATATGGTCAGGCATAACACAAAACTAGTCATATTACTGCAACATAACCCAAAATATTGACACTATTGTTATTTTTAATGTTTATTACTCATCTTAAGTTATATTAGGTTGGTGCAAATATAATGTCGTTTTCTCACATATGTTCCTATGTGAGAAAACGACATTATTTTTGCACCAACCTAATATATTCACAGAGAAAATACATTCACTAATAATTATTGCAGTATTTGACGGCATATAAGTTTTTAGCCACCTTCGATTACAGCAATTTTGGCTTGTCTAATAACGTCACTTTTTTTTCAGACAATAGCGTGTTAACAAGCTATTCTCACCTATGAATGATTGTTGACTTATATCTTGCAATGAAAGTTCGCGGAAGTAAGGAAATTGATGAATTTCAACAAGAACAAATAATAGGAGGGCATCAGTGTGGCAAGTCAAATAGAGAAATTGCTAGGTTTTTCCAGGTTAATCATGAAGCGGTTAATAATACTGCCAAGAACTTTAATGAAAAAGACCATTGTCTTGTGGAAAAACGTTCTGGAAAACCAAATAGCATGTCCGAGCGAACGAAAAGAGTGCTGAAGAGGGAAGTCATCAGAAACCGTCGTCAGAGCGTCAAAGATGACGCCAACAGTATGGAAATGTCGTCATATGTGGGGGGTTCTGAAAGAGCAAAGCCATCAAAGAAGAGTTGCAAGATAGAAGCCCTTGATTTCAAAGATTAACAGGAACATGCGTATCACCTGGGTGAGTGAATTCGAGAGCAAAGATTATGAATTTTGGCAGTCTGTAATTTTTCAGACGAAAGTAACTTCTGTGACACTATTTAGCGGTCGCATGAAAATGAAAAGCGAGATATAATTAAGGCGAGAAGCTGAAATAATTATTCGTAAGATATCGGATCTGTCGAATTAATTTATGTTACGAGGCGGCGAATAAGAGATAGCCATCTGCCCATGGCAATAATGAAAATTTCAAATTGGTCAAGTGGCCCCTACGAAACAGAAGCTGGGAGATAATATTAATCAGGTCACGCACTGACCGAGAGAAAACATCGGTTGGACCACCCAAGAGAGAGAGGGAAAGAATGAACCATTTACTATCTTTCGGAGATGTCATTGTTTTTGGAAAGAGACCACATGTTTTATTGTCCAAACCTGGACATGATAAAAGTTTGTTATCGGAATGGATAATTGGATACAAAATGCGAATACGTCCAGTTAGCCACCCACTTGACGCTGGCGGAAATCTCGATTGATAAAGTCCAGGTGACTTTCGGTTAAGATAGAGATTAGGGACCACACTACGTGTCGTGGGAGTTCTGCTCGAGGAAGAGAAGAAAGGAAAGAAGAAGAAGGAAGATAATTTTTTCTTTCTTTCAGCGATAATTGCAAACATCCACGCTGCTGAGCGTTCATTGGCTGAAGATGGCGTGAGCGGTAGGCGAAGGTAAACTATGATAAAGGAGGGGAGGCCTGTTGACGCCCTCTGAGGGATTAGTGTGAGATACCAATATGAAAAAAAAAGAATTTTGGAGGACGATTCTCTTAAAGTAGAAAGTAATGGACTTCCAAAAATGGAAAGTAATGCATTTTCCTGTCCGAAAACAAAGAAAATCCTTATTGTGGATTTAGAATTATCAAGGAACCTGAAACCCCGACAGGCCCACCCCGGTTTTGGTCGGCGTCCATATAAGCTGAGTCGCAGCGAGTGCACGGCAGTAACATAGACAGGCAAGCAGTTGCTGTTAGAGAGAGAGACGCAGAGTTGAGCTGTGAGCTCTGTGAGCCGCCTCGCAGGAAGCTGACTGAAAGATATCCACGCATTTTGACTTCAACTTCTAACCAAGAACAATTTATTTTTGAAAAACGACTTAGACTCACACCACCAAAACAAATTTTATGAATATCGCCTGAAGATACACCAAGAACCAGTTTCTTGAAAAAACAAACTTAAGATATTAAGACTCGCCTAACAAACAAGTGTCACGTATCCATATTAGTTTGGGAGAAAGACGCAGTCCTGTGTTCAGCAACCAGATATAAAATATTGTTATTCTTTTTTTAACACATTTGAACTTTTCGAGTTGTTACTTTATTTTCTTTTACATATACTTGTGCGGTGTTACCTTTGCTCAGACTCGGCTTGCATTGCGGCCGGGCGACTGATTGATTTCGTCTAGCTAAGATCAAATCTATTATGGGGTCCACCTTTTTCTGATATAAATGGACTCGTCCTGCTGTCCTAAAATAGCCACTGTCAGTCAGTCATGAAGTCTGAGAGGAGAGGAACAGGTGGAGGAACAGGGTGGAGGAACAGAGTGGAAAGTAAATAGACCCTGTGATTGAGTTGACGTTAGAAGTCAGTTACAAGGACGCCGGACTGTAAGGAAGTTTACTTCGAGACTGTAGATAGCGATATTTGATTAATACTAACCAGCGTTCCTGGATTTTACTAACAGCATTACCTTTTTGTATTTGGTGTAAATACATTTAATTTTCTTAGCTTAAATTACTTGCGTTTGTCATTTATTGGAGACCGATTTTTCACGCGGAATCCACAACAAAATCACAACGTGGGTAGGTTAGACTAGAAATCAAAGCAGTTACTTCGGTAACCAGACGTTGGAGGCGAGCTGGGAACGTCAAAGCTGATACCGAATCTAACCAGATTCCCATCCGAATCAGCAAAAGGTTAGAACGTCACATTTGGTGCCGCGACCAATACCAAGTCACATTGGTCGTTACAGGATAGCACGGCGACGGGGCAAAGAGGCCACGTGGTGACGTCACAATTGGTGCCGTGACAACAGGATAAGACCTTCGACCAGCTGCTGCCATAGGAGTTGCAGAAAATTTCGACCAGGACAACGCACGGCGTCTCAAGTACTCAAATTGAAACAGACTAGAGTGGGAACCAAAGGACTTTGGTTGACTATAACCATACGGTTCAAGACGCTCTAGTAGGACAGCCGGGAGCCTGAGAGGAACGAGCTGGAAATCGTCTGTCAGGTAGCACACTTTATTTTCGGTTAATCTCTAAATTTCGATTGTTGCTGCTCTGATTGTTTTTCTTTTTCTGTTTTAAGTATGTCTGACTACTATCCAGATAGGGTAAACATAGAGGAAGAGGGGGTTGAACAGGGATTGTCAGCAGACCTAAGAAAATTGTTGGGTGGACCGAGGGTCCCAGCCTTTGAGGGTAGTTCAAGGGATTTTAGGAATTGGCTGGCAATCTTGGATAAGAGCCGTGTAATATATGGACTCTCAGACCAAGAAACCCTATATTTGGTGTATGATGCCACCAGAGGGAAAGCGTCTGAGTTCATAAAAGGACTCTTAACCAGTGAGCCCCACTTGACATGGGAAAGACTGGAAGAGATATTAACTCGGGAGTTCGCTGACGAGGGGACGGCGATGGAGGCCATGAGAGCCCTCCTGAAAATGGCGCAGCTGAGGAACGAAAGCCCTGGAGAATTGGGGTCCCGAGCGGAGAATCTGTCGTCATTAGCTTTCCCAGAGGTAGTGAGAAATAATGCGGTCATGCAGGTCCATTTGGCTGATCTGTATGTGTAAGCGCTCAGTGACGAGCGTGTTCGTCACGATGTTTTGAAGAAAGGACCGCTAAGGTTGTCGGCAGCAGTGGAGCTGGCCAAAGAGAGCCAGGGAGTTTGGGAGAAGGTGAAAAGAGGTGGGAAGAAGCAAGAGCTAAGTCGAGAGGTCGGAATAAAGGGGGGAGGAGGGAGAGCCCCCGCGTGGAATCGGAAGGTCAAGTTAGAGGTGGAAGAGCCTGAGATGTGGGAGGGAGATCCCAATAGAAAGGCTTGGTCAACAAGGCATGGGTTCTATAAGACCACGCCGGCTCGATACAGGCTGGTCTGCTGGACATGTGGATATGAGGACCACAGAGCAGCGGACTGTCCGACGAAGTGGGGTTTCCTCGATACTTTGAGCAGAATAAATGGAAAGAATGGACACCTAGACAAGTGGTGCGGGTTAAGAAAAGGTGCCCCACCGATGTTGTTAAAGAAGGCAGAGCCCAAAAGACAGAACCAGAGAAAAGCCAGCGGGCCACCCCGGAATTAAGAAGGAGCGTGGTCCAGTTAAAAAGAAGGGAAGTAAAACGTTGGACATGTGGTCATGAGAGCCACTTACGGGCAAATACTATAGGAAAAAGTTTTAAATTGATCTCCACTCCCAGCTATGGATTAAATAGTTGGACATGTATATGTAAAAAATTTTGTTAGTTACAAAATGTTAATGTAATAGTCAGTCGAAAATAATGGTATTATTCTTACAATTTAAAATATATTTCGGCTTTAAATAACAACTGAAACGTCCATTGATTGATTTATTTTCTACGACTTATCAACCATTTGCAGATTATTTAAAGCCAGAAAGTATTTTTTTATATTGTAAGAATTTGGGTGGAGGTAACTGAATATAAAGAACCAAACTCGAATTGAAACCCGGCTCTCCGATTAACAATTTACATTACACCATCCGTACATCCAAGCTTACTGCACCAAGCATTCCCAGGCGGCCACCTATCAAGGTACTGACCAGGTTTGACTTTGCTTAAATTCAAAACTCGTGTTTCATCACGATGTGGCGATAAACCTGCTAATGGGTTGATAAATCGTAAAAAATCCATAAAACTTTCATGCAACTTAATTTTTTTAAGAATCCTGATTTGACCAAATCATTTCCGACATTTCAGAGATTTTTTCTTCAGCGTGCCTTGTCCGTCCGGGACGTAGGAGGTTATGACTTTCTAAAACATTTTATCATTTGTAGATGTTAGCAATATTTGTCTTTTTATCATAACTCCTAGTCACTGTTCTGGCGTCTGTCTTCCAAAGCTCGTTAAGTAGGTTATTGTCTCCCTTGATCTGCGAGGAATTTGCCCAACATCCACTTCGAGATAGGAGGATTGTTATTATATAGCAGTTCACCACTCTTTTCCTTCTTCGGTACGGTATTTTAACACGAATGTCAATCCAATACAAGGCCTAAGAGCCACTCAAGGTAGAGTGTTATTATGTGGTGTTCTATGAAGTTAAGAAAGTGCAAGAAGTAAAATTCTTGTGCACCTCAATAAAAATAATGGTTAAATATTGGAGAAGTAAAGATTGTATGGAAATTAATTGGGAAAACATCCTTCAGGGGTCTATTCTACAAAGCAGCAGCACTTGTGAAGAATTCTTTTGAATCGGACTTACGTCATACTAATGGAAATCCGAAGGCAATGGGAATTCGCATTTGTGTACGTGGCAGGGTGCGTCCCAGTTGTAAAGGTTAGGGTTTCTGGTACTAAGAAATGTTGCTCGTCAGGACACATGCCATGGAAGTAGCAACAGAACAGCGAGGTGCACCTAACATTTCCTTTTTAAACGGGTTTTCGGGTGACAATAATTCATCATCTACGAGTTTGCTTTCTTTCACTGTTGGGAGGCTTCATGTGCTATGTAAATGCGCCATGGGATTTCACTGTCACATTTTCTCATCTGTCAAAACACGACCCAGTTATTTGAACTTATATATATTTGTATGATTTTGACATAGCCAATTCATAACTCGTATCGACGGCTCTTTCAACTTCCTGACAAACATACGTTCTCTCCTTTTTAATTACTTTTTTTTCTACTCGATTTACTTTTATAGGAGTTATTGCTGGTTCATTTCTCTATCTGCTATCGACTTTGTTTCATCGGCATATGTTTTGTTGCTAAGTTTGCTGACTGATAACAAATCCTAACGGGATATCTAGTTATCATATAATAACCTGGATGTAAAAGTTGTATAAATTTGCTAAAGAAAACACATACTTACCTTACTCCTCTACTTTTTGTGTACTCACTCAATGGATCTTTAATTCGTATTCAGGTGGTTTGATCCCGGTGTATATTCAAGATTATACAAATATCTCTCTCGAAGAAATAAAGTTTTCCTAGCAATTCAAATAAGACATTGCCCTGTACCTTATCAAATGCATTTGTATAACATGCAAAACATTAGATCTTGAGGCAAAATCAACTGATATTCTTGGCATGAGTTTCAATAATACTTGTGTCGCTAAAAGTCTGAAGACCACTCAAGGCGTGAAACCGGGATTAACCATATAGAGTTGATTCCTATGTCCACACTCTCTGTATCTCGAAAAACTCTAGCTCTGAAACTGAGAAATCCCCCCCTATAAATATACCAAATTGCATTAAATATATGTCGACGTGGTGTAATGCTTAGGAACTTGGTCCGATTCCTTTACACACACACACACACACACACACACACACACATATATATATATATATATATATATATATATATATATATATATATATAAAGACATGTTTCTAGATATATTCTATATACTTATTTTCGATATGATTCTTTCGTACTCTTGGACAGTTTTTTTTTTTTGCTATCATTACTGAAACACGAGAGAAAATCGCCGTTTTTATGCATATTTGTTTTATTACCAAGTACTTTCGACATATACATGTCATGATAAGGGTATTGTTTGTAATAAAATAATTTTTTTTTTTTAAGCATTTCACCCCAAGCAAGGCGGGGGCCACTAGGACGAAAGGGGTTACAGAAAATTTAGAGCAAGATCAGATAGGAGTGATAGAATAAAGGATGAGGGTAATGGATAGATCAAGGCAACTGGAGATGTCGATTGACATTAAACTTGAATAGCTGGAGATTATAGCTCACAGGGATAGGGAAGGGAGCTCCACAGGCGAGAGGTGCGAGACATGAAGCAATTGGAATAGAAGAGACGGCTACATTTAATAGTTTTGACAGTGAAAGGGTGAGAGCGGGATGCCAACCTCGTATGGCGCTTGACTCATGACTTCTGGGAACCAGTGAATGCAGCTCCTCGAAGCAATTTCCATGGAAGTATTTGTAGAACAGACAGAGGGAGGCGACGGCGCGTCTGTGAGAAAGTGACTGTAGACGAGACGACAGAGCAGGGCCAACTACATTGCATATCCGCCTCTGGATACTATCAAGAACCCCGAGGCAAACAGAAGGGGAACCAGACCATATATGGCAGCAACATTCCATGCAAGGGCGAATTGTTGATTTGTAGATCTGGAGGATCGACTCCGGGGAGAAAAACTTCTTGGGTCGGCTCAGGGAGACAACTTTCCTTGCGGTGGACGAAGCACTTGACTCAATGTATTTATTCCATCTCAGATCAGCAGTCAACGTGAGACCGAGAAGCCGCAGAGGGTTACTCTCGAGAAGTTGAGCGTCAGACATTGGCCAGATGGAGATGTTCCTTGACGTAGATACCAAGACTGTGCATGTGGGTTAGAGAGTCTTTTCTGAGGAGAGGAAGGTAGCCGCGGATCGAGAGATCAGAAGAGGGGATAGACGAAACAATGTTTGTTTCACAGAGAGCCAGTATATTTGGGCCGTTTGCAGTAAGGAAAGATTCTTGACTGCAGAAGTTTGTCCTAATGCCATGGCTGTTGGAGAACGAAATGTTGAGGGGTTTAGGTGATTTTTGAGAGGCTGGTTTAGGATTAATCTTTCGGTTTTTGTAACTCATGTTGAATTTTGTTTGTAAGATGAGAAGGCCCGAAGTAAAAGAAACAGACAGTTTCCACCGTGACGCGGGCAGATAGGTGTTGGCACAACCTGCATCATTATGTGACCTCAGGATACAGTCACAACATCATTAGAATACTGACGAGACACCTTCGCAAAAAAAATATAATAGTATCCATTACTGCCAGAGAGAAATTCTTGTGTTATCTGAATGTTAAATTTCTTACAAATCGAGAGAGGAACGCTGCGTCAGTATGTGACCGTTGAAACCGTTTAAAGGGCGGTAACTAAGTATGTCTTGGAGAGACTTTTGTCAAAGAAATATATATATATATATATATATATATATATATATATATATATTGATGTTTATTTGGGCAGCGGCATTTCTTTCATACATATTACATTGAAAACCGCCGACAAGGAATAATTAATTAATCTTTTATTGAGATTTTCCAGCAACCTAAGATTTTTCCGTTATTCAGAAGTTAAAGAATATAGGAGTTGCCCATAGTCAAATTTATTCTGAGGGCTTTCGGCTAGTTCCCCAGCCATTATTGAGGATGTGTTTTGGATGGTGAAATTCTGTGTGTGGCTAATACATAGCACTTTCACATATTTTATTTAAAACCTGAAAAAACACCTGCAAAGGCCCTACACCGACCCTCTCCCTGAATATCAAAAATAAATAAATAAATAAGTAAAAATAAAATAAAAAAATAAATAAAAATAACAAGTTCGCTAAACACGATGCTTCAAAACATAGTGACAAAGAAACATGCACAACACTTACACAGGCAAACGTCAAACCTGCCCTTTTCTATCTTATTCCCAAAATACACAAAAACAACCCAGGAAGGCCGGTCATTTCATCATTTAACTGTCATACGACTAAAATATCCAAATGCGTAGACCATTACATACAGCCCATACTTAAGATGTAAAATCCTACATCCGAAAGAGAACAGACCTGCTAAACAGAATTAATCAAACACATCGAAGGAGTAACCACCCTTAAATAAGCACTTACGAAAAGAAGAAAACAAGACCCCCCACCCAACAAAAGTTATCATAAAAATCATGGAATATATTCTTACATTGAATACTCTCAATTTCAATGGAAAACGCTGCCTACAAGTAAGAGGATGGGTCATGGGTACCATTGCAATTCCACCATATGCCACAAGCATCATGGGGAAATTTGAGGAGACCCATATTGATCCCTTCATCGGCAACAACTTCATATTCTATGCAAGATATGTCGATGATATCTTTTTCAAACACGGGAAGTGAGGAGAAACTAACTGAATTCCTTATGACCCTAAACACGGTACACTACGCCATTAAGTTCGACTACGAAAAATCAACAAGATAAGGAACCATTTTTAGACACCCGTATCTATATCGACAAAAACAGAAAACTACAAGCGACACTACACACTAAAATCAGCGACACCCACAACTATCTACACTTTAAGTTTTCCCACCCAAAACTCAGAAGGATATGTTCTAACAATGAAATAAACACACTAACAATCTCGAGCATCAATTCAAAACACGTGGCTATAAGCAACACGAAACTAACTGTGGTTTATACTGTACTATACTGAACCGACATTAGTTACAGTTTCTGAGAGAGAACGTATTATAGTATGAAGATATTGTGCTCGCAGAAAATCGACTGCGGCAACAGTTGTCGAATAGTGCCATCTGGCTAATTCCAGTCATAACGGTGATATTGTTTTCAAAGATGTAGCAGGGTGGAATAGCCTGACCGGAATAGTAACTGTTGTAGCATACCTACGGGCGATAATGGGTATGTTCCGATTCACATAAAGACACTAGTAAATACTGTATGTTGGTCTGCAGTCGGAGATTTTTCGCCAACTGTGCTGGTCAAACTTTCTAACTCCGGGCAGAGAGGATCCCCAGACGAGGCTATGTCGAAGGGCAGAGTCTCGTCTCGGAAAATAGCAACCCGACCACGTTTTATACGTGGGTACGGGGAAATTTTGGCCGAGCCTACGGACTCGGATACTCCACATTAAATTCGGCCTTGTGTAGGCGGTTGGTAGATATTCTGAAGTTAGAGATTCGACTCCATCAGTGCTGGACAAACTCTCTGCCTAGAGGCAGAGAGGATCCCAAAACGTGGTTATGTCGAAGGACAGAGTCTCGTCTACTCGACCCCGTTTTATACTGGGTCTGCAGCTGGAGATACATTGTGAAATTCACTTGACATACTTCTAGGCGCAGCTGGCGAATCTTATATGTGTTGTTCTTGAACTAAGTATTATCGTTTATTACCAACCTTTATGTGATTATTCTATTCAGTAAACTTCCCTAGGTTACAACAGTAACATTTAAAATCCACCATTCTGACAAATGGACCAGAGCGAGTGACTGAGTCACATGGTCGGAAAGCGAACCTCCTAACCACTTGGCCACGCACTCCTATCTGTATTATTAGTCAACAGAAGAGTAAAAACAAGCTTGTTAATCAAACTATAGGGATGAAATGCTATGATCATTCTATTCGTATATAGATTTTGACCACTGAGCGTTCAGCTTGTCAAAAATATAATATTGGTTTGTACATTACATGTTACACTCACACTGTGAATCAGAATGCATATTTGAATTTCAAATAAATGTATTTTTCTTTTGTTTTTTTTACTTCCATAACCTTCTTTTAATTTAGTCACTCAGTTTCAACTATCCGGATTTTTATTTTTCTTAATTAAGTCGATTTGAACGATACGCCCTGAAGTGGCTTACGACGAGGGACGTGCTCTTTCTCGTCTTTCGTTTATCTATGAAAGAATAGATAATCCGCGTTAATCTCATTGCTGTGTTTGTCAGATGAGATGACTCTTGTGATCATTAGTCGACAGCAGAGCCCACAGATAAGAAAATAACTTGTTTTTTGTTTTGTTTTGTTTTTTTGTAAGATTTCTCAAGAGACTGAGCCTGAAAATTAGATATGATTTCGAAAAGAGAAGAAAAAAAAAGGTAAAAAAATCTGCAGAATATGTTCCTACATGTAAAAGGTACACGACTGGGGATGTGTTAAACTCATGCTGTTTCTAGAAAACCTTGAACATAACTAAAAATTTAAGGCGAGTTCTAATTGACATTTTCATACAGCTATTTCTTATGAGGATTTCATCCTAAGGAAGGATATAAAGCCTCTAAGACGCAAGTGTTTACTAAAAGTGAAAAGCATCTGAGGAAAAATTATTAAGGTGAATAAAAGAACAGGGTTTAAGAAGTTAGATGATGAAAATTGACACTGCATTTAAATTTTTTGAAATCAACTTTAACTGGAAAGCCTAAAGCCGGAAGAGAATTTCCACAAACAAGAAATGCAAGAGAAGAAACACTTCGCATAGAACTTACGGTTTTATCTAGCAATGTCAAATCTAAAGCAAAGAGACATATTTGCCAATAGAGTTTTGTGCTTAAATTGGTAAAATCCAGTTACCAAACAGTAAAGCTTATTAGAACAATTACCATGGATTAATATATTATATATATTAATATTAAATTAATATATTAAGTATTAATTAACATCAAATTAATATATTAAGCATAAAAAGGACACCGGGAAGCTATGTTACGGTGGTAGGAAAGTGACTGAAGCATAGACGCCAGGTAAGGACTAATAATATTGCAGATAGTTATTTGTTTGCATTTTATCAAGAATCTGTAGATCGTAAATAGCAAATATACCGAACCTCTTGTCTTTTTTAGAAGAAAATAAATTATTTACTGGATGAAAAACTTTTACATCTACGAAACATTAATTTTCACATATACCCCCAACGTCAAGTCAGTCCTAATTTACGGGTCAAAAACTTGTTGGATAACCAAGTCCAACACCCACAAACTTTAGACATTTACCAACCGATGTCCCAGGAACATTCTCAATACCAGATAACCGGAAGTCGTCTCCAACGACCACTTGCGGGACAGAATCATACAAGCCCCAATCTAGATTGACATCAAGAAACAGAAATGAGGATTGATAGGCCACAGACTCCGCAAGCCTGCTTCTAGTGTCACCAGGCTGGTCCATGACTGGAATCCACAAGGTAAGCGAAAAGTGGGTCGATAAAAACAAACTTGGCGCAGAAGTGTTAACGCAGAGGTGAAGGCAGCCGGTACGACATTGGCCAAGGTAAACAGGATCGATCGCCCAGAAACGCGTCCGTTAGAAAAGTCTTGTTGCGGCCCTGTGTTTCCTAACGAATCAAGAGGTATAATAAAAATAAAAATATAATCCCTCACGAGATATTCCTAGAAAAGGCCAAAGGAAAGAAAACAATCTATCCCCGTAGATTAAATAAAGGATTTAGTTGAAAATTCCCAGAAGGGTAAAGAGTCCGAAACTTTTTGATAAATCATGTAAATAACCACTGCTACGCGTTTCTTGATAACCTACGCCACGCATTTTTATTTTCATCGGTTGGCAGATGTGGAAAGCCGATCAATTGCACTGCTGCAACATGCATTAAGCCCGTATACACATTCTGTCTTTGATCTTCTTAAAACGTCTTAGATGTAATTTATTTAGCATGGAAATTTGAAAGACACACCACTGTTTCAACGACGTCTCAGTGTTGTATAATGCTTGCAAAGCTAATGCGTTTCATGTTAAACGAAAACGTTAATTCATCCGACAGTTCCGTAAAGAACACAGTTTCGATTCCTGTCAGACAACACATTTTTTCCACGAAACTTCTAAAACATTCAGATCGGTAAATGTTATTAACACTTTATTTAAAAAACAGAGCATTTACTTATATAAATTCTATCTATTTAAGTAATGTATGGACAGAAAATATATTAAAAAATTTTGGGAATTAATCCATTTCATAATATATATATATATATATATGATCGACTCTCCCGTCGAGATTCGACGTATGAGGGTCAAGGAGAACAGTTTCCAAGAAAATCAACAGCCCGACACCGGCACATGGGATTTGATTATAGTGGTGAAGGCCTCGTGCAGGACCATCCACACATTTTGGAGGGACGAATACAGAGACCTGGTGCACCGAACGCCACGAGGTTCCCAAACGACCCTTCTCTCTCTCTCTCTATATATATATATATATATATACACACACACATATATATATATATATATATATATATATATATATATATATATATATATATATATATATATATATATATATATATATATATATATATATATATATATATATATATATATATATAGTCAACTTTTTCATTGTAAGTGTAATGTAGGTCGTCCTTGGTTAGGCTTCAAGGACAAAATAAAATATAATTTAAATGCTGAAAGCATCCCGGTAGAGGAGTTCGAACCCGCTATTGAAAACCCAGGAAACTGGAGAAACACTTGCCACTGAATTATGACTAATTTTGAACAGAATCGTCTGAACCATTTGAGAGAATTAAGAATTAACACTATATCTCGGGTTAATACATCAGCCTATATGGCGGTCAACCCTTCAGTATGCCCGGTTGTGTGGATTTGTCTGCAAATCCCGTGTAGGATTTTTGTCTCATGCGAAGCATAAACATTGAAACTGAACTGAAAGACACTCAGACGTGGAAAACGACGGGAGAGTCCATCATTTATATATATATATATATATATATATATATATATATATATATATAGATATATATATAGAGAGAGAGAGAGTGAGAGAGAGAGAGAGAGAGAGACTGATATACAGACAGACAGAGACAAAGACAGATAGAAATGATGAAAAGCGTAAAAATTTAATCAAAATGTTTAAACTTGAATTTTATTCGAATAAATTTTAATATTAGTTAAAATGTCTTCTAGTCCTCGCTCGATATCCGCTCACAGAATGACGATCTAGAGATGTGATAAAAAGGAAAAATAAATAAATTTTATAACATTGAAAACTTAATAAACGACAATCATTCATAATACAATATTAGCGTCTATGATGACAATAAATGACTCTGCGCTCCAAGCAAAGCAAACAAATTAATTTTCATAAAAGTAAGATGAATTCTCAAGGTAAGTATATTTCTTACATTTCAATTCTGAATAATATATGTATATATATATATATATGTGTGTGTGTGTGTGTGTGTGTGTGTGTGTGTCTACAAATATATATAAAAAAAAATGAAAGAACACATTAGGTAAATAATCCGGAGTTCTTTGTTTTTATTTTTAAAAAACAGTGCTCCATACAGAAGTAGAACTTAAATTATAATTATTTTTTAAAAAAAAATGTGATTCCTTCGCTACATAAGAGTTCTTATGTTTCAAAAACAAGATCCCAAAAACTTCAATATAATTATTAAAATTAAATTCAATTAAAGCATCAAGCCTTGTTTTATTCTCAAAAAAATTCTCTTGAAGATAAAACAGGGGATGGCACTTTAATTCAATTTAATTTTAATTATTATATTCAGGCTTTTGTCGATTGTTTTGAAACATGAGAATTCATATGTAGCAAAGTAATCAATTTTTTTTTAAAAATAATTATAATATATATATATATATATACATATATATATATATATATATATATATATATATTGTCTGGCTATGTTGGTGTATATGTGTGTATATGCGTATGTGTATTATGTATGTTTATTATTGCATACACTTTTATAGTTAAGCTTTAGTCAAATAATTTTCCTTTAGATTTTGTTCTGCTTTCCTATTAAAAAATTCGTGTTGCTAAAATGACTTATTTAAAACCACGTCAAACCATGTATTTACTTTCGATTTCTCTGCTGGTTAACTGACACTGACAATTACTGGATTATTATTAATAATTATCCCGAATCAACCGAAGTGACTCTTGAAGAACGAAATTTTTTAAAAAAATAGTTAATATTCAAATTAAAACAATAACGTCACGTTTCAGTAAAATAAGGAATATCTTTAGCGTCTATTCCGTTGAAGGTTTATTTAGAATTAAAGATTAGAATCTCGGAATGTTCGACATTTGACGTTCAACAATCGATAAAATAATTCCAATATTTTTATCCACCAAACATTGACAATAAGTTGCAAATTGAATTCTTTCGTAATGCTCCTACTGTTATGTTGGCAATTGAGTTGTCACGACTGACTGTTAATGACATTTTCTGAAAGAGCTACAAAGTTTTTTTTTTTATAATTCGTCACGGCGTTGGACAACTATTGAATCTATTTAGCAAACAGGTTTAACGATGTTTGATTCACAAAAAATGTTGACTATCAATTTTCATCTTCTATCTGACGGAGCTGAATATAATAAATATTACTTTTTTTTTTTTTTGGATGATCCGTCCTAGAATATTGATTCCGAGGTTAATTTCACAGATTTATACGGTTTTCTAATTATTTCCCCCAAAGCAATACAACAGAGCCACAAAGAAGCAAGGGGTTACTGAGTGTTAGAAAATATGAGAAAAATATACTATACTCTTAAGGAGGATAAAAGAACAATAATTAAAAAGATAGAAGATAATGATTGGAATTGTATTTCTATATTTCAAAATGAAACTTGACTCCGAAGCAAGAATCCGGAAGAGAGTTCACAAACAAGAAACTGTTATCATAGAACTTACGTTTACATCTAGTGAATTAAACAGTCACCTTAATACACCGAGTCTCTATGACGTCTCGGCTACTTTCCATATGTACAATTTGCCTGTAGTGAGCAGTACAGGAAAGTTGATCAGAACAATGACCATGGAAGTATTGATAGAAAAGAGACATGGAAGCTACGTTTTGGCGGTGGAAAACTGGCTCAAGTCGAGATATTACGTCAAAACAGATAAAGGCTGTTGAGGTTTGTTTCTAACAAGATGCTCCAAGCTCTAGCCTTGTAGCAGATCCGTCTTTTTAATCATTTTACCCAAATCAAGGCAATAAATCCACTAAGACGCAAGTGGTTACTGAGTGTTAAAGAATATAAGAAATATATGCTATACTATTAAGAAGATGATGGGGCGATAAAAGAACAAGAAATATAAAAGACAGAAGATAATGATTGGCATTTTGAAAATCAAACTTTACTTCGAAGCAAGACGCCAGAAGATGGTTCACAAACGAGAATTGCCAGAGAAGAAACTGTTTACATAGACCTTACGGTTACATCTTACAGTTACATCTAATCATTTAATCTTTCATATCTGGGGTAGCATCAAGGAAGTTCATGCTAGGATCCTGCAGTTACTTATAAATACAGTACTTATTCATAAGTAACTTTGTTTCACTTGTCTTGTTTTCATTGTCTATCATGACCCGGAGAACTGAAGTATCTCCTCAAGGTACTTGTTGATACGTTCCATTGCTTGGGTCCTTGCACACCATCTGGTTTTGGTCACTGATATAACAACAACTGGCAAAGCTTTTTTGAGTTTTTCCCATTGTTGTGTTAAACAAGATAACTTTTTTTTTAAAATAATTTCACTCCAAGCAAGGCAATAAAGCCACTAGGACGCAGGAGGTTACGGAGAGTTAGAGAATGTGAGAAAAACTACTATGAAGGAGGGAGAACAATAAAAGAACAAGAATTAAGAAGACAGAAAATAATAATTAACATTGCATTTACTTTTTTCAAGAGCAAAATTGATTGGGAATCATGAAGCCGAAGGAGAGTTCCAGAACGAGAAGTGCAAAAGAAGAAACTCTTAGCATAGAACTTACGGTTACATCTAGTCAATTCAGCTGTAAAATGATGAGAGCTTGCCACCAATCTAGTAATGCGCTTAAATTCAGAAAGTCTATATAACCTAGAAGAAAGTAATATTTATTTTCAGTAATACAAAAATGTGTCTCAAAGCCAAAAGTGGGATGGGGAGAAGGCTACTCTTCAATGTGTCTTATACTGAAAACTTAATCTTTGATAGCCACAATTACTGTGTCAAACATATCGCAATATTATTTATACCAAAACAACACATTCTTACATACCATTCTTACTACAGTCGTCATAATACCTCAAGTCTATGAAGTCTCAGCTACTTTCCATATCTACAATTTTTCTGTTGTGAGAAGGACAGGGAAGTTGATCAGAACAATTACCATGAAAGTATTTACAGAAAGAGACATGGAAGCTACGTTATGGCGGCGGGAAACTGGCTTAAGTTGAGATGTAAGGGCAAAACAGATAATGGCTCGAGAGGTTTTGTTTTTGACAAGATGCTCCCTGATCTAGCCTTGTATCAGATACTATTACTACTAATAATAATAATAAAAATAAGAGTAGGCTCTCGTATCCAGGTATGCAAGCATGTTGGAGTGTCTAGCTAAACCCTGTCACAATCACCAGCTTTGTTTCTTTACCCTTCCCAGAGTCAATCGTTAGTCCATTCTACAGCACTACTAAGCGGACATTTACGATGGTTTTTGCACAGTTCCATCTACCAAATTAAACTCACAAGGTTTGCATCAACTCGTTTATCAGGCGCTGTCTGCTAGGTTCGATTCCCAACGCCAAAATCTTTACAACAAGTATGAGTATGTTTCTCACATAAAAACTCAAAAGTATAACCTCGTGCCAGACAATATGCTAAGCCTAATATATATATCAATATATTTAGTTTAGATACCTCCACTTTTTCGCTGAAAAACGGCATAGTATGATGAAAAAGGTCCTAAACTTAATAAAGACAAAGTTTTATCGTCAAAATGTTTATGTTATTATTAAGAGGAAAGGCAAAGTATTTTTCATTATTTTAGTATTTTTTGAATCCTTTCTAGCACGGTTGAAATATTAATTAAAAATCTTGATTTTTTTACGCCAGCGGTTGACGTAAGAATTACTATTAGTGTTTTCCCGCTTTTTTCCAGTGAAAAACACATTTATTTGAAAATTTTTGCAAAAATGAAATCCTTATCGAATTTTAATGAAAATTCAAGGACTTATTTCCAAATGAATACTTTTTTCTTGAAATTTTTTATTTCGAAAATCTTGATAAAAATATTTTTTACTTATGCCACCTCCACCAAACACGCTTATTTAATTTCATGAAATTTCGAGAAATTAAATTTTCTTTAAAACAAAATTTAGTAGTTAAAAGTAGGACTCCTTGGAGGATGTAAATCATCTAATTGTTTTTTCAAACAGAAACCGAAACTTTTTTAAACAGTTACCGAAAAACTGCTCCGAATCGTAAACTAAAAATGCAATAAAACTATGACATTATTTAATTAGAAAAGTTTTTGATTGCTTTTATAAATAAGATTTATTAAGGACACTATTGTCTTAAGAAAATATTATTTTGGAAAAATAATTAATATTGCTTTCATCTTTTCAATTTTAATTATAATTTATAATAATTTAAAAATCATATAAAATTCTGTATTACTTTATTCCTTGCAGGTGATATTATAATTAAACGGAATCTATTTACGAAAAATTATCAAAAATTGAAAAGTTTCATAAAAATTGTTTACCTCCAATATTTTAAAAATAATTTTTTTAGTTTAAATATTTACATATATATATATATATATATATATATATATATATATATATATATATATATATATATATATATGCTAGTCTATACTGGATATTGTTATTATAAAAAGGTCACGTGTTGTAAGCGATTTCTTTACATTAATGAGAAATTCGCTTGTCTACAATTCTTTATTCATTTCGTGTTTACCTCTCAACAGGCTTTGCACATCATTCCTTTAAATTTTTAAGACATTAAAATAAGTTTTACTAGTTTAATTCCTATTTCAATAAATATTTTTATTTTATTTTATGTATTTATTTTAGTGAGGGTTATACTTCAATTGGGTATTTTTTTTTTAAATTTATTTAAGAAACGGACTAGAAGAAATGTTTCTCTTTTTTGTAAGTAGCTTTTTACTTTCTTCAATCTATTTTTTATAATATTTAAAATTTTATTTTTTCAGAAAGCATTTGAAACGTAAGGTTATATCACTATAGTAATTAAAAGTCAATGAATTATTAGATAATTGCTGAAAATATTATGTTAATTTTTAAAAACTACCAAGTAGTTAAAACAAAAATGATTTAACTTAGGTTTCATAAATTTATGTCAATTCTTGTCATCCATACTTAGTCATACCTTACCCGTCAATAACATCAATCAAAACGTTAGGAAAACAGAACACATGCTTCAGAAATGCTTGTAAACTAAGTTTCTTTATGCTATAATTAGGGAATATTTGTTTCAAATCAGATTAATTTAGCTCTAATTTTGCTAATTGTTTTCAAATAATATGTGACAAATATCTATTTTATTTTTGAAAGATTTTTCAAACCAATAATTAAATTTTGTTTATAAATGTCTTAAAATATGAGGAAATGTTCGGTTGTAATCGATTTTGCGAAAGTGAGGTGACATTCTAATGGATATAATTTATATTTGAAATACACCAGAGTAATTTGCTTACTGGAAATCGTTAATTTAATCGTGTAGCTTTCAATTAAAGCTAAAATGAAATCTTAAGAAATTATTTTTCATTTTTTAAAATTCTTTTTAATCGTTTGGTATTTGAAAATTCAGAGGAGGTACCTAAGTTAGTGGAATTGTCGTTGCGAGTGACTTCGTTAGGTAGTCATCCAAAAAGCTCCTTTTATGGCAAAACTTTTATTTTTTTAATTTCATATGCAGAGATTTTTTAAATGTATATGTTTTAGCTGGAGTAAATGTACGTTTTTAGCATCTAACTTATAGCAATAATATATATTTTGTTAACGACAGTAATGAAACCAACAACATTGATGACCTGTAGTCGCCACTCAATAAACAGTACAGCTAAAATGAGAGCGTTCTGCTTTTAAAATTAAATTAATCATTAACTCACCAGTTAATATAATATGACCGAAGAAGACACATCTGTTGTATCGAAATATAACTGTAATTCTGTAGAGATTTTTTACATGTTTTTATTTTAATATCCGAATATATATATATATATATATATATATATATATATATATATATATATGTTTGTGTGGGAAATTTTATTATTTGAGCCTATTATATTATATTCTTGCTCTGTCTTTGACATAGAATTTAATATGGATTTTACCCTCCTTGAAATATGTTTATATTAACCACTAACATCACACACACACGCACACACACATACACACACACACACACACACATATATATGTATATATATATATATAAACATAAACATAAAACATTAGGCAGCATATTATTTACATACAAAGAAATAATCACACATAGAATCAAACGTCCTGGGTATGACGGTAAACTACATCCGCGTCCTGGGTATGACTGTAAACTACATCCGCGTCCTGGGTATGTCGATAAACTGCATCCAACAGCAAGGTCTCAGATAATGTTTTCAGAAAAATAATGTTGCCAGCTCTAAGTTTTTGAAACAATAATCTTGCCAGCTCTAAGTTTTTGAAACAATAATGTTGCCAGCTCTAAGTTTTTTTTTTGTAGAAAAGGAATAATGTTGCCAGCTATACGCTTTTTATTCCATACAAAATAGGCATTTAAAATTCATATAAACTGGATTTGGCATTAAATAACCCACAGTGGTTGATATGCCATAAAACCCAAACAAACAAACAAACAAACATAGAATCAATCAGAAATATTAATGCGATTAATTAATAATCGCATTAATATTTCTGATTGATTCTGTGTGATTATTTCTTTGTATATATATATATATATATATATATATATATATATATGCACTGCGTGCCAAATTATTATCGAGATAACTTTTTTTCTAATATTTCAAAAACCGTCCAATCAATTCATACAAAATGTGCACACAATGTTGGCAACACAGACCTGCGCAATCAGTGAAATTTTTGTACTGATCTGCGAAATGTAAACAAACTGCCGCCGTATTTGTTATCAGCACGGTGATTTGAGAGTGCCAAATTATTAGAAAAGTATAAGAATTTAGTGAAAAGATGGGTCGTAAAAGCAGTTTAAGTGATGCCGAAAAGAAAACTATCACCTCAGAACTCAAAAATGGTAAATCTAACCTAGACATTTCTAAAATGACAGGGAGGTGTCATAAAAAAATAAGTTCACCGCCGACCCTACTCAAGTACGCAAAAGGGAAGATAAAGGCAAGCCGAAGGTTATTTCACGTCGTCTCATGTCACGACTTAAACGAGAGGCCACGAAGGACCCCGGACTTAGCACTCAAGAGCTTTTCAGTCGCATTGGGGATCCTACTGTGTCTAAAAGTACTCGGTGTCGGTATCTGAGGGAAACAGCAACAACAGTCAAACCTGTATCGAAGCCTCCGTTGACGAGAAATCACATTCAAAATCGACTGAAATGGGCCGAAGACTATATGAAGATTTACTTCTCTAAAGTTTTGTTCACAGACAAAACTCGAGCAACACTTGATGGGCCAAACAGATGGTGCAAAGACTGGGTAATGAACGGACAGAATCGCCACCAGCGTTTGAGACGCCAACAAGGCGGTGGAGGCATAATGATCTGGAGTGGTATTATTGGAAAGACATTAGTGGGCCCATGGAGAGTACCAGATGGCGTCAAAATGACTGCTGATGCATACATAGCGTTTATGAAGGAGCATCTTGAACAGTGGATGAAAAGGCAAAGACTTGCCTTCAGAAGGGCAATTGTTTTTATGCAAGATAATCCTCCCTCACATGCTGCTCACAAGACTACTGAATATTTGAATAATAGGCTTCGATGGACCTCGAAAAATGAAGTGGCCAACAAATTCTCCCGATTTGTACCCAATCGAAAACCTTTGGAGCATCATGAAGCGAAGACTGTACGCCAACGGGCGACAATTCAGAAGCAACGCTGAGTTGTGGGAGGCAATTCTTGACATATCTCGTGACATTACAGCAGATGACATCCTAGAATTAACAAATTCTATGGATCGTAGACTTCTTCAAGTAATTTCAAAACAGGGAAAGCACATTCCCTATTAATTTGTTTATAACTGTGCCTTTGTTTGTATCTGGTTATCATTTGTTTGATTATCTTATTTATTAGGTTCTTTTGATCATAAACGCTCACGTGCAACATTAATAAACATTCTGGGAATTGTACTAAAACTTTCCAATAATTTGGCACTCTCAAATCACCGTGCTGATAACAAATATGGCGCCAGTTTGTTTACATTGCGCAGATCAGTACAAAAAATTCATAGATTGCGCAGGGCATTATTGCCAACGTTGTGTGAAAATTTTGTGTGAATTGATTGGACGGTTTTTGAAATATTACAAAAAAAGTAATATAATAATAATTTGGCACGCAGTTTATATATATATATATATATATATATATATATATATATATATATATATATATATATATATATATATATATGAATGAAAGAAGGAAAGCGGTTATAGCAGTTCCAACGTGAGAATAGAGTGTATAATAAAAAGAAGTGTGTAGAGAGGAAGAGAGGAACCGCCAACGTTTTTGGTTGTCATGTGGATTTTTTAAAATTATATTATGTTTTATTTTCCATAATTTTGCTACACATGGAAAATAAAGCATAATATATTTTTAAAAAAATGCACTTTACAACAAAAAACGTTTGCGGTTCCTCTCTCCTTTTTATATACACACTTCTTTTTATTATATATATGAATTATTATTATTTTATTATATATATATATGAATTAAGATCAAATATAGATAGGAATGCAAGAGAATGATAGGATAAGGGACAAATAGGAAATCTTTATAAATCTGACATGCTTTGCTTTTATTAACACTTGAGATGTGGAGCTTTATTTTCCACGAGGGTTGGCCGCCAGATGAAGTTGAAGTGTGCACGTCGCTCTACCCCGGAGCCAAGTGAAATTTAGCTACCCCCACCCACGAGGGTTACATGTGGCACATTGCCGGGTTTAACGTGGGATCTCCGAGCCCGTAGGCTCGGCCTAAAATACTCCCGCGTAAACGGGTTCAGGGGCAGTCAACCACCCCGAACAATACTCTGCCTTTCGGCGGAGCCTCGTCCTGATTCCTCTCCGCCAGAAGGTAGAGATTTAGACTGTTAGCTAAGGCCCGGATCCAAGTGCTTGGTGGAAGAAATCTACTGTATTTTGGTCAGGTGTGGGTAGCATCGTAGCCAGTTGTCAATATCTCGGTTGGCAATTAACTTCCGCATTTTGACTGTACACATGGGTTTCAATTGGACACCATGTCTATTTAAAGTAGTTTCCGGTTATTATTTTTCGTTAGGAGGACTTGTGTATGTTTATGTTTCATTTGTTTTACTTTTGTGTATCGTTCTCTTAAAAAAATCGCTGAGTCACCGGAAGTTAACGGCATTCGGTCGTTTGAGTAGCCGGTAGTTATTGCGATACCCTTACCCGTGCTTTCAAATTGATTTCGTGCAAAAACAATTGTTTTCCCAATTTTCGGCTCTGTCAGAACTACCGTCGGGTAATTTTACGTAGTTCTGTGAAGTTTTGTTGAAATCGGTTGAAAAATGTAGGAAATAGGATCCCATATATAAACGAACACACACACACACACACAATCTGCATTTTATAATAAGTAAGATTAACAGGATTTTTCCCAAATGGGAGCATTATGATAAAGATTTTCAAAATAGACATTTTCAACCACGCCTCTATCCTTTCACAAGGCGACGAGAAATAAAAGTGAAAAAAAGAATTTCCACATCTATT
Source organism: Acanthosepion lycidas (assembly GCA_963932145.1). Lineage (NCBI taxonomy): Eukaryota > Metazoa > Mollusca > Cephalopoda > Sepiida > Sepiidae > Acanthosepion > Acanthosepion lycidas. The sequence goes on from OZ010573.1 coordinate 9,445,408, forward strand.
ATGTTACTGAAGGGATGCGATAGTATGGGGTTAGATGTTTGCCACTATTACTTTTAGATAGGCATCTCGTCTTCAGTGACTTTTCACTGATGTCACGTGTATTCTTTCTGTCTGTTCTACAAATATTTTCATGAGAATTATTCGAACAACCTTTTTTCCTGTTGCCGAGACTTCATGTATTTAAGCGTATTACTGGACTGGCAACAAAGTTTCACTGTTTCACAGTTGATATATCTTGATGCAACCGTCATATCTACTCCAACAATGTTTTTCTTGCATTTTCCAACTGTGGAACTCTCTTCAGATTCCTTGATTTCCTGATAACTACAATCTTCAAAAATTTAAATCTGCAACACTTTTAAAACTCACCTGAAATTTTTTCAGAAATAAGGTAAATTTCCAACAGCATGCATAGCTTTTAATTAAAAGATTTATTTTCTTTCAGTTTTAATTCTTAACTTGAATTTGTTCAACTATACTTCACACACACAATGTTGCATTATGTTCGCATTTTGTTAATGGTGCACATTAAATCAACATTTGCAGCCCTAAGGTGCACCTAAGGACCAGGTCTGATGACTTAGGAATTCCAATAGTGGAACTAAGAAGAGAATGGCCATTTATTATACTGATTATTTGTTAGTAAATACTTGGGATATTTCTACTTTAAACAGGGTCATTACCATAAATCGTTTATTTACTTCACAGATATATTTACTATTTGCAAACACCCCTAAACGGACAACCAACCTAATATACTGATTTTTTTCGTCTTCAACTGATATATGTAATGTTTTGGCTTTATACATTTGATGGATTTTTTTAATCGTTCACCCAAAACACGGGACTAAAGCCAGTCTAGGTAAAGGGTTAACGGAGTGAGATTGATACATGCAAGAGGAAGAGCTAAGAAGTGCTGGTTATGAGGATATGTAACACAGATAAGGGTTAACCCCTAGACTTGAAGAGGTTAATGTTTTAGCGGTCAGGAAAACATTCTCCCGGAAGTATGAATGAATTACTTGTATAAAAGTAAGAGGAGGAAGGAAGAGCTGATTATGAAGATACGTAGGAAAGATAATGGTCAACCCTAGACTTGAAGAGGTTAAGATTGTAGTGATCAGGGAAGCATCCCCACGGGAGTATGAATGTGGTTTTCATATGAACGTGAGAGATGATAAGAAGTGCTGGTTATGAGGATATATAGAAAATATAAGAGTTGAGCCTAGGCTTGAAGAGGTTAATATTGTAGCTATCAGGGAAGCATTCTCTCGGGAGTATGGATTAGCCTGTTGTATGAACGTAAGAGGGAGTTGCAAGTAGTCTATTCCATAAAGTAGCGGTTCATGCGAAGAAACTGTCTGAATTGAAATTCTTTCTTAGCTAAAAGGTTACGAATGTGAAGGAATCGTTCCATGTAAATGGCATGGCGTTCTGAGATAAGCAAGTCTGAATCTTTCATCTAAGGAATTTCGCTAATCATAAGACTTACAATGGGAATAGCGATAGAGCATGAAGAGATATGTGACTTTTCGTCTATGGAAAAGGGGTTGTATGATTTTAAATAATTTTGAAAAATCGTAAAACCCTTGTTGGTCTAACGCTATTTCAATGGCAAATGGGCTTATAAATTAAAAAAAAAAAACATTTAAGAAATTCATCGAATATAACAGGTAATTTATTGTTGTTTTCAGAGATAATGAATGGTAAAACTCCGGTTACAGATGATTCCATCTCTTCAAGCGAGTCTATGTATTCCTTACCATCTTGGGATTCTGAAACGTCTTGGCATACAGCTAAAGAGTATATTTCCGAAATAGATGTGGCGCTCAACGAAGCCGACTGTTCTCAACAGAGTAACGAAGTCTACTTTGTCATTCTTGAAACTGCTGTTTAGGGGATGACCACAGCGATGACGACAAAATAAGAATACCATGTATTAATAAACGAATTCTATTACTCACTTGTCTTGGTAAAAATACAAAAATCGACTTTGTATGGGTGCGTCCATTTCTTACCTCGTTATGCATATATTTAATTATTTTGCTCCAGGTATGATGCTGGTGAAGTCACTATAACAGTTCCACTAGGGAGAAGATGTCGAGTGACTTATTTACCCTATTTAAATTACTCGAACTGTTGTCCTCATCTTCGCGGCCATATTAACAACGTTTCGGCTGTTGTACACTCCAGTCTTCAGGTGTTTGGAATTTCGAACCGAACACTTTATTTCGCCCATTGTTCTAGTTCCATGTGTTTCTTCCGGAGATTTTAGTATCAGTTATCTCTCTTTAACTCAACTCTCCAAGTTTTTGTTCACCTCTGCTGTAGTGAAGTATTGAACTCACAAATATTTGTGTCAAGTGACTAGATTCAACCAAAGCTTTTATACCCTGGCCCATGTATCCGCAAAAGCGTTGGTTGAATCCAGTGAGTTGACCGAAAGAGTTGTGAGTTCAATACCTGGCAACAGCACAGGTGAACAAAAGATTGTTGAGTCTGAGACCCTGTGGGAAGATGAATGGAGGCATAATGTCACCATCACTAATGTTCACTGTAAACATCTTTGTAATCACCATTTCCGAATCCTCGGCACTGAACTCAGATTGACAGCCAAACATACTAAGATGTTCATATTTGAGATGCCGGTGCGAGTAATAAACAGTACAGCTTGCTGTTTTCAAATTTCTGGCAGAGTGAATTGCGTCATGGCACTCTTTCTATAAATTGAACCTACAATACTGTGCATTCGAGAAAAATAAAAAACGAAAAACGCGCATGCGCGAAATTAATAATAAAAATGGCGACAATTTACTCATTGCACCATGCATCTGCTATTTAATGCAGAAATTTAAATATTTCTGAACTAAATTTTAATTTTTAAATATAAAAAAAAATGTTCATCAGTTTGCTATAAAATGTTTTGTTGATAATTTTACTATAAATATATATTGTTGGTATTTTTTATATAAAATTTATTGCTAGTATTTCTACTATAAAATATATTTTTATTCTTTCATAGTGTTTGGTTTTATTTTACCGATACCTGGGACCATAACAGTTGCTACCACAGCGGTTCAGGGTCGACTTCAGATTGACAGCGGTTAAGAGGTGATTACAGCGGGCCGACACTATTTTTGGGACACTTTGAAAAGTGTGGTTAAAGGTGTTTTTGCTGCTGAGAGCTTTTGTGTTGATGAGTAGGCAGTTCAGCTGTAACTGTCCATTAATGGTATGAACATTGATTGATGGGTTTGTCTTTGGTTTCATGTTTTCTTTATTTTTACTTCAACTTAGGCGACACTATTTTTCGGACATGAGACAAATTCCGGGTTTTTTAATGACTTAGTCGTCGAACGTCTACAATATGCAAATTTTCTGCAGGTAAATTGTAACCTGACCAATACATTTGAGTATCTTTACCATTCACTGCGAAAACGTATTAAAATCCTGAAGAAGAATGCATTCAAAAGTCATCAGTTTGGTCCAAAAGAAGAGAGAAGACGGGCTCAGCATCCGAAAGATCGCCGCTGAGATGAAGCTACCGAAATCAACAGTTGAATACATGCTATGTACAGACTATGAGCGGAAGAAGAATAAGAGAGGACGGAAAAAAACAATTTCCAAGAGAACAGAAAGAAGAATGAAGAGGGGTGTTCCGAGGTTGTTATCATCCGGAGAAAAGGTGACAGCGAAGAAAGTAAAGGAGAAGTGTGAACTTGACGTCAGTGTTCGAACTGTACAAAGAAAGCTACACGAAATTGGACTTAAGTATGCTAAAATCAAGAAAAGAATTTTACTAACGAGAAAACACAAGGAGGCAAGGCTGGGAAGCGCCAAAAGATGGATAACAAACCATGTCGACTTCAAGAAAGTGATATTTACTGATGAAAAACGTTTGTAGTTCGATGAACCTGACGGGTGGTGTACATGGTCGAGAAAAGGTGAACCTTTTATTCTCAACAAGACACAGATGGGAGGAGGAGGAGTCATGGTTTGGGGTATGGTATTTCCGAATGGAAACTTGTGGCTCGAGTGGTTAACAGGACGTCAAATTAGCTGGAGCTACAGAGAACTTTTGGAAAAGAGAGCCCTACCACTCATAGAAAAAGAAATGGGAAGTAGTTTTATTTTTCAGCAAGATAACTGTAGCATCCATGTGGCCAAATCAGTGAAAAATTGGATGTGTGAAGCGAATATAACTACTCTGGAATGGCCTGAAAGAAGTCCAGACTTAAATTTCATTGAAAACAAATGGAAAATGCTTGCAGAGCTTGTTTACGACGGGACAGAAATAACCAGAAACCTGAACTGTCGCAGCGCATACAAAATGATAAACATAGACTGCTTGAAACACGAAGAGACATTATTATCAATATGTACGAACATTATGAAGATAGACTGATAGAAGTCATTGAAAAAAAGGGTGCTGCCATAAACTATTAGCATTGTTTCTGCAATGTCCGAAAAATACTGTCGCCTGTGTAATGTGAAAATTTGTAAAAAAATATAAATACTTCTATTTTGAATTCTGCTTTTCCATTTGTAGTATTGAAACAGTTTTTAAATGTTATTGACATTAAACTAAAACAGTACACACTGCCTGTGCTACCTAAAACTTGAAAAAATAAAGTGTCTGAAAAATAGTGTCAGCCCCCTGTACAAGCTCCTCAAAACCACCAATCTCTTGATAAGAGGCTTTGCTCGACGGATGTAGTTTACCGTCATACACTACACTAAATGATCCGAGGCATAACTACATTAAAACGGACTGAATATTTAAAGGCAAAGAAAATAAAAGTTTTAGTGTGGCCAAGTAATTCGTCTGGCATCTATCTATTAGAAAAGTTATGAAAGGTATTACTAATTGGACTTCCTCTGAGGAACCGTAGCCTGGACAATCTAAAGGTGGTTTTCCTATCGGATTGTAATAAAATTCTTCAAGAAACTTATTTGGAATTATTTTTTGCTCCCGATCGCCGTTATGGCAAATAAAAAGCGTCACATTAAATGCTAAATGCGGTTTATTGCTGTTTATTAATATGTGCCCAATACTTTTGTTTTGTAGCCATTTCCTTAAATTCGCAATAAATTTGTTCATAGGCAGAGAAATAATTATTTCTGCTTTAACATATAATAGCAAAATATATTCTGTTTTCAACTCATTTTTAAAGTTTGTAGCCACATTAAAAATCATGCTTCTTTAAAAAAGCTTTTTAAATGTTTATTCCCAATGCCTTTGTATTGTCTGTATTGTAAAACTTTACACATTTTTTAAAAAATCACAAAAGTAGTTTAACTGGCATATGGTGCGAAAAGATATTTGCTAGAAAATTAAAAAAAAAAATATGTTAACAAATGAAATTTCAGTTGAAGTCATATATTTGAATATATTTATGTTTTCTAACAGTTTTATTAAAAAAATAGAACGAATGTCTAAATTTCTTGGAAAAAGCAATTTTGATATAATCAAAAAGACTTGCCCAACTGAAGATGGCCATTATCTTTTCCAAGTATTTGATACAGTGGCGAAGTAGAGGTAAGAATTGCTTGTTATCATGTCGTTTCAATGGTTTAAGATAATTAGCCAATCCAAGAAAATATATTAAATTTCTAGATGCCAGCGAATTATACACAATTCTCTCAGAAGTTGATAGATAACTGGAAGTTGCAGGCACGTTTTCTACAAAAGAATGCTGAGTATGGAGCATGTTGGCAACGAATAAGTTTTAAGGAAAATGAAAGCAAAAACGACATTCTATATATATATAAAACAGAGGGAGTCTGTGTGTCTGTGGTGAAATCTTTTCACTCGAGATCCATCCAAACGTTTTTGACCAAACTTGGCAAATACATTATACAATGTATGAGATAGTTTCTTAGCGTAAAAAAATCGATAATTTTATAAAATAAATAATCGATAATGCCGATCAAAAATCGGTAACGGAAATGTTTTCCCCTCGATTTCATTCAAACTCGGTATGTAGGTTACTTACATCACGGCATGCTCAACGATACCTTCTTTTTTATTTCTACACTACTGCGTTTAGCGAAAAAACGCGACAAACGAAAAAACGATTTCAACACAAATCTATTTCAACACAAAATTTAAAGTAAAAGCTCCCTCAATTTTCAAACAATCTAATACGACCTTCACTCAGAAAGTAAGTTTAATACACGCACAGAACATAGTGAAAGCAAATGGGCCAAAGGCAAAATCGAGTATCCTATATAAATATGTTTTATGAAAGGAATAGTCCCTCGAAGGAATATTAAGGAGAAAAACATTGCATCCAGAAACAAAGAATAGGAAGTTGGGAAGTGCCATGATCCCCCAGGTGGTATATGAGGGACATTTTTATTTATAGAGGTAAGTGATATAAGAAGACAATGAAATAAATAACTACTGACTGATTATTTTTTTACGGCTTATCAACCTTTTGTAAGTCATTTAAAGGCGGAAAATACTTGACGGTATGACTTTACTGATACAAGTCCTACAAATGAACCCATAGATGGAGCGAGAGGTAGTGGATTGATAACTTTCGCAGCCATATTTGCGCTTAGGGGAAGAGTGTGGATCTCACTAGAATTGGATCTCAAGTTTCTGATCTTCAACTGTGAGACATTATTCGCCCAAACTCTGATCTCCAATTCATATACGCTATCCCCGCACATTCCGATATCGAATTCCATGCCGTTATGCACACATACACCAACTGCAATTTCAAGCTGTTATCTGCCTACATTCCTAAATCCAGTACCGAGGGTTATTCAACGGCTATCCGATATTTGAGTTCCCAGCCGTTATCCAGCCGTTATCCAGCCAGACTGTAATATTGAATACCGTGCCGTTATCAACAGACACTCAGCGCTCAAGTTCTAAGCTGCTATCCTTTCACACTCCGAGCTCCAGTTCTGAGCCATTACCCATCCATATTCCGAGCTCCAGTTCCGAGCCATTATCCATCCATACTGGGAGTTCCAGTTGCAAGCCATGATCCTTTCACACACCGATCACCAGCTCTGAGCCATTATCCATCCATACACCGACCTACAGTTCCGAGCCATTATCCATCCATAATGCGATCTCTAGTTCCGAGCCTTTGTCCTTTCACACTCCGACCTCCAGTTCCGAGCCATTATCCAATCATAATCCAAGCTCCAGTTCCAAGCCATTATCCTTTCACACACCAATCTCCAGTTCCGAGTCATTATCTCTCCATACTCCGACGTCCCATTCCGAGCCATTATCCAATCATAATCCAAGCTCAAGTTCCGAGCCAATATACCATCCATAATCCGATCTCTAGTAGCGAGACATTATCCATCCATAATCCGATCTCTAGTTCCGAGCCATTATCCATCCATACTTCGAGCTCCAGTTCAGAGCCATTATTCTTTCACACTACGATATCCAGTTCCGAGATATTATACATCCATACTCCAAAGTCCAGTTCCGAGCGATTATCCATCCATACTCTAATCTCCAGTTGCCATTATCCATCCATACTCCGATCTCCAGTTGCCATTATCCATCCATACTCCGATCTCCAGTTCGAAGCAATTATCTTTCACACTCCGATCTACAGTTCCGAGCCAATATCCATCCATACACCGACCGCCAGTTCCGAGCAGTTACCATCCATACTGCAAGCTACAATTCTGAGCAATTATCCATACATACCCGATTTCCAGTACCGAGCCATTATTCATTCATAATCTAAATTCCAGTTCCGAGCCATTATCCATCCATACTCCGAGCACCAGTCGCGAGCCATTATGCTTCCACACTCCGATCTCCAGCTCCAATCCATTATCCATCTATACTACGATCTCGAGTTCGGAGACATTATCCATCCATATTCCGATCTTCAGTTCAAAGCCATTATCCTTTCACACTCCGATCTCCAGTTCCGCGCCATTATCCATTCATACCCCGACCTCCAGTTCCCAGCCATTATCTATTCATACTTCGATCTTCAGTTCCGAGCCATTATTCTTTCACACTCCGATCTCCAGTTCCTAGCCACTAACCATCCATACTCCAATCTCCAAGTTCTGAACCATTATCCTTTTACACTCCGATCTCCAGTTCCGAGCCATTATCTATCCATACTCCAACCTCCAGTTCTGAGCCAGTACCCATCCATACGCCGATCTCCAGTTCCAAGCCATTATCCATCCATTCTCCGAGCTCCAGTTCCGTGCGTTATACACTGGCTTTCAGATTTTCAGTTTCGAAACGTTATTCGGCCAGAATCTTATCTGCAATTCGAAGACGTTCCGACATCCGCACATCCCAGGTTACGGCACCTGGCAGTACCAAGCTCTCACTTAACATAGTACTGACCGGGACCGACGTTCCTTAACTTTGGTCATCGTCTGAGAACCGGTGTTTCAACGTGATATGGCCTTAAGCTGTATAAAAAATAAAGTATGTTAAATGCAAAATCAAAGAACATATCAACATGTTGTGTGTATATATATACAAATAATTATTTCGGGTCATGAATTGAGTTGTTTATATGTATTTATAAAATAATGTCCGTATTATGTGCAAGTATATGGAAAGTCAATGGGTTCGCCATATTAACATATGCAAGTGTGTTCAAAAAGAAATAATATCCCTTGCCTGCTTATTTTCAAAGGTGAGTGAACTTCCTGTAATCATTATTTATGACGTGGAAAAAGTTTAGACAATATGTTAAACACCAGAATCTTGAATGACGTAGATTTGGATAACCACGCGTTAGAATTTCGTAGAAGCTATAAATTACAAAGTTAATTAGGATGTACGCGTTGTGCAATGGCTATTTCTGTGGAAAATGAGATTGGGCGCTGAATGACAACCCGAGCTTGTCTGTAGTATCGAAATGCCACTAAGAAAGACATGAACCCATCAATCGTACCCACATGTACTTGGGAGGGAAATCCTGTGACTTTAGTAAATAGGTTTAAGGGTGTTAGCGAAAACGTCAATCACTACTAAGAGATACAAAGCATAGGAAATTGTGGAGAGTATTGATCGCTAACGTCCTGAAGGGACACTACATGTAGATGGACAATATAGTAATGGTATGTGCCATTATATAGAACAATTACTGAAACGCAAATGTGGCTTAATTCAAGAACAAGAATTGTGATTATGACTTGGATTCTAAGTAATTATCGTTTATAATAAATAAAATAATCGGGGATAATCGCCCTTGTTTTATGATTACCTACCTTTGGAGACCTCTCTCGTCTTTAGAGGACTCTAAACAGTCACTACGCTGGTATCAGTTATCCTAAGCAGAATAAAGCTTTCTTAAGCCTATTCTTGCTTTCTTTTGTTATTACATGTATCTCCAATATTTATTTCCCTTTTTGCTCAGTCAACTTTGCTAACAACCATATATTCTGTCTTCTCATAACTGATGCGTAATCCTTTCTTCTCACTTTGCTTAAATAGTTTCCGTATGAGTTCCTGTAGTTTCCGTTCTCTGTCTGCTATCAATACTGTGTCACCTGTGTTAACATGTTTTTTTTAAGATTGTGCCTGCCGATGTTGAATCTCTGACTTTCAGTTCTCTCAGAATGGCTTCACTTTGTAGGTTGAATAATTCCACTGAGACGATACATGCTTGTTATACTATTTTTGTGTGTCATCCTAACAAACCTGTTCGTTACTGTCCTAAAACAGATGATGAAAATAGATTACACGTGACAAGGTCCAACGCAAAAGGCAATGAACTGAAAAGGCTAAATCTCTACAACCAAATGTAAATCTGAGCTCTGTGGAAGAAAAGTAATATTGTGAACATATTTAGACCATCGTGATATTATTTATATACTTGAATGATTCGTTCATTTTTTAGCGGCATAACGATATCTATATGGGACATTTAATGCTGAAATAAAAATATTTTGACCACATTTTGTATTTGAATGCAATTGTAAACCTACTGATATTTCGTACGTCAATTCAGAGCAAAGGTATGTTATTTTTTAGGTATATGCTTTGTAGATGATAAAAATATATTGCTTGTAATTTTAATACGAAAATATATTTTTAAAATATCTTTAGTGTTGTTTGTTGGTGATTTTACTCTGAAAATATATTGCAGGTAATTTCCTGACAAAAATATATTGTTGGTAATATCTTTAATATTATATCTTTATAATATTTAATATATTTATCTTTTTATATTTTCTTAGTGTTTTTATTTTGTTTGGGGATCCACGACTTACCTATATTTGGGGCCCTGTAGTTGATATCGCCCGTGTCAGAGAGAACCTGGCAACAACAGCTATTCATTTCACGCACTTCAAGCTCCTGGTCATAAGCCGTTCCTGCCGGATCATCATAGCCAGAATATAAGTAATTTCCGTATTTTGGAACTAATTGTAATAACAAATGTATCTGCACTATAAGTTTGTGGGCTGATTGATTCTACTTAACTGAATTTCAACCTTTTCGACTATTTAATGTCGAAATCTAAATATTCTTAAACAAAATTTCATGGCTTCATCTAAACATAAAATTTATTGTTAGTCATTTTACGATAAAATGTATTGTTGGCAATTTTACTATAAATATGTATTATTGGTAATTTTTTGTATAAAATCTATTGATGGCATTTCTACTATAACAAATTATGTTTATACTTTCATAGTGTTTTTTTTATATGTGTTCACTATTTTCACTTAGCTGGGACCCTAGCAGTTGCTACCACCCCGGAGTTTTGTGGAGCTGGGAACAACAGCCATTAGAGGTAGTTCTATGCTCCTCAAAACCTTCAATCTCTTGATTATAGGTCTTGCTGCCGGATGTAGTTTATCGTCATATCCGGGACTTATTGATTTAGATCCTGATCCAGAAATTATTAATTTCAATTTCTAATTTTCCATTGACAGTCTTTCAAGCTTGTCGCACCCATTCTACTACGTCCACGAGAGAATTGTTTGATATGCGAATTAATTCAAATTTTAAATTTTAGTCAGTCGTTTTTTTAAAACACTTGAAAGTTGTCGAAATTTTGTACAAAATATTGCGCATGAATCTTTCTTTATTAATCATGGGTTCGAATTTTTCTTGCGGACGAAATGGGTAGCGTAAAAGTACGTGATTCTACATTTTCGTTGTTTCGAAATGAATACAAGACCACGTATGAATGTTTTTAAAACTGGCCGAGTACAGCTGTTCGTAAATTGGCATGCTTATTTTACAGTGATTCATTGAAGGCATGAAACAAATTATCAAAAAATGAAATGAATTTTTTTCTCTAAATCAACCACACTCAGCACATAAAGAAATATGCGAAGAGCAAACAGATGAAAGATGGACCGTGAAAATAATACCCAGAGTTTATTCGTTTCATTTCAAGAATTTGACTTTGCATACTTCAAAGGTCCTTAGATTTTGGATGAACTTTCATAATTATTCTTGGAATGATCTATTTATTAGGTTGGTGCAAAATAATGACGTACTAATGTCGTTTTTTGACGTTAAAAATACGTCAAAAAACGACATTATTACGTCATTATTTTACACCACCCTAATAATATCATCATCTTGATTGTTTCTACCCCAAATATTTCGCTATATGTATTGTGTTCTTGGTGGGGATTTTTAAATAATTTTAGATGATATCCATTAGGAATGTACAGCGAATAGTTGCATCTCTTTTGTTACAATCCAAATATTTCGACATATTTATTTTTCGACAATGTTGGACTTCTCCTTAAAAGTTTGAGTAGATGGATTGACAATATTCCATGAATGATTCGGTGAACATTAGGGAATCTTTGTTGTTACAATCCAAACGTTTCGGCTTACGTTTCTACGGTTTTGCTATAAATTGTTTTAACATTTTTGAGGTGACGGATTGCATTATTGCATTTGCTGAATAGTCTATAGATCTGTTGTTATCGTGGCCTGAACGGACATTTGGCCGAGATATATTTGTCCGAACAGACATTTGGTGAAACAGAGATTTGGCCGAACGGAAAATTTGGTCAACAGACATTTCACCGAAAAAGTACAACGGAATTGTGTTCGCTGAATATTCTCATGTCCGTTGTTACCGTGGCTAGATATTTGGCCGAACGGACATTTGGGCAACGGAGATTTGGCCGAACAGAGATTTGGCCGATGGACATTTGGCCGAGAGACATTTGTTTGAACGGACATTTGATCGAGATACATTTGGCCGCACGGACATTTCAACGAAAATGTACAAGTAAAAATAGTAACAAGTAATACTTTAAATATTTTAATTAGTAATATTATAAGGTAGAATAGGACTAATACTTAACACTGAATTTCAAGTGATTAAAATACTAAATCTAAATTTAAAATTTAATTTTCCTATTTCAATATTTGTTTATTGAAATTAGCATTTTAAAAAATATTTGAGTGTATTTGGGTAAAAAATAGCACCTAATTATTTAAATTCGTATTTAACAGTAAGATAAATGCTATTTCATCCCTTTAAGATAATGATCATTAAAAGCGAAATTGAAAGATCTTTCATATCGTAAAAGCTTAAGATTTTTACTCTAGTAAAATGTGCTTTTTCTCAAAATACTTATCATCTTACGGAAATAGTTGAAGTAAAATATAATATATACAGAATAGATTTTGAAAAAAAGCCTGTAAAAAAAAAAACGAAAAATTATAAATTAATACGATAATAAATATAACTAAAAATATAAAAAATAATTGTTTATTCTTCAGCTTTGTTGAAGATTTTCTTAAAAGTTTTTTTATGATTAATTATTCTTATTTGACTTTTCAGTAATTTTATTTCAAATCAGGTATTCTTTTTATTCACTCAATTTGTTTAGGTCGGATCGCTTAGTATATAGGAATTAAAGAGGAGATACATAAGAATTATATAGGTAGTATCTAGGAATTAAAGGGGAGGTATATAGGAATTAAAGAGGAGATACATAAGAATTAAATAGGTAGTATCTAGGAATTAAAGGGGAGGTAACTAGGAATTAAAGAGGAGATACATAAGAATTAAATAGGTAGTATCTAGGAATTAAAGGGGAGGTATATAGGAATTAAAGAGGAGGTATCTAGGAATTAAAGGGGAGGTATCTAGGAATTAAAGAGGAGGTATCTAGGAATTAAAGGGGAGGTATATAGGAATTAAAGAGTAGGTATATAGGAATTAAATAGGAGTTATTAGGAATTAAAGAAGAGGTATATATGAATTAAAGAGGAGTTATCTAGGAATTAAAGGGGAGGTATCTAGGACTTAAAGGGGATGTATATAGGAATTAAATAGGAACTATTAGGAATTAAAGGGGTGGTATCTAGGAATTTAAGAGGAGGTATATAGGAATTAAAGAAGAGGTATCTAGGAATTAAAGGGGATGCATCTAGTAATTAAAGGTGAGGTTTATAGGAATTAAAGGGGAGTTATATCGGAATTAAAGAGGAGGTATCTAGGAATTAAAGGGGAGGTATATAGGAATTAAAGAGGAGGTATATAGGAATTAAAGGGGAGGTATATAGGAATTAAAGGGGAGGTATATAGGAATTAAAGGGGAGTTATATAGGAATTAAAGAGGAGGTATCTAGGAATTAAATGGGAGGTATATAGGAATTAAAGAGGAGGTATCTAGGAATTCAAAGGGAGGTATATAGGAATTAAAGGGGATGTATCTAGGAATTAAAGGGGAGGTATCTAGGAATTAAAAGGGGTGTATATAGGAATTAAATAGGAACTATTAGGAATTAAAGGGGTGGCATCTAGGAATTTAAGAGGAGGTATATAAGAATTAAAGAGGAGGTATCTAGGAATTTAAGAGGAGGTATCTAGGAATTAAAGGGGATGTATCTAAGAATTTAAGAGGAGATATCTAGGAATTAAAGGAGAGTTATATAGGAATTAAAGGGGATGTATCTAGGAATTAAAGAGGAGGTATATAGGAATTAAAGGGGAGGTATCTAGGAATTAAAGGGGAGGTATATAGGAATTAAAGAGGATGTATATAGGAATTAAAGGGGATGTATATAGGAATTAAAGGGGATGTATATAGGAATTAAACGGGAGGTATCTAGGAATTAAAGAGGAGGTATATAGGAATTAAAGAGGAGGTATCTATGATTTAAAGAGGAGGTATATAGGAATTAAAGGGGAGGTATATAGGAATTAAAGGGGTTGTATCTAGGAATTAAAGGGGAGGTATATAGGAATTAAAGGGGAGGTATATAGGAATTAAAGTGGAGGTATCTAGGAATTAAAGAGGAGGTATCTAGGAATTAAAGGGGAGGTATATAGGAATTAAAGGGGATGTATCTAGGAATTAAAGAGGAGGTATATAGGAATTAAAGGGGGTGTATCTAGGAATTAAAGAGGAGGTATCTAGGAATTAAAAGGGAGGTATATAGGAATTAAAGAGGAGGTATATAGGAATTAAAGAGGAGGTATATATGATTTAAAGAGGAGGTATATAGGAATTAAATAGGAGGTATATAGGAATTAAAGGGGAGGTATCTAGGAATTAAAGGGGAGGTATCCAGGAATTAAAGAGGAGGTATATAGGAATTAAATAGGAGCTATTAGGAATTAAAGAAGAGGTATATATGAATTAAAGAGGAGTTATCTAGGAATTAAAGAGGATGCATATAGGAATTAAAGGGGAAGTATCTAGAAATTAAAGAGGAGCTATTATGATTTGGAGTTTAGGAGAATAAGAAGGACAGATAACGATTGGGTCTTATTTTGGAGAGTTTAGAATTGTAGTTTTCACTACAGCACCCGCTCCAGAGTTTGTTCCCGTATCAATTTTTGTCAAAATGCTGCATTTGTGCATTTAAGATAGAAAAGCTGAGTGGCTTTCTCAGTTACACAGAGTGTAGATCCCTCACGTGACGGGCTTTTTTTTTTTTTTTTGCAGAACATCGAATATCAGAGTCTGACAACAACCTGCACATGTACCTCTGTAAATTGTATTTTTTTCCAAAGCTAACACCCGTTGTAACCCTTTGCGTATCAATGACTTTACTGCTTTGCTTGGAGAAAAATGATTAATAAACAAATAGAGAATTGTTTTTTTTTTGTTTTGATTTTTTTTGTTTTTTTTTTTTAAATACAGCTGTCGTAGACGAGGTTAAAAAAACTTTCTAGTGTAGCTGATGGTAATCCCTAAAGAAGATATCTATAATGTTTTAGAGAAGGACATATTAATGAGAAATCTCAAAGAGGAAACCTGAAATAGTAAACAGTCTTTTGTTCTGTTAATATTAAATTGTCGGATATTTACTGAACAGATGCCGTCTTCATCACATTTTAGTGTTGTCTTACGTTCTGATATGAAAATTTGTTATATCTTATAAATTATTAAAACTGGCCTCATAATCATTCCAATTTAGATGAAAGATTTTCGGTTGCGTAGGCAACCTCGTTCTCTCTATTTACTTAGTCTTTGTTATTTCTCGAAGAATCTTTTTTTTTAATTATTTATATCATAACATTGTGTTGGAAGGCTTTCTCGTGTTATATGAAGTTGTCAGATTAAATATTTGAATATATGATGCATTCTGCCGGTACGTGATGGTGATCAATTTCCTTTTAAAGATCATTCGTTTGTCCAGCGAATTTCCAACTCACATGTTGTGGAGTTTATCAGTGTAAAGAGAGTTTAGTCTAACAGTCAAAGAGTAGATGACGACGTCTTGGACCAAAATGGCTTTAATAAGAAAGCACTGAAACAGAGTTGTCATGAAGAGTTCTTACGATTGGTGAGTTTCTAGGGTGTGTCTTCTCAGGGGAATTATTTAAAGGGAAGCGATTAAGAGAGAACTGGATGTCAAACAAAGATTCTCCATTAGATGTTACAATCTTAACAACATTAGATATGCAGGTGACACAGTGATGATAGTAGACACAGAACGGAAACAAGAGGAACTCATAAGGAAACTATTGATGGAAGGTGAGAAGAAAGGACTAAACATCAATTATACGAAGACAGAATGTATGGTTGTCAGCCAAATGCACTTATAAAGAGACGAAATATAAATTGGAGAGAACTGTAATAAAAAAAGAAAACAAGAGTAGGTTTAAGGAAGCTTTATTTTGCTCAGAAGAATTGAAACCGGCGTAGTGACTATTTATAGTCCTCTACAAACGAAAAAGATCTCCAAAGGGAGGTAATCATAAAACAAGGGAGATTACTCCCGATTACTTTATTACATTCTCTCCCATTATATTTTAATCATACGGGAAAAATTCGCTCCATCGTCCAGTCGTTTTGCAGGTTCTGTTGGAACCTCTTGGTAGTTTAGTATTGTGAATAGGATCATGACTCTGAGTTTCCGGGTCTGTATACCCGCTGGAGTCGATTTTCTCTCTCCATCCTGAGTTGTTACAAACGCCTTTTCTCCTACATGCAGGTTGTTTCGAGTCGGAAAACAGGGGTTCTGAATTGGTTTGGGGATGGGTTCGTTTTTGTGCAATTGAACGATCGTACACATCTGACTCACCATGGACCTTTGGGATTCCCGAGATGATATTAACTCCCCATCTGTTGCTCGCAGTGAGTCTGTATATGAATCCCATGGCGCCATGCTGACAGGTTGACTTTCAACTTCAGTGGAAGTGTGGGTGTGTGTAAAAGTGTGAGGCCTGAAATTCGCTTGGTCTCTCTTATCTCCACTCGATATATTCACTTAAATTTTCCCCCTATGAGGATTACCTGCTTATGTGTCGTGTCCTTTCAGGACGTAGGCGGTGATGGCTCTCCAATTTGCCTTATCCCTTGTAGTTTCAATAAGTTTTGTCCATCTGCTACTTCACCCAGACCCTGTTCTGTCATCTACTTGCTTAATCCCGCCAAGAATGCCCTGCGTTTGTTGCCTTTATTTCTCTATTCCTCTATTCCACCTGTGAGTAACATATTCTCCAAGCCCTCCTTTCTCAATACGTGTCCCAAAAATCACACCTGCCTCTTCTTGATGTTATGTATAAGCTTCCTCCTTGTTTGCATCCTCTCCAAAACCTCATAGTTGCTCACACGCTCGGTCCATGATATCCTCAGCATCCTTCTGTAGAACCATACCCCGGAGTTTCAAGTTTCTTCATCATCTTTTAGGAGACCGTAAAGGAGTACAGATGTCACGTAGCAGCTCAGTACTCTTTTCTTTGTTACCAAAGAAATCCTCCTGTCTCGTAATACTCTGTCACCTGTTTTTTATTGCTGCCTGTCACCTGTTTTTATTGCTGCAAATCGTTTGGATATGGCAATATCTCTCTAAACATTTTCATATTAAAAAATCTAGAATTATGTTGAAAAGGATCTGAAGCTATTGTAAATAAGGGCGAATATATAACTGAACATAATGTAATAAAAGTAATTTATATTTTGAAGAATAAAGTTGATTACCAAAACGGAAATTACTGATGACTCCAACTAATATCAGAACGAATAATACAAAGACAAATCTACATTTTCTTTATAGAGGGGTCTTAATAGATTGCGAAATGAAGAACCATTTGAAATACTAGAAAACTTGGTAGACGCAGGAAAGATATTTGAGTCATTTGGATCATTTGGGTAAGCTTTAAGGGGAACAAGATGGCGGATAGAAGACATAAGTGAATAAGCAAAGATAAAAAATAAAATAAGAGAAAGATGGCTTTTCTCACCAGATTTATTTAACATGTACAGCAGTACGACCCCAGCATAGAGACAGTCATTTATTATTGATGGACGTACTCTAAACAATATTAAATAAACAAAATAAATTAAACAATATTAAATAAACAAGTAAGTGTTGATGGCAGAAATCAGAAAGATACTCTCAGATAAGACAATCATGGAAATCAAGAAGAAACAATTATGAGGTTTAAGAAATCGGGATGAATGTTTCCCCCACCCCCCCAAAAAAATGAAAACCACCAAACTTATTAGGATCGTCAACATCAAGCAAATTAGGTTTATGTTAATGTTCACCAAATACAAAGTTAAAGTGTCTCTCTCGTCCTGGGTAAGACGTTCAACTAAGACGATAAACTACGTCCAGCAGCAAGGGCTCTGATCAGGAGGTTTTGAGGAGCGTGGAACCACCTCTTAATTTCTCTCTTCCCCGGTCCACCCTGACCCAAGGTGGTAGCACTTTTTAGGGTCCTAGCTATGGGCAGATAGTTAACAATTACCAGCAATACATTTTTGAAAAAAAATATTACTAGCAATACAATTCTGAAGGAAATTATTGCCAGAAACAGAATTTTGACAAAACAAAATATTGCCAGCAATAAAAAATGTTGTCGGGATTAAATAACCCATTGAGGTTGATATGCCGTTAAACAAAATAAACCGAACCAATCTAAACCAAGGAATACATATTCTATTCATGCGAATCTATCCTAAAAATGTTGTCGGCATTAAATAACCCATTGAGGTTGATATGCCGTTAAACAAAATAAACCGAACCAATCTAAACCAAGGAATACATATTCTATTCATACGAATCTATCCTAAAAATATTGCCGGCATTAAATAACCCATTGAGGTTGATATGCCGTTAAACAAAATAAACCAAACCAATCTAAACCAAAGAATACATATTCTATTCATGCGAATCTATCCTAAAAATGTTGTCGGCATTAAATAACCCATTGAGGTTGATATGCCGTTAAACAAAATAAACCGAACCAATCTAAACCAAGGAATACATATTCTATTCATACGAATCTATCCTAAAAATGTTGTCGGCATTAAATAACCCATTGAGTTTGATATGCCGTTAAACAAAATAAACCAAACCAATCTAAACCAAAGAATACATATTCTATTCATGCGAATCTATCCTAAAAATGTTGTCGGCATTAAATAACCCATTGAGGTTGATATGCCGTTAAACAAAATAAACCGAACCAATCTAAACCAAAGAATACATATTCTATTCATACGAGTCTATCCTAAAAATGTTGTCGGCATTAAATAACCCATTGAGTTTGATATGCCGTTAAACAAAATAAACCAAACCAATCTAAACCAAAGAATACATATTCTATTCATGCGAATCTATCCTAAAAATGTTGTCGGCATTAAATAACCCATTGAGGTTGATATGCCGTTAAACAAAATAAACCAAACCAATCTAAACCAAAGAATACATATTCTATTCATACGAATCTATCCTAAAAATGTTGTCGGCATTAAATAACCCATTGAGGTTGATATGTCGTAAAACAAAATAAATCGAACCAATCTAAACCAAAGAATACATATTCTATTCATACGAATCTATCCTAAAAAAATTGTCGGCATTAAATAACCCATTGAGGTTGATATGCCGTAAAACAAAATAAACCAAACCAATCTAAACCAAAGAATACATATTCTATTCATACGAATCTATCCTAAAAATGTTGTCGGCATTAAATAACACATTGAGGTTGATATGCCGTAAAACAAAATAGACCAACCCAAACTAAAGTGTATCTCAAGGCAGAGGGTAACTACAAGTCTCAAGAGCCACTCAATATCGAGGAAATATACAACGCCCAATACCCATTCAATGTACAGGCTAAATACGAGGTTCAAGAGCCACTCAAGGTAGACGGTAATTATAAGGCCTAAGAGCCACTCATGTTAACAGGAAAAATACAAGGCTCAAGAGTCACTCACTGTAGAGGTTACAAGAACCGAAACCTTACGGTAATCACAACAATTGTGATGATATTAGTCCGAATATAAATACATTAAACCTCGATTTAAAAATCAGAATCAAAGTTGAAAATTTGGCCTTGACAATGACGCTTCTATCAACGCAAAACTCCTAGTAGATTGATGATATGCATTATTATCTTCTTTTTGAAGACATGTAATAATAATTTTAAATAAAGTAATACATAAAAAAAGCATATTGGACGGTTGTGAGATCAATTTCTTTAATGACGTCGATGTCACCAGAAGTATGGCAACTCGATTCGACTCTGTCAGGCAATAGAATCATATTCTCTGGTGAAGATAGAATCATTGGCAGTTATACGTCATCCGATAAGATGCCATATTTGCCGGTGGGCCACATATATTCAGAGCCGAGATAAATCTTTATCTTTCGATTCTGACGGGTTGATCATATCTTTCGCTCAGTTGCATAATCTCGCTGAATCAAAACTCTTACAGCGAAACAAAGTTTTCGTCAGCTTTCTCTCATTACCTTTTCAATCTCTTACGCGCTTCGCTGTTTGTGTAGACTCTTCTTTTATACGCCGCACCCCTTCGTAACGTAGGCGCTCCACAACTTCATATTTCAAACAATATTTTCGCTATATCTTCAAGAATTTGTTCTGCCACATATTTGCACAATCTTTTTAGATGAATTGCAGTGTCTGTCTCTTAATTATGTCTTGAATATGTTGCCTTTTCTCATTATGCTTCCCAAGAACATTAACAACAGCTTTGTGTTTCTAAATGGAAGTGTTCCTTCTTTTCTCACTTTAAAAGTTCCTTGTTGCTAACATGGCATGCTCAGCATCCAACTGTAGAACAACATCTGTATTGCCTCAAACGTCCTCTTTATTTGTGAGTAGGTTGTCCATCATTCACTGCCATATGGAATGATGGATATTGCATAGAAGTCTACTGCTCTGCACATTATTTCTATCAAATTTTTCCGTTTTTTTAATAATTTGCTTCACTTTTGGAAGGCAATTCCAATACAATTTCGGATGAGAATTATACTAGCTTCAAATAATCTAAATAGATGCCCATTGCAGCGAAAACGTATTACAGAATATCCTTTGCAAATGATGTGTTAAGGCGAGCGAGTGATATCTTTCTTTTTATGTGGCATGTCCTTCAGGACGTAGACAATCATGGCTCACCACTACCTCCCTTCATCCCTTGTAGCTCTCAAAAAGTTCCTTCCCTCTGCTTTCTTCCCCAGACCACATTGTGCCATCCACTTGCCGCCAGGTATGTCGCGCGTTCTTTTCTCTTGTCTCTCTTTCCCTCTATTCAACACGTGAGTATCAGATTCTCCAGGCCCTCCTTCCTCATTATGCGTCCCAGAAACTTCAGCTGCTTCTTCCTGATCTGAAGTATACACCTCATCCTTGTTTTCAGTCTCTCTAAGACCTCATCGTTGCTCACACGCTCGGTCCATGAGATCCTTAACATCCTTCTGTAGAACCACATCTTTGTCACCTTGAATCTATTTTTCATCTTTGAAGAACTCGTCCAAAAGGACAGATATCACGCAACAGTTCAGTATTCTCTTCTTTGTTACCAAAGAAATCCTCCCGTGTCATAGTACTCTGCCCAGCTTTTGGAATGTGTCCTTAGCCATCCCAATACATCTATGGATCTCAGTGTCGCACTTACCGTCCTCTGTCAAGACGCTTCCCAGATATTTAAACTATCGCGTTTGCTTGATTCTCGTGTTCCCAACCTTCAAATAGCATTTTCAGGCTTATCCTCTTCAAGTGACATGTCGTTTGAATGTCGAACTTGTAGCATTAGCCTGTATTTACATATATATAAACATAATGCGACAACATGCGAAACAAATGACCAAAGATATTATTCTTGAAAACATAAATATCAAATAGTAACAAAACATTAATTAAAATTTAAAACAATCATTTTCATCTAATTTGTCATGTTTTTTGTTACATCCCGTTAGAGCAAAAAGTAAATCCGTTGGTACATTTATCATAATAATTTGTTTTCAAATTTCGGTTGTATAAACCAGAAATTAGACGAAAAGCCCATTCTTCTAAATTTTGAAAATCTTTTAGGCCTTCTGCTCAGGATACAAGAAACAAAAATTAATCATTTTTTTAAAAATTTTATGTTGATATCGTCTTCAGATTTTATTCAGTGTAACCCGGATATATGCGACCCGGATATAAGAGAAACCCGGATATAAGATAGATTTTCCCTGGTCCCAAATTAGAGCCATACTTACCTAAACAAAATAGACCAAATCCGGATATAAGAGAAACCCGTATATAAGAGACTTATTCTCCGGTCCCGACAACTCTCTTATATCCGGGATACACTGTATTGTTATTGACTCCAGATGAGATTTACTTGAATTTTGTTGTAACGAAAATTAATTTTCATTGAAAATGAAGGCATTGAAATTGAAGTGGTAGATTATGTCGAAGTTTCTTTTTTTTCAGTTTAATTCTTTTATGAATAACGAATGCATTTAAATAAATATCCAGGATTATGTGCGATAAATGGTTTCTCATTGCAAATACTTAAAAAAAAAACTTGAGCCCTGCGTTCCAGAACAATTTTTACCTCTTGAGTTAGAATTCGCAAATAATTGGTATCCAATGTTTCACGTTATACATAAAAATAAATAGAAGTATTCTTTCGAGGTAGGATGGAGTAATGGATAGCGGCTCGGATTCAGGAATGGGAGAGCCGAGTTCAAATTCCAGTTGAATCTATTACATTGACTTACTTGCTAATACCCTTGGGAAAGGTATTAACGGTGGAGTAATGGATAGCGTCTTCGATTTGAGAATTGGAGAGCCGAGTTCGAATTCCAGTTGAATCTATTACATTCACTTACTTGCTAATACCCTTAGAAAAAACTATTAACGGGAAGCACTGTGGAGTAATGGATAGCGGCTTGGATTGAGGAAATTGGAGAACCGAGTGTGATATTCCGGTCTGAACGGTATTGCTTGACTCTTATATTGGGAAAAACGGCAGGCAAATCTAATATAAGTGCTTACCCAATGTTCTACCGGCGGCTGGACATTTCGTCATTTTTCTCTACCACCGGTAAAGCGGTGATCAGTGCTCAAGAGCTTAAGGGACATCAGGGAAAAAATCCGTTTGGCTTCAGCGAAATTAAAACGCCTTTTTTGCTTTGATTTTATTGAGGGAATGTTTCACTTTTTCATTTGTCATTCTTATTTTTGTTATCCAACCAAATCATGTACTTCAAAAAATTATAAAAAAGAAATAATTCAATGAAAGTTGAGTCTAATAGTTAAAGAACTGATAATTAATTAAACTCGGGCGTCTGGAAACACCACCTTGGAAAGTTCTAGAATTCGTTATCTGACAAAGAAACACTCGAGGTAATTTTCACTATGGTTCGAGGAATTTTTTTATCAAGAGATTTCCGAAAAAAAAAAAACAGAATTCAAATATTCAATATCTCTTGAATACACTACACGATTAAAAGTTTTTCGAAATAACATTACTTGCTCACTAAAAACAAAAAGCGACTAACAGTTTTCCCGGCGGAATATTACGTCATTTCTATTAACTAAATCTCTTCATTGCCGCATTCATTTAATCGAACTGTCCGCGGCATTGGCTCAAATCAATCCCTTGGTTCTTTGGAATTCATTCATAGTAAACCTCCATTTCAATCCAAAATGATAACCAAGATCACGTGCTTTGTGTGCTGATTAGATTGTGGCAAGGAGGCTGTTGAATTGCGTGATCCAATCTTATAGGTAACTCCACGAAATCGTTAAAAAAAGACCATAGCTTGATGAAAAAGACGCCCATCTTGCCGAAAACAAACGTTTTATCGTCTAAATGCTTATGTTATTTTTAAGAGGAAAGATCAAAGTTTATTTTAATTATTTTTTAAAAAAAATTTTTCCTTCTTTTTAGAACATTCTAAATTTAGATTAAAAAAACCCTTGTTTCCCTTTGTATAACATAGACAATTTTAGCACGTTTTTTTGGTATGACACATTAAATTGGAAAATCTCGCAAAAATAAAAATAATTGTCAGATGTTAATAAAACTTTCAGAAAATATTCACAGATGATCGAACTTATTATAATTGTTTTTTTTTATTAAAGTCATGACAGAAATATTTTTTTTATATTTATTACCCCCTCTCATAACTAATTTTATGAAAACGCTACAAATTCAATAGCATCGGGTTTAGTGATTAGAATAGTTAAAATTACAAGGCTTTGAGAAATGCAAATCAGGTTTTTTTGTTTTTAATTGGACCCCCCACCTGAAAATAAGCTCGGAATTGTAACATACAAAACTCAATAAAACAAAGATATTATTTAATTTCAAATGCGTTTATTTGCTTTTAGGTGTTTTTATGAATATGGACAATATTTTATGAAAGCAAAAACAAAATTCGATGAAAAATGAATTTTTAATACAATTATTTGTTATTTCTTAATTATAATAGATTTTTACATTTAATTTGTTAAAATATTATAAAATTAGTTAAAAGCCGAATCGTGTTTCCTAAGTCTAATCAGGAGATAAATCTTTTTTTAGCGCGTTGTAAATTGTATCATTTTGACTAATCAGAAGATCTGCAGTAATTAAGAAATGTAATTTTTTGTTTATAATCAAGCTGTAATTATAAAGTACAGAAGACTAACCAGAATACAATTAAGTTCCGTTATTTGAGTTAAGCATTGTTCTCCGCTGTTAAGGCCTTTACTTTTGCGAAACACGTGCGCAGAAGTTAATTTAATTTTTCAATTTCAACTGAGAAGGGCAATTACAAGTATCAGTATCATCTTATTAAATTTATATTTATTTTTATATTAATCTCAGTTATGACATTTTTCCAGAAATGAAATATCGAAATTAATAATAAAAAGAATGGAAATACAAATAACACAGTAAAATGTAATACATGTATATAAAATTATAGTATTTTATGTACACTTCGGATAAAATTTGACATGAAAGGTTAAATTAAATAAATTAATGAGATAACTTTCCTATGAAATATGAAATCTCACTCTTAAGAGTCTTATTTTAATTCATTTATAATATATGTTCCATAAAGCATCGTAAACGTAAATATGAAAGCTAAGTACAAAAAAATTAGAGCGCTGAAAGTTTTCGTTAAAAATAACGAGGGAAATAATTCGTTCACTTAAATGTAAGTTATTTCACTTTTCTCCTTCTGTAAAACAAATTGAATCCATTAATATGTCATTCATCATCTGTCAAGTGACACAAAAGTTTACGACCGGTTTTGTTTTATTTTCAAATTAAAACTTTTTGGCGCAAAAGTTAAGCTTGGTTCAAAATATTTTAAATAAACATTATAATTTCTGATTTTCTTAAAATAAGTTTTCAAAAAACGATAATTGATATTGAAAAGGATTTCAAAGTGAGATTTCCATTTTTTTTATAAAATGGAAAAAAGTGGTCAATTTTGCTGACTAAAAAAAAAAGTAAATTTTTAACGAAAATTTCGGACGATGTTAAGAAGGATTAAAAAATGTAAAAAAAAATTCACCAAAAATACTTTCATCTTTCTTCTTAATAATAACATCGACGATAAAATTTTGTTTTCGTCAAGTTTGGCGTCTTTTTCCTGATGCTATGCTCATTTTAGCGATCTCGTGGAGGTACCTATAGTTATTACATGCTCTTTTACGCTTCACCTGTTTATTTCAATTTACTACAGATTGTGTTACTCTATTCACTTTTCATCGTTTATCATAATTTGTTTAAGAAACAGAGAAAACCAAGGAACTGAAATTATAACATCTTGGGAGAAGTGGAATATTTTAACCGACACGTCATACACTTCTCTTTGCTGAAACGTCACATACTCTATTTCAACGAAAGAAAGGGACACAAATGTAATTAATATTGATGAGTATTAACTGGCTGAAAATATCTCACAAGCAAGGAAAGCTGAATGAGATCTACTGAACGATGTGTAAATAAATAAAGATTCCGATTCCGAATTCCAGGTTACACGATATGACGACTGGCAGATGAAGATGACGATGGGCCGATGGAAAGAAAGCATAGCATATATATATATATATATATATATATATATATATATATATATATGTGTGTGTGTGTGTGTGTGTGAGAGAGAGAGAGAGAGAGTCGTTCGCTGTATTTCGCTCCTCAGTGCGATTAGACATCCGTAAGCCTCAAGACCGGATTGAAACCCAACCGATTTGGTGACAGTCAGAGTTTCTATTACTGAGCTATCTTCATTCGACAGAAAGGAACAGCTAAATCCAGCTTATTGTTTTTAAGAATGTAAACAAACTCATATGAGCCGGATTGATCCAATTCATTTTGCTGAAGGGCTTTGTATTAACGGAGATGACTGTTGTTTATAGAATTAGACTATCACTCAACAGTGCTCAACTGAAATATATTTTCAAGAGCTAATACATATATATATATATATATATATATATATATATATATATATTTCATAATATGAAGAAGAAGAACAAAGAAATTCTTTTATTTTCATTGCTCAATCAGGTTTCGCGTGCATTCGACTTGTTAAACAAACGTTAGTATAATTTATGGCATTCCGAATTGAAGGAGAGACGATACGTCCCTACGAAATTCAAAAAAAGTCTTTTCTGAGCCCTTTCACCAATTATCTTCCAAACATTTTCTGTTGGGCTCTGGGCTGGCCACTTTATTAGGGCAATTCATTCTTTTTCAAATAAAGCCATAACCTTCTGAGCCTTGTGGCAAGGTGCATTGTCCTGCATGAAAATAGGAGATTCATAAAGACTATGGTGTAATCTTGGTACCACATGCTGCTGAAGAAGCCTTTTGTAAATCCCAGCATTGATATTGCCATGTACGCGGATGATAGGGCCAACTCTTGCAGATGAAATCATTCGCCACACCATCACACTGCCTCGACCAAACTTAACGGTTTTCTTGACACATTGAGAAGACAGTCTTTCACCTGTTCCACGGCGTACGTAAGTTTTGCCCTCAGAACCAAATATAGTAAACTTGGAATCGTCACTGAAATGAACTGTAACCCACTGTACATCAGTCCAAAGAACATGTTCTCTCGCATACTCCAGGAGTGCCTTTTGGTTTCGCTTTGAAACGCAAACACACCTGTCTAGTGGAAGTGAATTTATCTGTAACCTTGGAAACGTGACTTATGATTTTAGCTGTGTCTTTAAAACCCAGTAATTTTAAAAGTTACTCCAAAATTCGCTTGAGGATGGAATGGAACTAATGTCTTTAATTTAATTACAAAAATAAATTCGGACCTTCCATTTTTGAAACATGGTTAGAACTGTGTAACGGAAAAACCATATTGTAAATCAATTAATTTATAATATATATATATATATATATATATATATATATATATATATATATATATATATATATACGGGGATTGTTTTGTGTGTTTTTACGTACCCATATAAGTAACCTGTATAATACTCGCCCACATTTTGTAGTGTTTGATGAATCCGATCGCCGTATTGTTGGCCGTGAACAACTTGTTGAACTGTGTGTTGAGGAGGCTGGCGGTGAATTGGTTTCATTTTTTTTTAATTTATTTTTGTCTTTGAAAATGGAGCACAGAGAAAAAGATGATTAATATTTTTAATATGTTGAACTTCAGTCTTTTTTTCATATTTCTTCTGAAGACTTTCCGACGAGACAACACCTGGAGCGAAGCATTATGTCCCAGAGAGACGTTCGCCTCTAGTTCAGAATATCTCAACAACCATTATTATATTTAACTCATAAATCGCAGCGTCTAAATTTTTCTATTAGTGATTCACTAAAAATATTTTCGGTATATGCCTGTTGTATTGGTTAATTCCTGCGAAATAATGGCTTAGGAAGATATATATTTTCGCATAAAATACGCATAGATAAACACTTAAAACCTTTTTAGAAAACAAAGCTTATCTTTCGTAAATTGCCGTAAGCCATGTAACTATCGTCTTACCAATGTGAAAATAGCAACGGTGTAGTATTCACTATCAGGAAGGATAATTCGTGTCAGCCATCTTTAACTGTGGACTAACTATATTGATCTCTAAAAGCTGTGTGTTTTTTATGGATCTTTTGTTTCCATTTTTTATTCGAATTAATATCTTAATCATTCTTGTTATTATAACAAGGTTTCTACTTTCCGGTTTGTTCCATGGACATCTTCCGATGACTACTGTCCAAGATGACTTTCAAGGGAATGCCAACTGAAAATTTATTTAAACTACGTGGCTAGATTTCTTTTCCTTTCGCTGTCAATGTCTAGGGTTATTTACGCTAGTAAGAGAAATGACAGCAAAGCCCCAAAAGCAGAAGCAGCAGCAAGAAAAAAGAGACAGCGGTGAATGTAGTCAAACATGACAGCAACATGAGAAAAGATAGGAGAATAATACGTATTAGGCACCAACTTCTCGGATAAGAAATATCACGAACATGATTGTTTTTGTATGGAAATACATTCACTTTACCTCAAAAAAACATCTGCGTTCCGTAAAAGTCGAAGAAAATAAGTGTGGAAGTTGGATTTCGGGAAATTGCTGTTAATTTTGAATGCGGCAGCTTCGATGTTGGCAACAGTGATCAAAAAACATTCCTACACGCCATAGATCAGTTTATCGCTAAGATCGGGTTTGTGTTAGAGCAATGGTGGACTAATGACAACACGTTTGTGCAGAATCGATTATTTGCCGAAAAATTACGAGCACCCATGATTTCAGCCAGACTTCCCCGTACAACGGAACAACACCGTGCACATCTCTCATGGTTTAATGAGTGGCTAATCTTCGTGAGTGAATATCTTTCTAGAGTATCAATTTTTTATCTTTCTCTTGCAAACAAGGCAATAATCCAATTAAGACGCTAGGAGTTATTGAGCGTCAAAGAAAATGAGAAAATGTTATTGAATAGAAAGGACAATAAAAGGATGGATTTCAGTAAGATAGAAAATAGCGATTTATATTGGATTTAAATTTTGAAGCTCGTAGACAGGAAAGCAAGAAGCAACAGGCAACACCTGCGAAAGATTAAAATATAAGAATAGAATTTAAATTAACCTATAGCTTTTTAATAGTAATATGACGGGACATAGTTGTCAATGTAGTACTGCGCTGAATTTCATAATGTCGAGGAGAAAATAGAGACAACTCACTATAAAACTTGCTATGTGAATATTTGTAGGAAAAACGCAGGAAAACCCACGTTACGGTAGTGAGACAGTAATTGAAGTAGAGATGCCAGGTCAGATCAAATAACGTCAGAGATTCTTCTTTGCAATAATCAAAATCGTTCAGAAATATCTAAACACTTAGCGGCGTAAAACCACTTTCTCAGATCAATGATGAAAAAATGAATTCAAGTGAATGAATGGCGCTACAGAATCATAAACAAAGGTCTCTAGTAAATAACAGAAACCACATCACTTGAAAACTTTCAGGAACAAGCAAAAGAATAAAAATTCTATCTATCTATCTATCTATTTATCTATCTATCTCAGTCTGAACATATCTCAGTCTGATCATATCTATCTATCTATCTATCTATCTAAGTCAGTTAATATCAGTATTTAATGTATAGGCACTGAAACACAGTGTTTGGGAAGTGGGTCGAGTCGAGAACTTTTCAACTTTCGCTTCTTATGCATAAGTATCTAAACATCTATAGAAATAAATGCGTATGTCAGTGTGTCACCGAGTCACGCTTTTTCAATTTTACTTCTAGAGGCCGTAGCACAGCATATCATACCATTTTCGGATCAGGCAGACTTCGTGAGCAAATTGAAGAAAAATATTCCAAGCAAATCTAAAATTTTGAATTACCAACTTTTCACTATTGCAGTTGTTTTCTACAAACCTTTACATGTTTTTCCGACAAACTTTTTGTAGGATAGCAATTTTTATAACAGGAAATAAATTTGGAAATAATTGTAATTAAATGCAAAATCCAACCTTGGAATAAAATTAATTTGTTGTAGGGAAAGTAAGGACCTACGTACATCAAATTGTCAAGTGGCGGCAGAATAATTATAGTAAGATTAAATATTAATACAATATTTAAATGCAGCGATCAATTTTGAGTTCTTCTGCAGTTTATTGTTGCCTATCGCATACAGCAGCAGTATGCCTCGCAAAAAAGAAATATCCGTCAAAACCAGATTGCAATATATATATATATATATATATATATATATATATATATATATATATATATATATATATATATATATATATATATATATATATATATATATATATATATATATATATATATATATATATATATATATATATATATATATATATATATATATATATATATATATATATATATATATATATATATATATATATATATATATATATATATATATATATATATATATATATATATAGAGAGAGAGAGAGAGAGATATATAGGGCACCTCGAGGTGGTGTAATGGTTAGCAATCTAGTCCCGCTAGAACAATTAAAGCTGTGTAGTGAGTTCGATCCTTACTGGGTGCCCCATAATTTCGGTTTTGTACCACATCTAGGGTACGCTTGGAAAATCACTATATATAAATATAGACACAATATATATATATATATATATATATATATATATATATATATATATATATATATATATATATATATATATATATATATATATATATATATATATATATATATATATATATATATATATATATATATATATATATATGTATGTGTGCAGTTGTCGATACCATATGCATATATATATAACGTATTAAATTTCGGCATTTGAAGTGCTAGTCATTATGCAAATTAGCAACTTTAGCTGAAGCACTTAAATGTTATTCTAAACTTAATTAAAACATGTCCGTTTCTTTTAACTTGGATATAATTAGTAAGTTCGACATCAAATCGTACATCCTAAAATCACGTTGTAGTTATTTTCACAGAATTTTGTAACATAAATGTTTGTTTATTGTGTCGGATAGGGATTCTTCTTTTTCGTGCTGTGTCCCTTCAGGACGTAGGCGATCATGGCTCTCCATATTTCCCCCTATGCCTTGTAGCTCTCAATATATATTTTCTCCTTTTACTACGTTTCCCAAACCCTGTTCCATCATCTACTTTTTGAAGGCCGCTAGGTATGTCACATGTTGCTTTCCTATTCTCTAAGTGACCAATTTCGGAGACAGGGCTTAGATTCCATGACTCTCTTTGAAAATCACATCACAAATCGTCGAAGCAAAATAAAAGAGTAGCAGTTTTATTTTCTGTTTTCCAAATGATATTAACATTCACTCCAAAAATAGCCGATTAAATGCAAAATTAACTTTGTATTATTATAATAAAATTGTTTTAATAAACTAGTGGAAAGGCCGATGTAAATAACCATGAAATTTACTTGGATAATAGAGGGCGCTGTAACTATTCAATATCCCATTCTAGCTTGCGCCCATATCAAGTTGAAACACGAATTTCCGTACGACCACCGGAATTAAGCAATGTCGAGCTTAGTCAGTACCTATATGGGTGACCACTTTGGAAAACCAAGTGCTGTAAAATTGGATGTGCGGCTGGTTTAATAGTTAATGGCACGGAATTGATAATCGGAGAGCCATGTTTTTATTAGCGTTGGGTTCGTTACACGCAAATATCGTTGGCATAGATAATAGCCTACCTCTTTTCAGCTATGGTCTAATCAGTAAGATCTGTATCACAAATCTCTATTATCTCCAAAAACATAATGCTTAAAATCTAAAAAAATAACTTTTCTGGCTTTAAATAACCTCTGGAGGGTTGATAAGCCATAAAAACAAATCAATCAATGAATCTAATATACTTTACTGATTTGTTGGGATCATAAGAATTCCCCTTAACGTTTTGATTAGATACTATATTTAACCCCTACGAGCGCTCAGGGTTCAAAACCAAGTAAACATCTCAGTTTCACAATTCAGTTTTCAAAGACAGGACATCGATATGTTCCAGACGATCTAACTTTCTGATCTTGTTTCTGTCAAGTACATATTGTGAAATCTAACTTCTTTTTTTCAATACGAACTGTAATATTGAGTGTTTGAAATAGTGGAGAATAAGTTAAGAATTAGGAAAAAACAAACTAATTTACAGTCACACATGTTGCTGAAGTTATATAAAATGCGATGTATTTGAGAGGGCTATTTGACTGTGAAAAGTCCTCAGGGTTTCATCGGCTGTCCCAGAAGGAAAAACGAAGAATTAGATGTGAGGTTTTCGGGATTTGAGAAGAGGAGGAGAATTTCTTGGAGAAAAAGGCTCTCTCTCACATCAAATTCTTTAATTAATTTTTGCCTCTGAGCAAACACACGCTGCCGAAAACTCGGAGATAATAAGGAGAAAAAGAACTTGAAATCTCTATCATTCACTTCTCGTCTTTCTCCCAGAATGACAAGTAGTCGGCAAAATAATATGTACAAAAATTGAATCTAATATTATGACATCTAATATTAATATAAGCAAATGAATTTCAAATGTAAAATATAATCGTAAAAATTAATAATTTATTGTTATTTGTTCCTCTGTAAAAACTCTATATTTCTACAGCTAATATTACCAGTAAGTCTAAATTCGACCGTAGTCGGGACCATCGAGTACATGCGAATGGTCCTGTCATTAGTTGCATAGTATGTGCTTCACCAGGGCTGCATAGAATTTTGAATTCAGATTTTTTCTTCTTCTCGACATGTTGCCACCCAAGGCAATAGAAACCAGTCTTTTCTGCTATCTACCCATAGCTGTGGTAGAATACATTCCCCAAGTAAAGGAAAGTATTGAACTCGACTGGAATTTGAACTCGGGTCTCCAATTCTTCAATCCGAGTCGCAATTTATGACCACACCGTGCTTAGGTTGAGTGAAAATTAAGACAGGGAAATTAAGAGAAAAGAAATGCCAGTCAAAAATTGAATAAAGCTTAACAATTCTTCATCTAATAAAAGTTAAAGATAATTCTAAATTAATACTACAAGTGTAAATATAGCATATAAAACAGAACTACTAATCAAAATAAGATAGTTGTGAGCAAATTTTTATGCAATAAAATCCAAGATCATGATGATAATAATAATAACAACAACAAGAACAACATCATTATTATTATTATTATTATTATTATTATTATTATTATTATTATTATTATTATTATTGACCCCAATTACTCCTAGTGATCTGCAACTAGAGAAAGTGAAATAATTCAAATACATTTTTGCCATCATGAGGCAAGATGGACCCAAGGCAGATGTCAATGTGAAAATTGCGTTAATAATAGCTGTAATATGAGGTCTTGGAGAGAATGCAAACAAGGAGGAGGATTATACTTTACGTCAGGAAGAGGTAGCTGAGGTTTCTAGGACACGTAAATCTGATACTCCCAGGTCGAATAAAGGGATAGAGAGACAAAGGAAAGCAACGCAGGACGTACCTGGCGGGCTTAAGTAAGTGGATGACAGAACGTGTTATGGGGGAGAGGAGTTGGCAGAGTGACGATACATTTTGAGGCGGAAGTGGAAAGCTATGGACGCATACGTCCTGAAAGGACACGACACATAAAAAGAAAAGAAGATGGCACAATTGAAACCAATTTGGGAAGACGAAAAGCTCACACAAAAGATAAGCTGAAATTGTTGTATGGTTTTGTTTTGTCGATACTCCTGTATGAACTCGAACATCGGGCACCAAACGCCTGTTTGGTAATTTATACGCATACATCGTCACGAATGAAGAGTTGTGCAGAACAGTGAGTCATTAGACAAGTGGCGATAAAGACGTGTCGACCAGAATAGGGAAAATGAAGCTGGTGGTATTGGCACGGAACCAGGTCGCAAGAACGTTTCAAGACCACCCTTCAAGGACTGGATCAAGGAGGAAGAAGAATGGGACACCAAAGGTCAAGAAGGAAGAAGAATGGGACACCAAATGTCAAGGAGGAAGAAGAATGGGACACCAAAGGTCAAGAAGGAAGAAGAATGGGACACCAAAATCAAGGAGTAAGAAGAATGGGACACCAAAGTTCAAGAAGGAAGAAGAATGGGACACCAAATGTCAAGGAAGGAGAAGAATGGGACACCAAATGTCAAGGAGGAACAAGAATGGGACACCAAATGTCAAGGAGGAACAAGAATGGGACACGAAAGTCCAAGAAGGGAAAAGAATGGGACACCAAATGTCAAAGAGGAAGAATATTAGGACACCAAAGGCCAACAAGCAAGAAGAAATGGACACCAAATATCAAGTAGGAAGAAGAATGGAACAACAAAAGCCAAGAAGGATGAAGAATGAGACACCAAATGTCAAGGAGGAAGAAGAATGGGACAGCAAAGAAATAAATGCTTTTACAACGTCATTAAATGAATCGACGAAAGTCTTGCGCAGACGTAGACTCTGGCCAGTGTCTGGATCAAGTGTAGGTTTCTTCTTGAGCAAGACCCATACAGTCCGACTAAGAAGAAGGATGAGAAAGATTAAGATTTTGTTTTTGTTATTATTATTATTATTATTATTATTATTATTATTATTATTATTAAGCAAGTAATATTCAAGAAGCAAATATATATTTCCTGAATATTGCCCGGTTACTTCTGTTTTACCAAACTTTGAATTATCGCAATTTTTGTCATCCAAACGTTTTGACTGACCTTTCAACCATCAGATGAATAGTCAGAAACCTTCTTAATTTCAAAAGCCTTGATAAACATATGACATCCTTGTCTTGTATATAAATACTAGTAACAAAATAAATATTTAAATTTGATTGATAATGTTCCTTAGAGTTGTATTAAATTTGATTTAAAATAAACGTAACAATAAAAAATTATATATGCTTGAAAGAAGATAAACAAACAAGAAAATTATAAAAGGAAAGGTTATAACTACAGTAGAAATTAATCTAGATCAATTCATTTCATGAGGCATTTATTTTTAGGTTTACATGTGACCATCAATTCATTTCTCTTAGCACATAGCCTCGTCTGCTCGGGCAAAAAATGTCAGCAGACCCTGTATACAGGTGGTCATGTAGCTGTCTTCCTGTTTACCATTCACCCACACACAAGAACTATGCCCTCAGGCATAACTCCGTCTGGGTTCCTATCTGCCTGAAGGAAGAGATGTCAACTCGCATAGATTTAATGAAATCTAATCGTTAGCATATCGGTATTTAACCAAGTCCTCCCTACAAAAAAGGTGTGTTACACGAGACCGGTTATTTAACGTGGGACTTACCGAGCGGGGTCAGGTCCTTCGGCATAGACTCATCTGGGATCCTATCCGCCCGAAGGCAGAGAGGTTGACTAGCAGAGCTTTAACGAAATCTAATCGTTAGCGTCTCCCGCTCAATAAGAATGAGCTGTTTAAATAGTCTTACACCAGTCCAGGAATGTTCAGCTAGTCCACAACATTCACTTTCGTGCAAATGCTCTTAGCAAAGACATGAAACCATCTCTTACTCCTCTACCAGGATTGGGATTAAATAGCATGAATTTCTTTTCTCTCTAGCCTTGGTTGGGAGCCAAGTAGAAGTAAAATCTGGATTCAGAAGCCTGAAAATCTACTGTACTAAGCATAATTAGAAAAAATAAATATAGTACAGACATTGCTGAAAGGCTTTCATCCCACTTAGCTATACCTGAGTGCTATTTTCCTCTTGTGGCTTTAAACAGCGTTGTTTTATAAAGGGAAAATTTCTAGGTTTCTTGAGCGAATTTATTTCAGGTCATTAACTGAAACATGTAACTGGAGAATGTGGTAATTTTACGCTCTGAAGTCTGAGACATCATGAAGTTCGTATTTCTTCAGGGGAAAAACTACAAACGAAATCCATGAATGTATTATGGAAACGTTCGAAGACAGGTGCCAGTTCTACTGAAATGTGAGAAAGTAGCGTGGAGATTTTGCAGCACAGAATTCAACAATGGTCTGCAAGGCCTTCAACGGCGTCAACTTTTGAAATTCTTCATCGTGTTCTCATTCCCCTTCTTGCCCGATCGTCGAATCTCGGTCAAAAGCGGCAGAATATAGGAAATACGTTGGTTTTATAATTCATGAGCAGTTGTATATGCAGAAGCTGTCAGCCAAGCGGGTGTCAAGATATTTGAATGCCGACCAGAAGTGATATTGAGTGAACACTTCCAAATTAATTTTGCAGCATTCTAAGCGATTCACTGATTTTTGGAACGATAAAGCATTGTTGATGAAGCAGAATTACGCCACTGTAATGGTTGTTGAATTCTAGAATTAATACTTCCAGCCGTAGTATATTTCTGCTCTCTATCTATTACATATTAATTTAGCTGAGATCATTTTAGTATTTACTCCCTACATAATATATCGGTGTATATTTGAGCAGAATCTAAATTGTATTTTAGGAAACGAAATAAACTCAGATTCTTGGTTCAATATGTCGTGTGAGACAATTTTTCTCTCCAGAATCTATCCTACATATCTATAAGTCTACCATTCGTACATATGCCTCATATAGTCCGGTGTTTCTGCTATTTATGTAAAGCAACTTGATAAAACCCCTGGAAGGACAAGCGATATTATTGGTCCTAAGCTGGCGTCTCGGGTTCAGTCGCACTCCCACCGCTGTAAGGTTCCCTCATTGTGTCTATTTTTTTAATAAATATTTTCATGGTAATTGATCGGATGAGCACTTCGCTATACTGCCTCGATTTTAATAATTTAAGCGCAATATTAGACTGGCGTCAAGATCTCATCAATTTACAGTTTCGTCGCCTACATGTAACCGTAAATTCGATGTTTTCTTTTCTCAAACTTCTCTCCTGTGGAACGCTCTTCCAGTTCCTTGCATTCCAGTCAACTTTAATCTGAAAAAAATTAAATGCTATGTCGTTCGTTATCTATTCTACGCCTAATTTCTCTTTTTATTCTTGCTTATCAGTCATGTTTCTGTTTCTAATTCTTCCACACCCAATAAACATTTGTGTCTTAGAGGCTTTAATGCCTTTCATAGTGTGATCATGAATATATATATATATATATATATATATATATATATATATATATATATATATATATATATCGCCGTGGACTCTTCTGTATTGATCAACGCAGGATGTCGACCTGTGCTGGAGGCCCCTTTATGACGTATGAGGGTCAGGTACCTCGGTTCCTAGGATCAGACAGCTAGACATATGTATAGCGGCTTGGATTGAGGAATCGGGGAGCCGAGTTCGAATTCCAGACGAATCTATAACATTCACAGATGCTAATACACTTCGGAAAGGTATGAATAATCTTATTCTGCACGCCCCAGCTAAGGTTAAATAGCGGATCATACTGGGTTCTTGGATGGCAGTTTGTCCAGGGGAAGAACAACTCTGAATTAAAAATCTGCGGAGGGCCGTTTTTGGGGGTTGTGACACAGGGTGCACCAGCTCTCTGAATTCGGCTCTTCAAAAAGAGGGCTTATTCGAATTGTTCCCCTTCAGTTCCTGAATAAGTTATGCGTTAGATGTGCACATCAGCTACATTTATTCTAATACCTCGAGTTAGCGGAGTGGGTTTAAATGTCCATATCACTAAACAGACCAGTAACGAACGCACAAGATACTCTCATTAGTATTCGGTTTGTTTTTATTTATATATATATATATATATATATATATATATATATATATATATATATATATTGATTCATGTTTCATTAAATAAATTAGAGAAGCGTTGTCTGTCTAGTTTAAGTAAGTCCCTTTCATATTGCCTGATAAGTTTAATAACATTATCATTGAAGGACGAAAGGAAATCACCATATTGATACATGTTTAAATCCAATCTAAGATTTCAGCTTAAATAAGCCATTATCAAAGATGACAATATGATTTCT
This sequence comes from Acanthosepion lycidas, assembly GCA_963932145.1. Classification (NCBI taxonomy): domain Eukaryota; kingdom Metazoa; phylum Mollusca; class Cephalopoda; order Sepiida; family Sepiidae; genus Acanthosepion; species Acanthosepion lycidas. The sequence goes on from OZ010573.1 coordinate 9,482,979, forward strand.
ATTACTTGCCAATTTTAAAAAGGATCTTTTATTGTACTAACTTTTCTTTTAACTACCGTCCGTGCACCTAAATATATATCTGTTCTCATTCGCAGTTACCATTAACTGTTTTATTTCGGAAATTGCAGCATTCTCCAGCTGTGTCAACATTAGCACAACCCAAGTTCATTTTATTAATATTTTGGCCCTTGATTATTTTTCCCATGTTGCTGGTGTAACTATAGTTAATGTTTACATTAATTCTGTTAAATATTTTATTTAACATAGAAGTCCCTGGGAAATGTTTGCTTAGCAATTTTAGGAAATTTTTACCAGTATTGGATTTCACTTCCAAGTTGAAAGGGAAAGTTGAACCAAATTATATTTTTCTTTCATTTTCTTTTCTGGTTTCTTACTGATGATGTAATTGCTAGTTTAAATTCAATCCTGGTTTTATGCTCCTCCTCCCAGAGTGCGTCTTGGTAAGTCTTATTTTCTTAAAGAATTGATAAACTTGAGAGGAATTTCATGAGAGTCTATACTCAATGTCGTTGGGTATTTGTTTAATCACTGCCTTGGTATGGTTAGATTTGCAATTGACGCAAAGAAACTTGCTATTGGATTTTGTGTAGGTGGACAAACTTTCGTTTATAAGGATCAGTTTTATGTCAAGATACTGGACAACTTTTGTATTTATTTCGATTTCAATTTCAAAATAAACCTGTATTTGCAGCCAACACCATCACTTGATAAGACACCAGCAGTGTCAAAAGAAAGTTGAAATTTTTGGTAGTGATGTTATAACATGTGTATATTATAATTTTGAATAAATATTATTTGCTCTACTTGGTATTGAGCACTCTCATAAGAATAGTGTTTTTGTTTATAGAAATTTTAACTCATCTGTGCAAACCCTGTAATTTACGTGTGTGCGTATTGATATAATATGAACGAACTGTCAGTTTTATGATCTTAATTTATTTAGTATTTTTTCTTTAAATTTAAAAAAAAACAGTGCTGGATACAAAAGTAGAGCCTAAATTATAATTATTTTTTTTTTAAAAATATGATTCGTTAAAAATATATATTTCGAAACATATGTAATTTCTGTGTTGCGAGGGACACATATTTTAAAAAAAATATATATCCTGTCTGATGGAGTCTCCTGAGTATTTCGAAGTATGAGGATCAGACAACGTCATTCAGTTTTTAAGAAAGTTGTCAGAAAGACCATAGTGATGACGTCATAAATAGGACCATGCACACTTTTTGGAACTACCGATAACAGAGAATCGTCCCAAATGATTGGAATAGACGTCATCTTTTATTAAAGTCGGAGTTGAATCTCTCCGGAACAACCCCCAACAAAATAAATATAAACATTTTGATCGTTATCTCTTTACGTGGACTTAACTCCGTTTTAAGCGTTTAAGGCGGGGGTCTCTTACGTGCCCACTTTTATTCCTTTACCATATATGTCGTTTTGCCAATCCATTTTTTTTTATAACGCCATCATCCCAGAATTCTTTTTCCACGTTTTACATTTTAAAAAAGCACGTTATCTCCAGGCTTAAAATATTTATTTCTATTGTTTAGATTCCTTGATATTCTCGTCTTCCGTTCCCTTGTACTACGGTGATAGTCAAAGGTAGAACCAATAAAGAAGAACTCGAACACGTATATGGAACAACACAGATATATTACAAACGGGAACATATACAGAGAAAAGGAATTGTTAGTGTGAAAAATCAGGTTTAGTAGAGAGAACAATGTAGTCTCGACCAGTATCACTATTCCAATGTCTTGCAGTAATTGTCTGAACGCGACTCTGTTTCGGACTTACTCTGACTCGACTGACTGACTCGCTCTGACTGACTGACAGACTGTTGACGGACTCTGACTTAACGGTATTTAGTCACCCCCCACCCATCATGTGACACATGGCCTGTTTACCGTGGGATCTCCGAGCCCGTGGGATGTCCGAGCCCGTGGGATCTCCGAGCCCGCGGGCTCGGCCAAAATTATGCCCAAAATTATGCCAAAATTATGCCCTTTGAACCGGTATAAACGTGTTCAGGTTCGGTTTACCTCCCCGAAAGAGACCCCGCCCTTCGGCGTACCCTCGTTCGGGTTCCTCCCGGCCCGAAGTCAGACTTTAGGCTGAACGGTATTTAGTCACACCCACCCACGATGGCATCATGTGCCACAAGGCCGGTTTAACGTGGGATCGGCCAAAAATATACCCTTTTAAAACCCGTATAAACGGGTTCAGGGTCGGTTTAGCCCCCGAAAGAGACTCCGCCTTTCGGCGTAGCCTTGTTCGCGTTCCTCCCCGCCCGAACGCAGAAAGTTCAACCGATCAGCCGGTCGTCCGACTTCGGACTGAACAATATTTATTCATACAAAAATGTATAAAATGTGGGACAAGGCCTAAAAAGGGGGTTGGGGAATGACGGTCATCTTCTGTCTTAAATCACTCCTGCCTTTCTTACTACGTCCACCATAATACCTCCGATTCTCTATGAAGTCCTAACTAGCCCCCTTATGTACAAATATTGTTCGTGGGGGGAGGGTCATAAAATAACAATTTTTTAAAAAGAACACCAAATGATTATATACAATATGACTTAAAAATACTTACAATAAAACTAAACAAAACTGTGTTAGTAATAAAAACCCCCACAAACCATAAATGTGGCAGAAACATCAGTTAACTAGACGAAATCAATGCGGGGCTAAGAAAAATAAGAAAAAACATTAATTCCTCGAAGCATTCACACAGACGCACACACATTCATACACAACAACAAATACAAAAATCACACGCACGAAACGAAAGGCGCCCCACATCCAACAGAGAACTGACGTCACTGACCACCTTACGAGCGAGGGGATGGGGAATTAAACAAAAGAAAAATAGGGACAGAAATAAAAGGGACCAGTGCGCATGCATACCCTAGCTAAGTTTACTAGAAAAAGGGAAAACTAAAGATTCAAAATAGAAAACCTAGTCTAACTTAAAATCTGGGTGGGTTGCCTATGTTCAACCCTGTTAGGACAAAATCCTGTACCTAACCGACATCCATGTGCCACTCTAGGTCAGCCCCTTTCACTCTACACATTCGCGCGAGATTCACCCACCTTTTGCCAAATTCCGATGAGGTGAGCCGCCGCCTTTCCGTCCTAATCTTGACTTTAAGCTGATGCTTAAAGAACAAGATCAGTTGGGAAGAGGTGAACTTCTCGCCCTCATGGAATCCCTTCTGACGCGTCGTCCAAATCACGACTCTCATAATCCCTAGTAAGCAACAGAACACATAGTGTTCAGCCTTCGTCAATTGAGGCACCACATTGCTACAAACAGAACTGGCTTCCAGGACAAAGAACTTTCCCTGCACCATGCGAACCATGAGGCCTTCAACAAACTTGCACAGGGTCACTACCGTCTTGCACTGAAAAAAGGCGCGACCAATGGTCTCGACTTCCCCAGTACAGCGACGACAATTTGGATATTTCTCCAAACCTGCTGAACAAAGTCTCTTGCCGACCCAGAGGGCTCCACGAATCATCAGCCAGGTAAGTGATGCCTCATCGTTATTGAGACATTTCAACCCAGGCGCCTAAGGCCATATCGAGCGAGCCTCCTGCTTCGTAAGACCGAGCTCGTCGATCAGATCATCGTGAACGGACCCCCTAACTAACAATTGATACAATGCCTTACGAGACAACGCCTGGGCGTCGGAGAGGCCATCCGTCGTCCGTAAGAGGAGCTTCAAAGCACTACGACATTCGCGGTAGAAGGAGCACTCGCCACGAGGTCTACGGCCGACCTCCTCCTCGCACGAGTGCACACTTCTCAGGGATGGGAAATGTTTTCGGACATCTTCTTTCCAAAAGGTGCCCACCTCATCCAATCCGCGACACATTCGGTCTAGAAAGGTAATGCGAAGCATATATTGACGAATCTCAATGCTAGGCATACCCAGACCGCCCTCAGAGGGATGAAGGCAACAGATCTCGCGAGTTACCATAGGGGCCTTGTCTCTCCACAAGAAAGAGAACAAGGTCCGGACTAATGACATTAGTCTGGCATACGGGAGCGGAAGCACAGAAAGTCGGTAAAGGAGGATCGGATATATGTGTGAAACACATACCTCCGCCCTTCCCTTCAGGGAAAGTCTCCTCCGAGACCACAGATTAACCGCGATCTCGGCCTTCCCTTGCACCTCCGACCAATTCATTTCCAACTGGAGATCAGGTCCGAACCAGACGCCGAGTATCTTGATCGGCCCATCCGTCCAGAGGAAAGGTCCGGGAAGAGAAATTCCCTTCCACGCACCCAACCGCAAGCCCACAGACTTATCGCGGTTGATCTTGGCCCCTGTCACCATCTCATACCCACTGATCTCTTTGCTGAATTCGTCAATCTCGGCTCTGCTCGACACAAGAACCGAAACGTCGTCAGAATACCTGGCTGAGGTAGAAGCCCCAGGCAGGCAAATTCCGCGCAGGACCGGATTCGCCTTTAACTTGCGAAGGAATGGTTCCAACGCAAGAACGTAAAGCAGAGGCGAGAGCGGACAACTTTGACGAATGGAGCGAGACAATACGAAAGGCTTCGATCTTACCCCATTCACTTCCACCAGCGCACCGGGGGTCGCATACAAAAGTCGGATCCAGGAGCGAAAGTCGGCTCTGAAACCGGCCGCCGAAAGGACAGCCTCCAGAAATCGATGGTCAACCCTATCGAAGGCCTTGGACTGATCTAAATTGATCAGCGCGGCTTCACTGTCGACTTGTTCTAAGATCAAGCGTACCGTATGAAGGTTATCCTGAATAGTCCTCCCCTTCACAGAATTTTGATAGGCGTTGACTTCACTGCTGTAGCACAACCTCTGCATGATTTCAATAAATTTTTAATACCTTGATCAGTTATCGTCCAGTAAGTATAACACCTCATGAAGAATTTAATTCTAGAAATTCCTGGATGTACTATGTGAAATTTCTTCAGCATACGTTTTTGCAACTATGCTGGTATCACCACTCTTGCTGCGTACTTAAGTACATCATTACATAAAGAAAATGCATTATTTCCAGTAATATTTTAAATCTTAAATGCTTCTTCATTTTCATTATAAAGTCGTCTTGATTTTTTTTTCAATGTTACGGACAGTTCCCTTACAGTATTATATAATAGATTATTAATTTCATTTTCGGTCCTTATCAACGCAATTATTGACTCCTCAAGTGGTCCGTAGAATTTTGGTTTTAGTCTAGACAATTCGTCTGCATGACTTAATTTTTTGCATGGTAGAAACTCCATTTTATATTTACAGTTCAATAAGATAGTACCTCAGCATTGCAGTCGATTTGTTTTGCTATATGTGTGGGAACACCTTTCTTTTTTTGATAATGGACAATGGTCAGTCTGTAGTTTGAGTTCTTTACCATGTGTGAATTTGTGAAAATATTTCATAGCAAATATGATGGCCAATGCTTCCTTTTCAATCAGGTTACTGCTTTTTTCTGCTGTAATCAATGATGTTGAATCATGAGCTATAGGTTTAAACTGCGTCTAGAGATTATATGCAAGTTATGAATTGGTATAAAGAGTTGCGTTTTTAATGTTAAAAATCCTATTATGATGTTCAGATTCTACTCAATATTATTAACTTAGATATATAGTGATAGAGAAAACTATTGTTTATTTGCAACTATTTATTTTGATACTTTTACATTATTATAGCTTGTAAAACTAACGTAAAAAATAATATGAAAAGAATTTTAGAACAAATTCGTCAATTTTCTTTCGTCAAGGAAAAATATAAAAAAAACATTTTATTTTAAAAATAAAAGATATATTAACAAAAAATAATAAAAACCTCCTCAAATTTATTGCGCAAATGCTCCTTTCATTTCAATAACTCTTAGCAGCCTATTGTCAACATCTGATGTTAGATTTGCAATTTTAGTGGCTGGTAAGTTGTTTGCAGTAACTTTAACTGCCTCCCAGAGGTCACACTTGCTATTGAATTGCCTTCTATTAGAATAAATATCTGTTTTGAGGATGCTCCACAGGTTCTCAATGGGATTCAAGTCACAGCTATTTGAAGGCCAGTCCATAAGAGAATCTTAAAACAAATCCCTTTTGTTTCAACCAGGATTTAGTAAATTTTGATGCATGACTTGGTGCGTTGTCTTCCATAAAGATCATATATCTACGTTTGGCTAAAGACTGGTTATCAAGCCATTCAAAGAAATATTTCTCTAGAAAATCACAGTAACTTTTGGAATTCATTTTAACCCCGTCTTTCAGTTTAAATTGATCCACGTGCTCATTACCAATAATCCCAGCCCATATCATGATCCCACCGCTGCCTTGTTGGAGTTAAAAATAATTTCTAGAGTCATGTTGCTTGCAAACTCATCCTCAAGCCAATCCATCGGGCCCATCGAGGGTAATCCTTGATTCATCTGTAAAAAGGACATTACTGAAATCAGTTTTCATGTATTTTTTGCCCACTGCAATCTTCTTTCCTTATGTTTTTTTTGTTAAAATGGGTTTCTTTATTTGATTTTTTACATCAGCAAACTTCCTTAATGATTTACATCTTGTTTTCTCTTGACACCATAGGAGCTCCAGTGGCCTCAAATATGAACGCACTTGATGCATTTGGGTTTGTTATTAATTCTCTTCGGATATGTGATAGATCTCTTTTTGTTCCTGAATTCAGCCTGAGACTTTCTTTTCCTTGGTTGAATTCCCATTTGACATATTTTCTTGATTGTTCGATGATCCCTTTTCAAATCCTTAGAAATGCGAAGCGAAGCTTTACCTTTGAAAATTTCGTTGATTATATAGTTCTTTTCATTCACTGTTAGTTCTTTTTTATGAGCCATAATACTAAATTCTAGTTCTTGCAAATAATTTCTTGACACTGAAAATTGCTATAATTACTGAAAAAATACTAAATATAAATCTGAAATTGAAAATTGGGACGTAATTGGTTTCATGCTTACTGGCTGTACTTAATAGTACAAATTATTTCACTCGATAACACATATCTATGAATTTTACATAAAATATTGGACAATGCCTCATTTTCATATAGTCTCAAGACGCAGTTTAGTTGTTCCGTCCTCATATTTGTGTAGTACCTGAAATATTCCATTTCACTTTAGGAGGTTATTCAAAATTGCTCTTAATTCTAATTTGGTTTATACACATACATACATCATATATATATATATGATAGTAATTAGGAAATACTAAAATGCTTTTAGATTTGTTATATTTGTTGGATCGGGTATAACTTTTATTGCGTTCGCTCTTGAAGAATCCGATCGTCTACAGTTTTCGTCGATAATTTGTCGTAGATATTTAAGTCTGGACATAAAAAATTCGCATTTTCCTTCATTGATCTTAAAACCATATTCCTTGATTCTCTCAAATATTGTTTTACATCATCTGCATGTTGCTTGAGGTTTTCACTTTTAATAAGTACGTCATTAAAATATGCTTGAGCATAATCTAAACCGGCAAGCATTTTATCCATAATCTGTTGGAAAATGCTTGGTGCTACCTTTAATGAAATGAAGTCGGTTTAATTTTTATAAACCTCTATGAATTTTAATTGTTAATAGTTTTGTCTGGACTTGGTAATGTGTAGTTATGTTGTTTTAAACTTTAATTTATTCCCGTTGAAGAATTAGCACAAACACAGTTATAAGGTACATTCATCTTGGTTTAAATGTCGGTGTGACATTCTCTTTTAACTCAAATTGACTTCTGCTTTCGTGCATGTCACTAGACCTTCTGAGAAAACTTTTGGAAAACTCATCATATATATATCAATAATAAAATTATTAGTGATACGTATGGAATTTCTAAAAGGAGACAGATCCGTTGAGAGCTCTATGTCAAAATGATAACTTTTTTTCAAATGTAACCTAGTCAAAATTTGTATTCATGTCTGCATTTTGAAATGAGTTCTGTTTATTTAGTAATTTGTTTTGGTTTGGAAAGGCAATTATATGTATTCTCTCATCCAGCATTTGCAATATTGGATTTTTTGTAGGCTGACGCTGGTATTCTTGTTTTTCAAGATAATTTGGTGTAATTTGTTTTTAACACCGTTATATTTCTAGAAAACATTATGCATTTCGAGTATTTATAATCTATATATGAACTGTAGACCACAATGTCCACTTATATAATCTTTGTTGTTGAGTTGACCACGAAGAAGCCAGACGTGATTGTCTGCGGTCGTAAGTACGTCGAATAGGAACCACGTGATCAAAAAATGAACATAAAGAACACTATCGTATTGGCTTTTTTTACTTTCGATTTTCTTTTCATTCACACTAGGTTTTATTCAGATGTTTTAGAGCTTATATCTAGGAAAAATGATGGCGGGTATATATATATATATATATATATATATATATATATATATATATATATATATATATATATATATATATTCTGGCAAAAAATATCGGTATATAAAATCTACTTTGTGCACATTCAATTCTTTTAGCTATACTGGTCCTTCGGTGAATTGTGTTAAGGTCTTTAGTTTATCAAGGGTATAACAATGTCTATGATGCGGCAATAGGCAACTAGAAATATTCTCTCTTTCTAAGCCACCCTTTATTGTGCAAAGAATATGTGTTGCAAATGAAACTAATTTTTAATATCTTATTTTTTTTCAAAATAATTTCACCCCAAGCAAAGCGATAATTTCATTGAGAGACAAGAATGAGAATGAATTTAATGAGAAAAATGGACAATATAACAGCTTTCAGAAAAACAGAAGATGTTCATAATGCTATTAAGACCCAAGGAGTAACTGGGAGTGAAAGCGAACGTGAAAACTTTAACGAGGAGAAAGGACAATAAAAGTACAGATTTCAGGAAGACAGAAGGTGCGATAATTCCACTAAGACGCAAAGATTTACTGAGATTGACAGAATATTAGTGAAGATAAAGGACAATAAAATAACTAGTTGCAGGAAGACCCAAACTAGCAAAAAAAGACGCGGGGGTGTACATAGCGTGAAAGAGTATGAGAACGCATTAGTGAGAAGAAAGGACTATAAAAGAACAGGATTCAGGAAGACAGAAGATGGCGATAAAGCCACTAAGACGCAGGGGGTGTACAAAGAGTGAAAGAGTATGAGAAGGCATTAGTGAAAAGAAAGGACTATAACAGAACTGGAGGTCATTTTCGAGAGTAGCTGCCAGTTTTACTTTGTTGCAAGTATCGGACTTGTTATTAAAGCAGGAGTAAATAGTTGTGTCATCAATATAAATACCGAATTGAGAATTAATGCCATCGAGAAAATCGTTGGAGAAAATAGGAATATCTAGTTCCAATGATAGGGGCCTTGTTGACCACCCCCCGTCATTAATATGAAAGGATCTAGAAGCATACTTTCGTAGTATATTATTTATGTATCTTGTTTAATTCTGCTGTTAAAAAAATACGGAAATATTTAAGTGATAGTTACTATTAAAAATTGTTTGGCATGCTGCTGTGATCCAGATTTACTAGCAGCTGACGTAGCAATTAATTCAACTCCATTTCATGTCAGTGGAAAAACGTGACACAAAGAAGATACAATTAGGTTAGAATCGGCCATTCTGGTTGAAGGTAAAAATGGTTCCCAATGATGATTAAAAATTTTGGGGATGTTAAAATTTACAAGTCGTTACTTGCCCCATTTAACAACTAACCGGAGATTAATTTCGGAAGCGATTGCTAGTTTTACTTTATCTGACTTGCTATTAAGAAATTAGTAAATAGCTATGCCATAAGTATATATACCGAATTGAAAGCTAATGAGATCGGCTTAACACTTTGGAAGGTTTGATGAAATGGCAATGAATTCCAATAAATAACAATGTCTATTGAATCATCCTCGACCACTTAAAATTTACTGCAGAATCCTGAGGTGAATTAAAGCTAATTAACAACATATCACCGTTTGAGTTTTCTAGTTCTTTTTCTCCTTCCACGTTTATTTTCTGTCTTTTTCTTGGCAAGCTTTTAAATCTTTTTGAGCGCTATCTGAAGATCTGTCGCAATTAACCGTTGATTGTATTGGTCGGAAATCACAGATCGATTATTTGGTTGTCTTTGATTCGATTATTATTAGTTTTCTTTTGCGTTTCTTTAGATTTTCATCCTAGCTTTTTATAATGATTTCTCACTTTTCTTTATTTCCTCTTTTCCTGTACCTCTTGCTTAACATACATCATTTTTAGGGCTTAGTTACAATGAATTCGTAGCCTTTGATTTCCTTTCAAAAACCCTTGTAATGCATTTATTTTTATTCATTTCATACCTGTGTCGTTATCAAGTGACAGCACGCCTCAATTATTGAAGGTCAATACTGGAGGGAATTAATTAATTGTTCATTCTTCATTTTTTTTTTAATTCTCTATGCAAGTCTCTCTTGGGCATTTATCAGTGTTCCTGTAAATATTCGTTACGTATATATTCCAAAAAATGCGAACATTTATACTTTTTTATACTTTCTTTCCCTTTGACTATTTAAGTTTCTTATATCAGCAAAGTAGACAGGCAGGTTTTATTTACCTTAGTTTACGATAAATATAGTTGGATAGTTGGTCATTCACTATTGGTTCGACGATTTAAACTAATTTGAAAATTCAGAGCAACCGCCTGCAGTTCGAAGAATCCTCTTCCCTATTATCGGTGAATCCGCTTCGTGTAACAACATTTGATTTTTTTTAAATATTTTCCTACAATCGGCAAACGAAACTGCGCAGAAAAGTTGTAAACGATCACCAGACAATAATCGAATTCGAAGACTTAGAGCGTTCATTTTGACTGCATCCAATGGCCGCTACCACCACACTCTCGCTGAGACACAGTCTGCGCTCACGAGGAGCGTTGAATCGCGCGGAGATAGTCATCCTGCATTCGAAGACTTAGAACGTTAACTTTGACCGCTTCCTCTTCTTCTTCTTCTCATTATTATTATTATTATTATTATTATTATTATTATTATCAACATCATCATTATATTTCGATTTCTGCTATAGTCACACTACCAACCAAGTCTTTGGGAAGAATTAAAATAGGAAGTGGTGTGTTTTTAGGATTTGTTTTTCTAAATCCCATAATAACAGTAGCGTTACGTGGGCAAAGTTTTTTCTTAAGTGTGCGGGCTGTAGTTATCAACACATTTTTTTTATTTTTCTTCAGCTGGGATTTCCCGGGATTTTTTTTCAATGTGTTGTTGCATTCCTTTTTTTATCATTTCAAGCGCACCTGACTGGTACTATACTCTTTTCAATTTACACATTCTTTCGGTTTCGATATCAAGCTCTTTATACTTCGATAGTTTTTTTTCAAATTACTCGGTTGCTATGTTACAATTCCTAGGAAATCCATATCAATTAGTAAGCATTTTTTTCGGTTTTTATTTTCCGGCTTATTTTTTTCAATTTTCTTGGTTTAATTTTTAAGATGGTTTAATCTCATAAAATTGTGATGTCTTCTGTTTCTCTAACCCATGCTAGAGGATTTTCATACTAGTGTTTATTAACATATTTTCCAAAATGTTTTCACATTGTCCAGTATAATTATTGCCCTCCTCTATAGTGACGATTTCTGGGATTAGATAGTCTATGGTTTCCTGATATTTGCCACAGATCCTGCAGTTCGGATCCACACTATTATGTATGATGTTTGCCTGAAAATTTCTAGTGAAAAGAATCTGGACTTGCGCTGCAAGAAAAAAACCTTCCGTTTCAGCCTTTAATCCAGATCACTGTAACCATCGATGAGTGATAACTTTATCAACACCGGCTTTATTAGCACGTTCTGGATATTGGCTATGCAGAGGTTTACCTTGCTAGCATCGTTTCTTCTTTTCAAGAGCTTTATTCTTGGCTTTCGTTTTCATATTTTTTTCCTGCAACAGTTGGTTCTTGAAATCTGTTTTGGCTTTCTACAGAATCTACTAAATGTAAATCTCGTTTGTGTTTACAACTTTCTTTCATGATTGAATATTTTTTCTTTCTGATTTCGTGTTGTTCCTCAAATTGTATCATCCAGTCCTTTATTGTTTCCATGTATATTAGCCAATTCTAGCTAAATAAGACCTCTTCCATTTTCTTGTCGGTGTATATATAGACGGTCTGCATCAGGAATTGGCTGAGGCATCTTATGCTTAGAAAGAAGATTTTTGTCCTAGAATCCATTTGTTTAGAGCCCAGATTTTGAAACCATATTGAACCACTGTCAAGGTAGGCTATTGATAGCCACAATTCTATTCTAAGAATGCAATTCAATTCTTAATATCAGTCACACCCTTCTATAATACTATTTTCGCATTACTTCCTTCATTTTTATGGTAATTTCCTCAAATTAATACCAAGGTACTTATAAGCTTCTTCTTGCTCTAAATCTTTGATCGTTACTCCAGGGTCTAAGCTAATCCATGAGGCTTGTTGCAGGGATCCTCGTAAAATTGTGGCTTCAGTACATTTATCCAAACCGAATTCCATTGCAAATATCATCACTGAAACATTTTACGGTTGGCAGGAGACCTTTCAGTCCACTTTCATTCCCAGCATCCAACTTCAAAGTCATCGATGCAAGATAGCTGGCTGTTTCTTTTGAGAAATCTTATAGCCATGTTCCGCCCAGTTAAGTTCGATGGTTAATGCTATTAAGGATAAACAAAAGTAAAGGAGACAAAGAATCACCTTAAAATATTCGTCTATTGATATTTATTTCACTAGTGTTATAGAATATATTTATATCACTGAATTGAAGTGATGTTTTCTCTATAGACATTGTTTGATGAAAATGATGATGACGGGTATTACGGTGTATATATAAAGATTTAAAATCCAGGAATGGGGTACAATATAGAATGCCTTACGGTAATCTATCGAGTCAGTACTGAGGTTTTTCTCCATTAGAGCTGCTTTTGCACGCTTTTTGTTCAAGAGGGAGTATGCCATTTTTTTCTAAGAAGGAATAAATCTGTTTTGTCAGAATAGACTTCCACAGTTTGTAAATAGTGCGAATATATGTAATTGGTCTGTAGATTTGGGGGATATTTGCGACACAATTCTTGGATAGAAGGAAGGGTAATTCCTTTGGTTACCTTTGGCGAAATTTTAGTGGAACCATTGACCATTTCTTTGGCTAGATTGTTGTTTGTTTTTTTTGGATAATAGTGCCAAAAGTTAGGAAATTTATATATTACTGAGGATTTGCAGTTGTGTACTTTCTTCAGTGCACATTCAACATCCTCTTCTGGGATTCCCGCCATGTTTGTTCTGATTTATTTTACATCTGTTCTACCCTTTTCGTAATCAAATGTGCTTCTTTCGTATGTTCTTTAGGGCGAGCCCATATTTTATACCAGAACTGTATAACCTCTTCCATTTTCGGGGAGGTTGTCACTTCAATTTTCTCTGCCTATTTCTCCGTAAAATGTTTCCGCATCGGTTTGACAGATCTTGTTCTGTCTGTAGAATCTTGATCTTTTTTCACAGAGTCTGATTCTTTGTGCATTCAGTTGTATTATTTCCTTTATTTTTCTTTAACCGATAAGAATTCATTTTAATTACTTATTTTGTATTTTATTTTGGCTTTTCTCCCTTTCCTCATCCTTATATTTCTTCCTTTTGTCAATTCATGGATTACTGATAATTCACTTCCAAGTTGTTCAATTTCTTGCTCTATTTTTCTTTTCCAAGGTGTAGTTTTATGTCTACAAGACTTCCTTTTTTACTTTAATGTTTATTTTTTTAGTTGCTGCTATTGTAGACGAATATATTGCTTCGTTGAGATTTGTATGTGGGTCTACTAAATCCAGAATCAATTTGAGTGCTGCATTGTAGAGTTTTATAATTTTCAGTTTCTACATTGTTGACTGTAATTTTGGGAGTTATTCTTCCTCCATTTCAATATTTTGTGTCTGACTTACAGGCCTCATGATTTCTTCTTGTATATTATTCTTATTTTCCGTAAAATTATTCTGTCCAATATGTTTTGGACTCGTTTTATTACAGGCTTCTGAGCATCTACGATCACGCCTTTCGAACTATCCTAAACTTTCAGCATTATCTTTGCAGTGATTGGTGTGTATCTCAGTTTCTTCATTATAATCTCTGATTTTTGTGATGTTCGTTCTTTTTATGGCCATTTCTGCTTCCCTTTCATGTTCTGCTGATTCACCAATTCTGGTTGCAGTTTTTTTTTCTCTAATTTCAGCATCTGTCAATTGGTTATTTCTTCTTGGACAGTTTATTTACAATGAACTTTCCAATTGCTATTCTTCTTCTTCTTCTTCTTCTTCTTCTTCTTCTTCTTATTATTATTATTATTATTATTATTATTATTATTATTATTATTTATTTATTTATTTATTTATTTATTTCCTTTGATTTCTGATGTATACAGATTTCTTTCCGGGTCCCGCCCAGAGACGTAAGGTTTGAAATGGCATCATGACATTTTCCACTAACAAAATAAATAAATAAATAAAACATATTTTGCAATGATAAAGCCATGTGTGGGCTGTACTCGTGAGGACAATTTCTTTTTTGTATTTCTTTAAGGCATGGGCTTCCAGGTATCCCTTCAATTAATCTACTGAAATCTTTTCCAACAAATCCTAGGACTCCAACTACAACAGGGATTGTTGATGTTCCCATGTGCCACATTTTCGAGATTTCGATTTCAAGGTTTTTGTATTTTGATACTTTTTGAAGATCTTCAAAGATACATTTCAGTCCGCTGGGACTGCCATATCAATACGGGGGAACTTTATTTTTTTGCGGTATCTAATAACTATATATTGGCGTTTTTATTTTGATTGTTCTTATATTATTATTATTATTATTATTATTATTATTATTATTATTATTATTATTATTATTATCTTTTAATTTCTCTTGTATACACATTTTCTTCTGGGTTCTAACAAGATATCTTACGTCAGAAATAGGATCATGGCATTTTCACCTTATCCTTTTGGTAAAAAAAAGAAAAAAACGAAAATACCCTACAAACCATACCCGACGTTACATTGATGAATTCCCTAATAAAGTGTGGACTATACTTGTGAGAACAACTTTTTGTATTTCTTTAAGGCTTAAGCTACCAGGTTTTCGTTCAATGTGTCTATCAAATCATTTTCCAAACAACACCGAAAGGCCCAAACACAAATGGAATTATTGATGTCTTCATGTGTTGCATCTTTTACCAATTCAAGAGCCTTGTATTTTCAGATTTTTTTTTTTTTGAGATCTGCAAAGATACATCACATTATGCAAAGACTGCCATATCAATAAGAAAGCACATTTTGTTTTTGAAGTCTTTATAACGATGCCCGGGTGAACAGATGTCATTGTTTGTTTTTCTGTGCATTGTAAATTCCCATAAAATTGTAGCAGGTTCTATGTCTGTAACGTGTTTGACTTGTGTTCATATTAAATTCTTGCAGCTTCTTTTCCGCAAAGGTTGCAGAGTTTCCAATGCAGATACTGGCGCACACTATCATATTGGATTTTATATTTAGTTCGTGCAAATACGGCGCAATCAGGAACAATGTGGTCAATTATTTTTGGATAATTATCACAGAATACTGCATTTTGGGTTAACACAATTTTTCACTATATGTTTTCAGCAATTTCTAGTTAGCAACCATTGGTTCTATTATTATTATTATTATTATTATTATTATTATTATTATTATTATTATTATTATTATTATTTTATTTTCTTTGATTTCTGGCGTTTACACATTTCTTTCCGGGTCCCGCCCAGGGACCTAAGGTTAGAAATGGCAACATGACACTTTCCACTGACAAAAAAAAAAAAAAAAAAAAAAAAAAAGAAATTACATAGATAAAGCCCTTCGTAAAGTGTGGGATGTACTTGTCAGTACAATTTTTGTATCTCCTTGAGGCATGGACTTCCAGGAATCCCTTCAATTAGTCTAATGCAATCTTTTCCAACCAGTCCTAGGGCTCCAACTACAACAGGGATTGTTGATGTTCCCATATGCCACATTTTCGAGATTTCTATTTCAAGGCCCTTGTATTTTGACAGCTTTTTGAATATCTTCAAAGATACATTGCAGTCAGCAGGGACTGCCATATCAATATGGAGGCAGCGTTTTTGTTTGTGGTCTTTAATAACAATATCTGGGAGGTTGGCCTTGATTGTTCTGTCAGTGTGTATTGTGTAATCCCATAGAACTGTAACAGGTCCTATCTCCGTAACCGGGTCTGGGTGGTGTTCATACCAGTTTCTTTCAGTTTACTTCCCGTAGAAGTTGCAGATTTTCCAGTGCAGATATTGGCCCACTCTCTCATGTCGGGTTTTATATTCAGTGGGTGCCAACATCGTGCAACCTGATACAAGATGATCAATCGTTTCTGGATATTTATCAGAGAATCTGCATTTTGGGCTGATACAATATTTTAGTATATGTGCTTGATAATTTCTAGTTAACAAGCATTGGTCCTGCGGAGCAAGGATAAATCCTTCAGTTTCCGCTTTCAACCCTGCACTGCGTAGCCACTGATGGGCACTCGTTTTGTCTACATCAGCTTGTTTGGTACAGGCAGAGTATTGGCCATGAAGTGATTTATCTTGCCATCGCTTCTGTATCTGGTCGGTTGCATTCGTCTTTGCTGTCTTTTTTAAGTACTTTGCAGTTTCAGCCGGTGTATTGTGCTGTGGTTGCATCTATACGCCCATTTGAAACTACATTTTGAATTTGTTGGCTTCTTTCATTACGGAGTAAAGACGCTTACTACTTTCATGTTCCTTGACGCATACCATCGTCCAGTCTTCTGTAGTTTCCAAGTATCTTTGGAAGCCAATTGTTGTAGTTTTGTAGGACAGTTCTAGTTGAACTAATCCTCTGCCTCCTTCAGATCTGAGCACATACAGACGATCAACATCAGCTTTGGGATGATGCATGCGATATCAAGTGAGAAGCTTTCTCGTTTTAGCGTCCATTCGCTTAATTTCAGCTATGGTCCAGTTAAGGAAATTAAAGCTGTATTGCACCACTGGGACAGCCAATGTGTTTATAGCTGATAATCTATTTTTTGAGTTTAGTTCAGTATTATTATTATTATTATTATTATTCTACTGTACTTCTTCATTTTTCTTCTCCACCTCCTTCTTCTTCTTTTTCTTCTTCTTCTTCTTTGAATTATTATTATTATTATTATTATTATTATTATTATTATTATTATTATTATTATTCTACTGTACTTCTTCCTTTTTCTCCTCCTCCGCCTTCTTTTTCTTCTTCTTCTTCTTCCAATTATTATTATTATTATTATTATTATTATTATTATTATTATTATTATTATTATTATTTTATTATTATTATTATTATTATTCTACTGTACTTCTTCCTTTTTCTCCTCCTCCTTCTTCTTCTTCTTCCAATTATTATTATTATTATTATTATTATTATTATTATTATTATTATACGACATTCTGCACAGTTTTTCATTTCAAGTTCGAAGACTTGTATTATGGGTTTTCGCCAAAGAGTCTTACGACTTCAGAGTGAGAGAATTGTTTGCAAAATATTTAATGTACCAAGTAGTGTAGACTTCTGAAGCGATGCGATATTAGACATTATTCCAAGTTTCTTAATTTGGAACTTTTAGTTCCGTGGGATAGAGCTTAGCGTTCCAATTTTAACTCCGATAATAATGGTCTGAATGTCATATATGCTGTCAAATTCAATCCGAATGTCCGTGTATTTCTATTATTATTATTATTATTATTATTATTATTATTATTATTATTATTATTATTATTATTATTATTGTTGTTGTTGTTGTTGCTGATGTTGTTGTCCTTGTTGTTATTATTATCCAGTTGAATATCTTTATTCTTGCAACATTATCATGTATATATTTGTCTCTTTTCATTCTTGCAACATAATTATCTATCTTTTGATGTTCTTCATTCTTGTAACATTATCATGTATCATTTTGGATTGCTTCATTTCTGCAAAATTAATATCTCATATGCGGATTCCTTAATTTTTTGCAACTTTGGCAACTATCCTTTTCAATTCCTTTATTCTTGCATTATCATCATGTCTCCTTTTCAATTCCTTCTTGCAACATTATACTGTCTCTTTTTAGATTTCTACACTTTTGCAACAATTTCAAAATAAATTTTCAAAGTAAATTTGAAGAACTGACTCACCCTGATGTATATTCTTGGTAATTTACTCATGCCAGAAATGTCTTCTTGCTATCCTAACTGCACATGAATATTTTCTCTATATTTTTAGAGCTCTACTTCTACCGTTTTCAATAAAATGCATTGACATTTTTTCCTCTGCTCTAACAATTATAGTCACTACTTTTATTTTCATATATGCTCTTCTGCAACACAGAAATACACCACAATCTGCGTTCTCTCTCATTGCCAGATATCCCGAAATAAATGTCTGGCCAACGCCTTGCAATGATACTTGAAAGAGAAATCTCTGGATGCAAGATCACTTTGGGAAAGCACACTCGAACAACTATAGTCCAGACAATAATTGTTAAAATTACTGACACGATTGAAAGCAGAATATTTCTAACTTTTTTATAGTATTATAATAGTAGTAGCCTTTTGAATATTTTCATGTGAATCTCTGGAAATGTTTTTTACTGCCATTCCTCTTTTAGTTATTTTTTTAATTGTCATTAAATATTTTTTATGCTTTTATTGTGATGAATTCTCTTTTAGATTTATTGTCATTTTGCATACAGTTTTTTTGTGCATCATCTTGATTTGATTTGTAATTCCCAGTTTTTAAGTCGTTTTTCGAAGAGGGTAATTTATTGTAAAATAAAATACGTTTGTTGGTGCCTTGCTAATTTTTTTATCATTGTTTACATTTTGTATTTTTTCTTTTTTCTTTTTTAGCGTCCGTTTCACCGCCTTTCTCAATCAATCAGTGAAAAGATGGCGGATGCAGAAAAAACATATTGAATCAAACGTGAGTTTCAATTGGACATGTGAGCAATAACGTCAGATTCAAAATGAAAATGCAAAAACAAAAGAATGTGTTGAAGATGCATAAAGTCGTTCTTGAACTGACGCATCTGTTTGTATTTCCCTTTTAACATCTTAAGAATTATAAAAATGGATTGTTTCTTATAAAATCATTGGTAAAATCTTTTCGATAGTAAAATATATGAAAAAATAGAACAGATTCATCCAACCTGACATAAATGGATACAAATACAATCATTTTAAAAACACGAAAATTATATTTCATTTAATGATAACTGCAAATAAAATTGTCAAATAATATGGTAATTCTAACAATAAAAGAATTAATTTTGGTTAACCTGCAGATTCTGTTGTTCGGCATTCATTTAATCTCCGACTGTAATTAATTTTCTATTTGCTTCCAACGAGATAAAAATTAGGGAGAATATTGGAAAACGTGTTCATCGACATAATATAACAGATTTGTCAGAAGATATATGAGCCCATCAAAGAGAATATAAGCAATGATTTTGAAAAGGGCTAGAAATTCTATGAATAATGATCCGTCAATATAATAAATAATCATAATTAATTTAATTTCTTAAGTAAATGTATCCCATATATATATATCCAATCTTCAGAACAGCGGAAGCCAGATAATTCCGAAAAATGAACATTTTACCTAAGGATATCGTCTGCCCAGGAATGCTTGCTTTTGGCGATAGATATGTCTCCAGGTGATCAGCGTTTATTTTGGAACGTTTTTGGCTGAAATCACGGTGTATAGGTCTCTCTGAAAATTTCTATTAGTCAAACGCACCCCTGCTCTTATGTTGTCCATATTTTGGGGGTGATCTTTTGAACTTTAAAGACTATGAAAATATTAAAAAGCTAAGATTCCGACAGGGGTAACAATCGGTTTAATTATCTGCTTCCTATCAGAATGGCTAACACCCAAATCCACGAGAGAGTCTCTCTGCACCTTCTTGGTCTCACTCTTTCCACTGACCTGGAACAACTATATTGAATCAACAGCTTCATCTACCACAAGGAAAGTTGGTTCTCTTTTTCGCAACAGAAAGTTTTTCTCGTCTGAGGCCATCCTTAAAATCTACAAATCAACCATTCATCCTTGCATTGAATACTGCTGCCATATATAGTCTCGGCCCGCGCTGTTCATCTCGAGGTCCTCGACAAAATACAGACACTGATACGCAATGTGATAAGTTCTAATCTGGCATCTCGTTTATAGTCAATTTCTCACAGACTGCTGTGGTTTCCCTTTGTCTTTTCTACAATTATTTTCATGGGAACTGCTTTGACGAACTACTTTCACTGGTGCCCAAGCTGCATGAATGTAAGCGTGCTATTAGGTTGGTATCTCGTTCTCAATCTTTCACTGTCGAAACAGTTAAATGTACCCGTCTCTTCTACTCAATCAGCTTCTTATCTCACACTTGGCGACAGTCGAATTCCCCTCTTGTTATTTGCTTTCCTGATAGCTATAATCTTCCCTTTTTTCTATATCCTTTCTTCAAAGACCCCTCTTTACTCTTTCTCTCACTTACTGTAACCCCTTGCTTGCTAGTGACATTCCCGCCTTGCTTTGGTTGATATGTTTTCCAGACTTTGAAACTGCCCAGGTTTAATCATCTTTGTGCAGTTTCAGAAGGCTAAGTTTTACGCTTTTTAATTTATATTTGACCTTCTCCTAGACTGGTTGCCAGCCTCGGTTGAAGAGCCTAATCTGTTCTGATATTTAGCCCAAAAGAATTCACATACGTTCACATTCACCCCGTCCGCACACCTGTCTCCAGGGGCGGGGTCGTCCTGTCACACACACATCAGGGTCTCCTCAACCATGCCTATAAGGATAGTATCGGTTACTTCATCGCCTCATTCTTGAGTAACCGTACTAGCTCTGTGTCTTATGACACCCGTTAACGCCCTCAGCAACCCACACATAAGTAGGTGCCGCACAAGCTTCACACACAGCCAAAAAGCGGTTCGCCGTGTGATGGCATCGGAAATTCCGGAACTGCACTTCACGTCTACATAATAATAGACCTTGTTCTTTCTGTACCTCTAAGCCCAGTAGTTGCCGCCCAAGCGAAACTCAGCCATCTTCGCCCGTACTCTCGTCGACAGTGCGATATCCTCATTAATATAGATGTCATTAAGGTAGGCCGAAATTGCTTTTTCAACTGCTTTTTCCTGAGATGGCGCTGATGACGGTCTTCATTATTTGGGGCGCCACATTTAGCCTGAACCCCAGTCTGGTTAGATAGGCTTTGCGAATATCAATATAGGACACATTTGATCACTGTTGACAACATTCTAGCAGCTTACTGGCGCACACATCTGCGTCGGTCTTAAAAACGTCAACATGCTGGTTAAGCTCTCGGTAATCCAGCACCGGCTGCAACTTATCCTTGTTCTGCTTAGCCACAGCCATCAAAGGGATCAGACCCTTATCATTTTGGGTATAAGATCAATCAGCCGTGCTCTATCCAGGCACGAAGCTCCCGCTCGTACGCAAGACTGATATGCTCAGGCACATGGTATTTCGCGAACTTTATTCTGCTGCTTTGGTAGTTCTTTTTCCTGCGTCCACTTCCATAAGGCAGTCCAGGCTTTGTGGTGTTGGTCAAATTCGACACTGAATAGGACTGGTCTATCTTCAGTGAGGCACACACAGAAACTGCCTCAGGAAACCGCACGGCCCCCGTACACGTGCACCGTTGAAACGAGCAGCACATCGAAGCCCAGCGGCTTCTCTTAAACTATCAGCGCGTCCATTTCGATAGATTTTCCGGTTTCTGGAGTGATTCCAACCGTCTCAGTGTCACAATACACGCGTTTCTCGCAGTTTATTGGGGTCATTGACACTCTATTCTTCGTCCTGGTGCTACACAATCCTTTGCTGAAGATCGTTCAGGAAGAACCTTACACAAGGCAGCGATCCGTTGACAGATGCATTACTGACAGTCAGAGTCCACTCTAGATTTTGGAGGAAGATACCCACTCTGGGGTCTTGCCCGCTGCCTCGTTTCCCTAGCAATCCTGAGGCATATGTGTCTCCTGGTTGCACTGGTAGTAGCGTGTCCGCGTTCTTCGCTTCTTGTATTCTCTAGTCGAGTGGAGCCTGCCCCTATAGCAAAATATCCCCACATAGGTCCTAGTTGTAGAGTGTGCGACCGTCTTTACCATCTCCTATATATATATATATATATATATATATATATATATATATATATATATATATATATATATATATACAAGTATAAGATTGGTGTAATGGGTAATTTTCAATTTGTAATTACAAATTTTATCGTATAATTTAATATTTATTAGTTAGAATAAATTCTATTTTAGTCTAACCCCAACATTAAAGCATTAAATAATTATTATAACCTTAGTTCGTTGTCAAGTTTTTTGAATTCTCGTATACTTGTATTTTGATTGGTCATTCCAGCTTATGTAACAGCGTTTCCATCAACGAGGGGTGTTTAATTTCCTTAATCCCCTTATATCTCGTCTTTTCTTCCACTTTCATTCTCTGTAACACCCGCTACCCCAGCGTACTAGTGGTATTGTCACATTGCTTGGGGTGAAATAGTAAAAAAGAATAAAATTATCTGGAAGAATATGAAGGAAAACTAGAAAAGGAGTTAGATGTCTTTTAGAACAGATCAAGATAAACTAAAGTATCATCTGGTTTCTTTTGAATTCTATTCTGAATGACGTCATCAAAGATGGATGCCCTATTATTGCACCTTCTCGTTGGGATGTTGCTTCTGTAGGAAGCAAATGGATTGATTTGAAGTAGGACATTATTTTAAAGTCAGTAGATCAATTTCTGAACGACTTTTGGAAGCAAACCACAAAAGCGAATTTTCCTAATTTCCAGAACACCTACTTCTGAGTGTAACCTGTTTTGAATCCCACTTAGTACCTCTAATCTGCCTACCCCGCAATTAAATTTGTCGTCAAAACCTTCCATCCTTTATTCAATACACTGATCTTCTTAGAACTGTTTTAACATATTATAAAGCGGATTTTAAATTATTAATTCTAAAAGTGAAGACTCGATTAAATCCTACAGCGAGAAATCATTTTTTCTTTTATTTTGCTGAGTTAGACTGTGTAACTATTAATATTGTCGTAGTTTATTTTATTTTCTAAGATATTTTTAACAAAATATATTTTTATAACTTAGTAATTATGTTTTAAATTCAATATACTCTTACTGAACTGCTTCTGAAT
Organism: Acanthosepion lycidas; assembly: GCA_963932145.1. Taxonomy (NCBI): domain Eukaryota; kingdom Metazoa; phylum Mollusca; class Cephalopoda; order Sepiida; family Sepiidae; genus Acanthosepion; species Acanthosepion lycidas. Next base: position 9,506,252 of record OZ010573.1, read on the forward strand.
AGTTTATGTTAACAAATTTCAACAGACTCTAGCAAGGTGCAAATTATAAAAGGATATGGCCTCACGAATATCTCCATGTCATAATTTAGAAAAAAAGCATATAGAACGCCGAACTATATCTCAGCTGAATCGTTTTGGAAAAAGATAAATACAATTATTTTAGAAATTCCTCCAGCTACGGCTTAAATATCAGGGTAGACTGGGCTCTGTAGATGTGATTGATAACTGTTGTAGGAGAAGGACAACGCTGAATTCAAAACCGCAACGACTAGATCACGGGTTACTCTTTAACAACATATAGTACCCAGAAGCCACCACTGCCATCGGTTGAAGGATGTGGTTAATAGTAAAATCAAAAGAACAGAAGAATAGCAATGAACCGCATGTTAAAGATCGTACATACTGGACAATGAATAAAGTTTGATGTATGTTTAAAGAGTTTACAAACGAAGATGTTACTTGAGTGAAGGAACATCAACATTGCTAGATGAAAGAAGAGAATACATTACAAAGACAGGGAATCGGGTGGCAGGCTAGTAATTTCCGAAGCTATGTATTAACCTTACAAGGATTTTTTTTCATGCGTGGCAAAAACGAGCACGGGCAAAAATTACCCGTAGACCCCATAGAAATGGTGTTGGTTAGCTGTTTACCACGACAGACCAGACTCTGCTCTTCGGTAAAGTCTCGTCTGGATTCCTCTCTGCCTGAAGACAGAAAGTTCGACAAGCACAGCTGGAAACAAATCTCCAACTAATTGCTGAAGCAAGGTTATTTACCTTTCGTCCCCGCGAGGCAGGATATGGCAGAAGGCCATTTTAAATGTGGGTTTTTTTCCGTAGAACCCGTATACACGGGGTTGTGTAGCTGTCTACCACCCCAGACGATACTCTACCCGTCGGCTTAGCCTCGTCTGTGTTTCTCTCTGCTTTCGGGCAGAGAGTTCGACATGTTCAGCTGGAAACGAATCTCCAACTAATTGCCGAAGCAAGTTTATTTAGCTTACTTCCCCGCGAGGGAGGATGTGGCACAAAGCCGTTTTAAATGTGGGGTTAAACCCAGCCTGTAGAATCGGGCAAAAATTACCCGTAGACTCTGTAGAAATGGTGTTGGTTAGCTGTCTACCACGACAGACAAGACTCTGCTCTTCGGCAAAGTCTCGTCTGGATTCCTCTCTGCCCGAAGACAGAGAGTTAGACTAGCACAACCGGAGCCGAATCCCCAACTAATTGCTGAAGCAAGGATATTTGCCAACATTCCCACGTGGACAGATGTTACACAAGGACGAATTTTAGGTGGGTTATCTGAGTCCGTAGGCGCGGGCAAAAATTCCCCGTATACCTCGGTCGGGTAGCTGTCTACGACCCCATACGACACTCTGCCCTTCAATATAGCCTCGTCTTGGTTCCTCTCTGTCAGAAGGCACAGAGTTCGACCAGCATAGCTGTAGACGAAATCTCCAACTAATTGCCGAAGCAAGCCTCCTGGTAAAACTTTTATGCTCACTATGTATAGCTACTGATATAGTCAGTTCACATAGGTGACAGAGAGTGTTAAACATTCCATTACAACATAATTATACCGAGCAAGATGAACACAAAGTATTTCCTAATATCTGCTCATTTAACACCCACTCTGGTGACACACGTAAAGAGCCCAAGCAAGAAACGTGAGGATTATATGGGAACTTCTGGCGGACGACTTAGTTAATCATCTTGCAAGTGACTGGCTAATTGATACTTTTATATAAGTATCACTCAGGTTTATTAACAAAATGTGTTTGTCGGAAATATTGCATTGGTTATTATTTGAAACGATATCGTTAGCAATTTAGTATTTCGGTAGTCAAGAACAAAAATATTTAAACGATTTATAGCCATGATATACATTAATAAAACATAATCTTCGAAATGAGGGACGCTTCTGGTTGAACATAAATTGCACGGCCAACGAAAACCGTTTACCATTCTCTCACTGACACACACACACATATATATTTCTGAAGAATGGATTAATCCGACATTCCTTCAAACGTTATTATAGTGTATATGTTCTTAATTGAAATAGGCGCCCTATTGTTATTTTTTTATTCAACAATATTTAATCTGCGCATTCGAGATAACTAAGTAAAGAAAATATATCCACCTACAGGGATCGAACCTGGGTCTCCCTTTATAGGAGAAAATACCGTTTGGTCCGGCATGATTTACCGCTTGGCCACAAAGCATTTCACAGTAAACAAGGATCGTTTTACCCTAATTAAAAAAAAAAGACATTTTTTTCTCGAGAGTCCATTTCATAGTCTATTTCAAATAACAAAAGTTAACTATATTAATGTTTGAAGAAATAAAAACATCGGATTGAAAATCAATCTATTAATTCTTTAGAAATTGCTTTCTTTTGAATATTTTGGATACAAAACCGAGTAGATACAGTCTCCCGAGACACACTATATATATTTACCTACATACACGTTCAAGTCGTTTGAATATCGTGTAAGCGTGAAACTCGGGTTACAACTAGGGCCATCCTTTCATAGGAATTAACATTGTTGTGTTTTTAGCTCTGTCTAGGTAATCTAGGCTTTGGGCACTTTAATGTGTACGTTTGCCCTTAGGTAACCCCTAGATTGTCGACGCTCGGCAGAAAGGCGAATTTTTTCGTATTTATTATTTCACAGATACCTTCAATAGAACCAACGGATAACTTGCTAACAGATGAAATGTGAGCACATTGGAAACAATACTGTATGGTTTAACGTTTCAATGCCTTCTTCACAACAAAATTTGCAGGTAACTGCGTAGCGTGAAACTGATAGTCACAATGCAGAGTTGAATCCTATGTCCACACTATCTCTACAACTGCTCTTAATTTCTCTGATATTGGGCACTTTTCCCGTATTAAAATAGCAACATTTTAAACGGTATATTTGTATATGTGTGTGTGTGCATACGTGTGTTCCTGCATACATTTAATGCAATGTGCCAGCACGATAGATTGTGCTCATATCAATGATGTGATTTTAATCATCTTATTGAAAGGAAATTGGTTGTATTGCGATAAAAGCAAGTAAAATAATGGAGGTTTATTGGCTTTTTGAAACAGAAAAACAAGTAGAGCTTTCGTTTGGAAATTCGTGTTCGATTTCATAGAAACACAATTAATAATGGACGAAGGCGTTGTCAACAGTATTTCCTATTCCTCGCTTCTTAAGATGTAAATAAATAAATGGTTTACGTCAATATATGTTACGTCTCTTTTCACTTTTTCAGCTGGAGAAATTTTTGTCGATGACGAAATGTTTAGCTCTGCAAAGTTTTGCTTTTCCTTGCTGTCACTGTCCACAATAAAATAAAATAAATCATTAAAAAGGCAAGAAAACATAGGTTTTATAAAATAAAAAAAGAAGAAAAAAAGAACAAAACTTTGCACTACTAAACTTGATTGAGCATTTAGCGTGTTGTCGTCAGTCCTTTTTTTTTTCTTCAGTTTGGGCCCAACACGCATGCGCTGTTCGTTAGGTCGTCATCCCGACGGAAATAGCGTGCTAACTAAGAGAGCGGACATTTACAGAAGTCAGTGACAATTAGATTTTGTGCTGAACACTATCATTTTATTGTTATTTTAATTTTATTTATATATTTTTGGGGAAGTAGAATAGAAATGGAGGAGGCAGACGCTGCGTCTCGGGCCCCGTCATCAGTGAATGAAATTAAACCACAAATTCTAAATGGTAGCGAGCAAAACTGTATGAATGAATGAATTGTATTTTCGTGAAGTCAGTCTAATGATACTTGTACGTGGCTATTTACCAATTGTAATCGAGTATACAGCTGTAGTAATTTTTTTTATCTTTATATAGATATTCTTTTTTGTTTTTGTTCATCGAATTTATTTTTTGCAAAGGCGTCACAAGATGTGATATGTCTCACCGTTTGAAAACTTTCAGACATTGGCGGGATATTTGCTGCAGAAAATGTCAGCTATTCAACAGAATTTTTGGTTTGTGGCGAAGTATTCGGCTGCGAGCGCATTGATATTTGTTAAGGTGAATAGTGATTTGATGAAAACGAACCAGTATTTCATTCTAATTATTCAACTTATAAGGATATAACGCACACGAGTAGGTGTTCTTTTTTAATCAAATGATATTAAATGACACAAAATTCTAGGCGTATATAGACGAATAAACATTCGCGAAATGAAAGAAGTATCCACCCTCTCTACGACAGTGATCTCAACCCAGACACACGCATAAACACAACCACACCCACAAAATTCTATATCATTTATATCAATAGAGATAGAGGTGATATATATATATATATATATATATATATATATATATATATATAGCCGAGAGTGTAGGGGTTAGAATTTCCGACTGATGCTAAAAAAAATATTCGGTCGAGCACTGTGGGGCAAGAGCGCGAATTTGTAAACTGTGACTTATATTGCTGATAATGCAAGATTCTCCCAAAAGATTGAGTTCTCTGCGTCACTGGCGTGTTTATAAAAGAAAAATAGATACTCTGCCGGGCGCCTTGGGATTAGAATCTCCTACTGATGCTAATAGTTCGGGTTTGGATTTTTGAACCGATCGGAAGTCTAACCACACTGATGAGCCATGATACTACGAAACATTCTTTCTGGGGATGATAATATATATGTCATGGTCCGGTTCCTTGTACCACGGTGATAGTCCAAGGTAGAACCAATAAAGAAGAACTCGAACACAGGTATGGAATAACACAGATATATTACAAACAGGAATATATACAGAGAAGAAGAAAGTGTTAGTACGAACAATCAGGTTTAGTAGTAATTGTCTGAACGCGACTCTGATTCGGTCTGCCTCTGACTCGACTGAGTGACACCTGGCAGACTTCACCGCCAGACTTCAGACTGAACAGTATTTAGTCACCCCACCACGAGTGCATCATGTGGCACAAGGCCGGTTTAACGCAGGATCTCCGAAAATATGCCTTTTGAACCCGCATAAATTGGTTCAGGGTCGGTTTACCTCCCCGAAAGAGACTCCGCCATTCGGCGTAGCCTCGTTCGGGTTCCTCCCTGCCAGAGAGTTCAACCGATCAGCTGGTCTGCTAGTCGTCCGACTTCATGCTGATCAGTATTTAGTCACCCTCCCCCTACGAGGACATCATGTGGCACAAAGCCGTTTTAACGTAGGATCTCCGAGCCCGTAGTATCTCCGAGTCCGTGGGCTCGGCCAAAAATATACCCATTGAACTCGTATAAAAGGGTTCAGGGTCGGTTTACCTCCCCGAAAGAGACTCCGCCCTGTCATGGAAAAACTGTAATCCCTTGCGATTACCCAATGTTGGCCTCTTTTGCTTTGTTCATCACAAAGCGACAGCTCTCCCGACCTGAATTTCTGGAACCAACGCCTGGTGGTGCATTTACTGACAGCGATATACCCAAAACGGCTATATGAGCAAAAGCGTGGCATATTTAGTGACTTGAGGCGGTTGCAGGCAATCAAGCCTTAAAGTCAACGAGAAGAAAAGCCCAACCGTGCCGATTCGAGCTATGACGGATGTGTGTGCGCAACGCATGTGTAGTGGTCAGAAGCAATGGCCCCTCCGCCCCGATCCACCACTCTCCCGGCACTCATTTGCGTATCAGTGATCACGCAACCTAAAGAAAAGCAATAATATTTTTGGTTGACTTCTACATCCTCTCTTCCGTCTCATAAAAAAATAGATGTCACATCGCGAATGTACGCGCAGAGATAGAATTATTTGACATTCATTACACGCAGAAACACATCTATTATCATTTCAATATATATATATATATATATATATATATATATAGTTAAACCTAGAGAGCCAGACAAACCTACCAAGGTTTCACCTAAGCGGATCATGAGGGAAGGACTTCCCTGACGATCCGCTTAGATGAAACCTTGATAGGTTTGTCTGGCTCTCTAGCTTTAACTAGGTCTGCTCTACTCATTGTATTGAGCACTTTATTTAGTTGTTTTGGATACTAGCATCGTTTTTTTTTTCTTTGGGCCTTGAACTCGTATGCTGGACGATTATTTTCGCTTATCGTACATGTTTTTGGTTCTTTCTTTTTTATACCTTTTTTCCCCTTTGGTATTGGCTTGTTTATTTGCAAATCAATATACTGAAGGTTTTCCGAGCGAGTATAGTTTCTTATACTTATAAGATTTCTATTAATTATAATAATAATAATAATAATAATAATATATATATATATATATATATATATATATATATATATATATATATATATATGTGTGTGTGTGTGTGTGTGTGTGTGTGTGTGTGTGTGTGTGTGTGTGTATTGTCACTTTAAACTTTATTTCTAGTGTATACCCATATTTGAGTAGACGCTGAATTTTCTAGATCTTTGTAAATAAAATCAACGGGTGGTTTCGCAGCTACGTTCCGTTTTCAGGAGGAAACCTTACGCCTTTCGTTCTTTAGACCGACTCGGTTACGGATGGCGTCGCCAATTACAGAAAACCGAATAATGCCTTATATACGCAAAAAGTTCGTATCTGCTTTGTTTAGTCTCCAAACACAAAGCAATTTCTAAAGAATTAAGGGATTTGTATTTATTAATCTGTCAGATTTTATTACTTTAAACGTTATTCAATGTGAATGCACATAGGCAGGTTTATTCATTAAACTCTATATTTATTTATTATGCCGGGCTGAATAAAACCGATAAATCTTGCTGAAGAAGGACACGCGCTTTCTGATAAGATTCGAAACTGCGTTCCTCTTTGCAGGAGAAACCATCGTTAGATCCTACACAATGAAGTTTTTAAGACGAAGGTTTCTGTTTGGTGAGTGCCACATCTTCTGACACCTGATCAAAAGTCTAAAAGGCTGAACACATCACGGGAAGATTTAACACTGTTTGCGGTAGATCCAGCTGGTCTTGAATATTTCCTGGCGCAGGATGAATGTTGTGTTCATCACTTTTAGTCAGAAATGAAGAGACAATTGCTACAATGGACTTCTTACGTGCACCAAGGCAGACGAAGATCGTTTAATCTGCGGGGAAGTTTCTGGTCTCAGTTTATTGGGTGTAAAAATGCATTGCATTTATTGACTACCTTCAAAAGCGTCACACCATCAACGCAGAATACTATACCAAATTGCTGAGGCAGTTATGAAGAGATAACAACTACAAACGCCCAGAAACACCGAAGATACATGTCCTCGGGCGAAGTGGTTGATAAACCTCCCTATAATGGTTATTATCTCTTTGACAACAGGAAAAATCTCTTGGCTAGGAAGCGATATTGCCCCGATGGTCACGTTATATCTGCTTCTTTGAACAGTTTGAAGCGTTTATCTGGAATTAAACTATGCACTTATTAATTAACAATAGTTGAAAGTTGAAAGTAATGGAGAGCATTCATAAGTGCCCCCATGACCTTTTCATCCCAGCCTAGTCAAAGAGAAGACCGTCAGTGTTCTTTCAAAACCAAAGGAGAGGTACCAATGCTTTCTGTTTTATTTTTCCTCAAACTCGCGGCTTTTTCAAAACATTATCTTTCACACAGAAATAGACTAATTAGTACAGACTTGTTGAAAATAAATAGAACTGGACTTACATTTGCAAAGCTTCTAATGATAAAAAACAGGCTAAAGCGTACAGACGGTATTTCTTCAGGAATTACAGAAAATAGAGTTCTTCTCCCTGTGACAAAATCAAAGGAGAATATATATATATATATATATATATATATATATATATATATATATATATATATATATACATATATATCAGGTCATCCCATCAGTTCTCTCTGAATTTTGAATAAAGAAAACAAGTGACCAAATGTTACATTTAATTACAGATTCAATCAACAATATATTTTCCCTGATTATCTATGACTTCCTTCCATCTATTAACAAGCTTACTAATTCCATTACTGTAAAATTCTTTTGGCTTTGATTCGAAGAACTCACAAATGTCAGTTTTAACCTCTTCCTGTGTTACAAAAGCTGTTTCTTCCAAATGATTCTGTAAGCTCCAAAACAAATGATAGTCTGAAGGAGCAAGATCAGGAGAATAAGGTGGATGAGGAATTTTCACCCAACCAAGTTCTCCGATCTTTTATGACATCATTCCTTCTGTGTGGGGTCGCGCATTGTCCTGGTGAAACATCACCTCTTTTTGATTCACTAGAGCAGGTTTTTTTTTCCTCAATGCTTGGTTCAAACGCTCTAATTGCTGACATTATATTTGAGCATTAATTGTTGCATTAGGTGGTAAGAATTCAAAGTGGATTATTCCTTGGTGATCCCACCAGATTGAAAGAAGAATCTTTTGCCCATGACGTTCCCTTCTCAGCTATGGCTGGGGTCCTTCCCCTTTACCAAGCCACTGTCTATGACGCTTAACATTTCGATAAAATATCCATTTTTCGTCGCCAGTCACAAGTCTATACAAAAAAGGTGAAACAATTTGGCAAGAATGGAGAGAAGAGCAGATGTCAACTCGGGATTTGAGGTTGTTTTCAGACAACTCATGAGGCACCTATTTTCCAAGTTTAGAAACTTTTCCAAGTTGTTGAAGATGACGATGAACAGTTGTATGGATTGAACTGAGGAACCACTGACAATTCCTCAACTGATAAAGCAGGATTTTTTCAAGGGCTGCTTCAAGAAGCTTTTCATCAAACTCAACTGGACGTCCGGTTCGATCTTCAACTTTAAGGGTGAAATCTCCACCTCTGAATTTTGCAAACCCTCTTCTGCAAGTTCTTTCATTCACACATTCTTCTCCATAAACTGAGTGAATGTTTCTAGCCGCTTCGGATGCTGAGTTTCCTTTCTTGAACTCATAAAGCATTATGTTCCTCAAACGATTCCTAGGTAATTCCATGTTAGCAGGGTTTTAATAAAACAGAATTTAATTTTATTGTTCTCTGAATTAGAATTTGATCAGTTTAAATCAATCTAAACATAAAAATAATGATAAGCTCCATTAGAAATTATAAAATACTCTTTAAATTTCGTTCATTTTTAACAAAAAGTTAAAATTCGGATGGGATGACCTGATAAATAAAAAGAAAGAACAATAAGATATATAAGCCGGTGTTCTTATAGATATTTTTATTTTTACAAAATAGTGCTCAATGTAAATTTACAGAGCATTAATATTATAAATCAACTGATTTAAAATATGATTTTTTTCGCACCACAGTTCTAACCATGTTTCAAAAATGGAAACTAAAAGTTTCGAATTTTATTTTGTAATTAAATAAAAGACATTAGTTCCATTTCATCCTCAAGCGAATTTTGGAGTAACTTATTTTTAAAGTTACTGGGTTTTAAAGGCACTGCAAAAATTCATAATTCACGTTTCCAAGGATACAGAGAAATCCATTCATCCAGACAAGGGGCTGGTTGCGTGTTCATTATCACTGTATTTTGTTGTATCAGTTATTAGTTACGTTTGAAGAAGGGTTTTCGTTTAGGTAGGTGTAGGGTTGTATTTTTCAAAGAATTGTGACATCCATTAAATGCATGTCGTCCGGATTTTTGTAAAAAAAAATTATTGTTAACGGTTTTAAAAAAGAAAGAACCAAGAACATGTACGTTAGCCGAAATTAATCGTCTAGCATGCAAGTCCAAAGTCCAAAGAAAAAATCCCTGATACGAGTAAGCAAAATAACTAATAAAGTGCTCAATACAGTAAGTAGAGCAGACCTAGTTAAACCTAGACAGCATAACAAACCTACCATGTTTTCACCTAAGCGGAACGTCAGGGTGAAACCTTGTTAGGATTGTCTGGCTCTCTAGGTTTAACTAACTAACTAACTAACTAACTAACTAACTAATTATATATATATATATATATATATATATATATATATATATATATATATATATATATATAAGGTGTGCTATATCCATGAGATAAAGTGCTCAATACCAGAGATAGAGCGTATGTAAATATAAATATAAAAGTGAACATTGAAGTCAACACTGAGAGGCGAAAGGCTGTTTCATGCTAGGAGTAATCGTCAGGCCGCATGACGATTGCATCTAGCATGAAACAGTTTGTGGCCCCTGAGTATTGACTCCAATGTCCACTTATATATATATATATATATATATATATATATATATATATATATTCTGCATATACATTATTTTTATGGATAAAACTATTTGCTTAAATGCTTTTTTCTTTAATTAAACAGTATTAATTACTTTTACCCTCCTGAATGTTCGAGAATATATGCGTTCTTCCACAGAAATCGAACTTAAATCGAGAACCATATGAGACTACCTTTAAACCTGCCGTGCTATGACCGTTCAAGCACAGATAACGTCCAGTTAATCAAAGGTCGATTTACTGCTTTTAAACTTACATTTTTGCTGAATTTTCTCGATCTATGATATCTTCTCTGAATTCGTATACTAGCTTAAACAATGACAATATATAATAAAGACTTGTATTTTATACGCTACCACCATTAAGTCTGGAGTGATATGACAGTTCAGCCACACGCCGGTAAATGTAACAAATACTGTTAGATTAAGGAAAAGATCATCTACTCAAATAAGTATATCGATAAAAAAAAATAACGTCTAAAGAGAAAATATATTAAATTATATATTGTCATTGTTTATGTTTGGTTACGAATGGTATTTAACAAATCTCTCGCCTCACTCTTTGGATTCTATCTTGTTAGCGACTTCGTGATTATACTTGAAGGAAGGTTGTAACGTCTCTTTTGATTGACATTGTCATTTAAATCGTTATGTAGAGACTGTTACAAACAAAAATCTGAATGTATTAAGTCAGGAATATCAGGTAGCTGCGAGAGTGTTTATCATTTCAATTTAAGTTTCTGCAAGTTGAGTTTTGTGCAACATGTTTTCTTGCATTGTCGTAGTGGTTAATAACATATTTAGAATACACCAGAAATCGGCGCGAAAACAAATGGCAGGGCCAAGTTGCGGTCATTTTATATTAACAATGAAATTCGGGGAGGAACTTTGACAATGATCTGATATATACTTCTTTTTGAATTTTCACAAATTATCCTCTCAGAGTCTGCATTTTCTTTCCCCGAATGGTTATACAAACAACCTTACAAATGTCCACAAGGACACAATGCACAGTGAATAATGGCGTTAGTTAGATCCAGTGACAGGACCTCAAAAATATGAGTTCAATACCCGGTTAAGGCATTGGAGAGGGGAATTAACAGGGGATAACTGATAACTGACATCTATTAGACATGGCAAGTGGAACTAGTGAGCGAAATAAAAGGGGTTCAGTTCGATATTCCAACCCCCTGAAGAAGGTCGGAGCGTGCAACGGCCGAAACGTTATAATAAATATGGCGACAAAGATAAGGACTCTAGTCTGAATAATGCAGATAGTAAATGCTTGTGGTGAATTTGTAAGAGACTTTCAGGACATCCACACACAGGCACACACACAAGCACATACAAACTCTCTCTCACACACACACACACACACACACACACACACACACATATATATATATATATATATATATATATATATATATATATATATATATATATATATATATATACATATACAGAGAGAGAGAGAGAGAGAGAGTTTGAATCTACTTCCAGAATTAGAATCGCATGAACTTTACAGAAAAGTTGAAAAATGAAGTAGCCTTTTAAAAATTATAAATTAGAGGCAAAAATTACATGATTGATATTTTTTTCACGTTCTTATGAAGGCTCTGCACATTTTCAGCTGTTTTGTATTTAAAAGTATAATGAAAAAAATGTCAGTTATAATTTTCTGAGTAGTATTTAATTCGTATTTATCATTAAAGTTCCAAACTTCAAAAAATTGATTGAGTTTTTTTTTAATATCATACATATTTTGCTAAATTGAAAATATCAGTAGTCTGTCTAATATATCTGCGTAGTTTAGTGATGTCATTGCATGTTCTGCTTACTTGGTGAGCCATGTAAATGTTTGAGTAAGAAGAACCCAACATAATACATATAACTGTATCATCTGCACATATATTGTCAAAACGTTGAATACTTAACTATATCATTACTTCTGCTCAAATATATATATATTGCAAAGAAAGTTGAATAACAGTTGCTTCGTTTCAATTAGAATAAGAAACTGAGATATGTATGTTTATATAGTCTAGGAAAGATATTGCACTATTCGAAAATTTGCGATTATAAATGCATTTCTAGATGGTACATCATATTTTGGAGTAACTTCATCCCATTTCCTCTTTGGTATAGATTAAAACCACAACTCCTTTTATGTATTGTTAGCAGATTTGTTTAATCCTAACACTTTTGTGTTCATAATAAACTAGCTTTTTTTTTTTTTTATCCAGGATGCTGTTTTGTGCATTGATAAAAAAATCACAGCTAACAATAACCTTCAGTTTTTTTAAGAATCGAAATCTTTCCTCCTGTTTATCTACCGGCGTTGTTAATTGAGATTTTGACAGAAATATTTTTCTTTAATTCTCTGATTGACCAGCCACTAATCCTAACCTTAACCTCAAACTTCAGCTATCTAAAAAATACCAGGATGTTGCCAACAGAAACTTGCCTACCATCCTGAAAACACATGGTCCTTGATGATGAAAGAGACGGTCAAAAGTACTGAAACAAAGCAACTGAACAAACATAAACTTCGGATTGTATATCTAAAATTTATATCCAGATATATAGCTTCCTATTCTAAAATTACCAAAATATGTATACACTAGAAAATTAAGCGGATACTATTTGTTGAATTTAATAAAAATTGTTTGGTTGAAAATTTGCTGATTTGATATAACGCGTTTCACCTTCTGACGTACACCAGCAAGTAAATGCAAGGATTTTGTTTTGCAACAAGTATTTATATATAGAGTACAATCGCTGACAACCGGACTAAGAAGGCCTTCCGGATATGAAGAATTGGTTACAAAGTCCGGACATGAGGTGGTTATAATTTAATTAAAATAAAAGAACTGAAATCAGGTTTAACATTTGTTTTCAAAATAAGCTAATGGTGAGTAAAATAAAACGGAATTGATTTTAAGGAAAAAGAAATAAATTATGTAATGTTAATGAAAATTCATTAAGTTAAGTATGCCACGTATGCAAAACAAATAATGTAACGATGATTTTTAATCGCTGTTGTATGATGATTCTTTCTCTTCTAATGCCATTCTCAACTTTTCCGCATTTCGTTTTGCTTTTGTTCTTGATTTTTTTTTAAAGAAAAACACTTTTTAAATCTATGTAGGTTATTACGATCATAATAGCTGAATGCTGGCTTTCTTTCCATAAAACTGACAACATTTTCAATTTCAGTCCAGGTTTCATCATAATCATGCATCTCGTCGCTATCTTGTTGCAGATGTGTCTCGTTGTCATCCTTTCCTTTAATTCCCATCATCTTTTGCACCAATAAAAGACATTAGGGTGAAATAAGCATAAGCAATTACCCAAATTTCCTGAAAAACAGAAATTTCAAATCATTTACATATCACCCAAATAGTTCAAATATAGACATCAAAATCAAGTCCGGATATGAAGGATTCCGGGTATGAGGGATTCCGGGTATGAGAGATTCTATTGCATAAGTAAAAATATCGTTAATTTTATAATTGAAGAACACTCATATATATTCCTCAGGCTAGCTCTAAAAGCATATATATATATATATATATATATATATATATATATATATATATATATATATATGCAGTTACATTCATTTAGATGCTAATCCCGTTGAGAAAGGTATGAAACCTTTTCTTATCCCTCCAGCTATGGGTAAATAACAAGACAGACTGGGTTCTATAATCTTGGATGGTCAGTGGTCTAGGAGAAGGATAACTCTAAATTCAAAACCTGCGGAGGGTCGTTTGTATTCGGCCCTTCAAAAAGTGTGGATGGTCCTTCACGAAACCTTCACTATTGTAATCAAATCTCATGTGCTGTTGTATATATATATATATATATATATATATATATATAATTTAATTTTTATGATTATTTTTTTTTTAATTTGATGAATTATGCATGTATCTATTTATATTAAATAATAGAAGGTTTTAACTGTTTTATTTGAATATTTACAAATTTTTTATAATCCTGTATGTTGAGAAAGACTTTTTTGGAAGGGCGACATTTGAAAAATTCCGACGTGCAGATTTATATTTCAGCAAGATTCCATAGTGGCACCCTCAAAAACTTACTGTCTATTTATTATCTCTTTTAATAAGTATGGCATTCTTTAAGTCGAAATACTGTCAATTTTCCAATTTTTTTAAATTTAAAATTCGCCCATATATATTAATATTGTCTTTTTTCAGATATATTTTAGTTATATCGGACATTTTAAACAAAGACGCACTTATATAGCCGAACTTATATATGCGCGCCCGCACACAAACACACACACGCACATATATATATATATATATATATATATATATATATATATATATATATATATATATATATATATAATAATACTGTTTTATAATGACATGTTATATCGTGTCTGGAAAATGGTTGCATTTAAAAAGAATGCTCAAGACGCAATTCAAAAATCGAAAGCTATTTAATATAATAAACCATGATCTTTTTTGCTACCGCGTTTCCATCAATAATTTTTTTCCAGGCCATGAATACAGCAAATTCTATAGTATTAAATTCTATATGCATATCCTTAAATGATATATATACATATATATATATCTAATTAATTCATCGAGTCTGTTGAAACCTCAACAGAATGCACTGGACGGCCGTCTCGTCCTATAGTTGGGACTCATTTGGGACTCATCAGCAGTGCGCATCACTACCAAGAATTGAAACCCTCACAGTTAGGTTGTCAAGCATACATCATACCAACTGTTCTAATGGGCCTCGGTGACGAAGCGCTTGCAAATCAGACTCAATATAGCGCCGCTCGCTCACATATTCCGTGGTGGAACCATACTGAGTTCTCTGTAACCCTAGGACTGTGCCCCCTGGAGCCACGACTACTCTCACCAAGCCGCTCACTCTAGAGCATTAGAAGCCGGTTCAAGCAATGATATACACAGAGAGTAATTATATCAGACTCGATGATTGAATTAAATATAATTATCAAATCCCCCTAATAATTACTATCTGTATATATATATATATATATATATATATATATATATATATATATATATATATATATTATAACAATTTTTAAAAAAATATGGTTCCAAATGAATAATTTAAAAATCTATTAAGAAGTTCAATTAAAGCAATATGTTTAAAAACACAACCCAATCAAATCTTAAAGCTTCTTTCAATTAAACATTACCGGAGCTACAATATCAATCAGTTAAAGTCATAGCATACATAAATAAAAATAGAAATAAAAAAAAACCCAAAAAAAACAACAGAAGTACAATATCAATTAGTTAGAATTTTAGCAGGGTGTCTGATAAGTTTACCCACTTTAGCCAGACCAAAATAACCATCCCAAACTTACACGGGCGGAAATGCACTATATATATATATATATATATATATATATATATATATATATATATATATATATATATATATATATATATATATATATATATATATATATATATATATATATATAAATTTTTTTCAGACATCGAATTTTCTATCAAACATTGTAAACTATCTTTTACATAATTTTGTTAAAACAAAATTATAACAACTCCATCTCTCTTTCCCCCTCCCCTATCTCTCTCTTTACCATAAGACTCACTTGTATACATTTTCTACAATTCATTTCCGTTTTATTAACAATCTACAGAGGTCAAGTTTCTGTCACTCCTCCTACTCCAATATAAAACATACTTAAGAGAGATATAAAATAAACCCTCCCTATACTTTATATTGTCTGTTTAACTACCACTCTCAACCCCCTCTATTAAATTACAAAAATTACACTACCCACCAATTTCTAATCCCATTTTTTTCTCAATTCGTTGTTGGAAGTTTTACCTGATGATCCTGAATCCTTAAAAAAGGGTTTAGGTGAAATAAATTATCGTAATGGTACAGTAAAGTGGTTTGTTTTTCATTACATATATATATATATATATATATATATATATATATATATATATATATATATATATATACAAGCAAATATAAATGGATATATATATATGTATATATATATATGTATATATATATAGTGCATTTCCACTGCTTATGACTATATTTATACGTAGTGAATCTGGTTGATATTAAAATTGTCTTTTACTTTTACGTGTACCATTCGTGTTAACCATCACACTATGCTTTATATATTGTTGTTGAGTTTCACGGAATTCTCTAATACTTCCAATATTTTCCCGGGCCTTAGGATAATTGCCAAATCTTCAACGTTTGGGACAACTGTTGTTACCTTCGTAGTCCACAATTTTCGCAGCTCTCGGCCAAAAGCCTGACATCTTTCCATTTATTCTCATTTATTTCCAGCCCAGGTCCAGTGAGACGAAGGAAACCATCATTTCTCTTCTTTGCTCACAGAAACTGGATCAAAGCTTCCGGCTTGGATCAAGTCTTCCATTCATTTCGCAGATCTCGAGTGAATTCCGTACGCAAATGGAAGCAGAAAACTATGCTTGTACAATTTCAGTTAAGAATTTTCAACCTAGTAATTACTGTTTGTGCTTGGTAGGGATCAGGCGTCAGCAAGTCTTCCAGAAAACTCCCCTGGTCCAGAAATCTTGACTATTTTAACAACGAGATATTATTATTATTAGTAGTAGTAGTTGTTGTTGTTATTGTTTTTGCAGAGATATATGTCAATTTAAACAAAAAGAACCTTTTTTGAGCGATTTCTCTGGACGTAAATATTATTTTCACTTTTGCTCTTTTTTTAATTACCTTGTAGTTTATATAAATATGTATAACTTTTAATCTGAATGTGGAAATTCATTTCTTTTGAAAATGTGTCATTAGTGGCTTTTGACATATTGAATTAGTTCATTCTGAATGTTTTCGTCTTCATCAGCAACTTGTAAATCGTTTTACTGCAAAATAATGACCAAAACCCGTTTCGGTCAATAGAAACTGTAGTAATATTCGCTATTGGAAATGAGCAGAATATCTGATAGTTAATAGAAACTTAGAAACAAAGTGATAACAAATCATCATAAAACTTCAATACCTCTCCAATGTTCTAAACGATTTGAACGAGTTAGTTTTCTTTGCTAGATTTCCGAAATCTTCGATATCTGGTAGACATCTGTGGAAAGCAATTGATAGCAAGTTATATCAAAACTCAAACTCCAGTGTCAGAACATCAAAAATCAATATTTCTGAAAATGTTTTAATTCTTTCTTCGATTTTTTAATTTATCTTGACATTGGAACTTTTTAAGGGCTCCAGTGATTGCCATGTGCTAACATCAATTTAGGTATTATTCCCTCCTTATCTGCCAGATAGAGCAGTCCAAGACAAAAAGCATAGTACAATATATCCTTTCCCGTTCTACTTTGCACTGCGATGTACATTTTCTTTCCTCTGCAAACCGTCTAGTAAATTTCAAACAAACCACATAGACAACACACACACGCACCCACCCAAACAAAACGGCTAAGTACATAAGTAATATTCGCTATTGGAAATGTGGGAAGAATCCGAAATTCGAGGGAGGATTGAAAACAGTTTAACCCATGAAGATTGTATTCATTTCGAATTTAGCTTTGAGGTTTATTTATATGCACGAGCGGATTAAATGCTAATTTCTGATTATTTTATTAGATCTCTCGGTCTACATTGGATTAGGCATGAGACATTACTAATATTATCATTTCTAAGCCGTGTAACTTAGGGTGTAAGGTTCTAGGGAAATCGCTGGTTCCTTGTAACACCCAAGACACTGCCTGATTCCCGCTATTTTCTGTTTGGACAAGAGCCAGAACTGAGCAAAAATATTCTCTCCATATTTGAGCTACAGATTCTCCCTTAACACTTTTCAGCCATGGCAGAACTCAAAGTTGTCTCGTGGACTTGTGAATGATTAATTATTTTTCACCCTACTGTAACATTTCAACACACGCAAGGTCGCAAACCTTACGCTACTCTACTACTTCTTTTCGTGGCAGACCTTCAGACGAGATGCATCCCTTCATTCGACCAGTCCAGACATTGACAGTAAAGTTCCGCCCTGCCAGGAACACTGGGTCGACACATCTTCATTCATTTTTCTGTACGATTGTTATATAGGAAGTGTCTCTGCCGACACTTGAGTTTGAACATAGATCGTCAGTGAGCAAACACAGGCGATCCCATTATTGAATTAAGTAGACCAACGTGACCATAGAGGAAACGCATATATGTAGGAAGTAGCTGTCGACGAACTATCGTTATTCCTAGTCTATCCTCTATTACTATTCTGATCACTATTTCTACTCTACCCTCTATTACTATACGGGCCGCTATTCTGTACTCTATTTACTATATTTCTCTGTTCGGATCACTATACGGATTACCATTCGAACAAGTACTATTGGTGCAAGTGCTATTCGAAGGCGTCTGACAAAAGCATTGTTGAACGGCGTTACAATAGTCATATCTGGGACAACGAGCATTACGAATGAGACAACGTGTATTCGTTGGCATGACAAAAACGATTATTAGGGAAGCGGTTTCATTCAAACAGATTCTTCCTGAGGACTGTTACATGGTAGAACAGGCTTTCTAAATGCTGCTTCTCTTATCATTACAAACATAAACTCTTTAAATTATAACCTCTTTTAGTTAACCATTACCTATTCTATATATCCTAATAATATATACCTCTTATTTTCTCGATCTAAGACTTACAACAAAGTCATTCAGTAACCCTCTACCGTGAGTGGCTCTTGAGCCTTGTCTGAAGTGGATAAGAGTTTATACAAAAAACAAATCGGTAATGTTTTACCACTATTTTCTTTCTTTTAGATCAGATAATTTACATGACATCTTCCGTAACATATTAAACTGATATTTGTTTTGCTATCTCTATGGCTTAATTAATTCGATTAATTCATACTTTCCCCATGCTATTAATCAACATTTTCATCCTTCGACCTCCCTATGGTAGGTCGTAACTCCACTGAAAATCTCTCTTCTCACTTTTCGGTCCTGCATTGCTGTCCCCAGATCCCCAATGTCCAACCCTGAATCCCGAGCTATGGTGCCTGGGAAAGTCAATTTTCGTGAGAAGACACATCTTGTAGGATACCATCGGAGTAAGGATGAGACAATTTCCCTGTCCACTCGGTGGCAGTGGCCGGATGACTCATATTTCTTTCGATAGCTGATACAAAATGTAGAATGCCAACGAATGGTATTAGTGAGAAAGTGAATGCATCAAACGCGGGTGGAACTTGAACACTGCCCGACGGTTCCACTTTTTGTGAAGATAACCTACGCTACCTTGATATCGATAGTATTATTTATAACTGAAACAAGTTTTCTTAAGTTCAATCGCCATGTTCTGGCTAATCAAATTATTATCCCATGTGCAAATAACTACGATGAAATAATTGTCTTCGGATGTCTAAGTCTGATAATTAAATATACATTTACATATTAATATAGAAAATAGATAAAAAGAAATGATAGAGGAAGAAAGAGCGAGAAATATAAAATCACTGAATAATTCTCACGACAGATAAATCCATGATATCAGATGAGCGAAGGTCAGATAGTGCAAATATTTCGGTAGCAAACATAAAAAGACGAGTAATATTATTATGATGATATTAGTAACCATTTGAATATTTTAACAGTAGTAGTTTCTACTAGGATCATTTAAGTATCACCAATTCTCATTTTTTACGCTCAAGTAAGTTAAGCAATGGCGAGCTTGGTCAGTTCGAAGATGGGTGACCACTTGGGAATATCATGTGCTGTAAGCTTGGATTTGCTGGTGCTATAATGTATAACGACTCGGAAATGGAAATCAGAGAGTCAAGTTCCAATGGGGTTCGTTATATTCACTTACGCGTAAATACCCTTGATAAAAGTATGAATCCTCCTCTTCTCCAGCTAAGGGTTAATTAGTAGGTCTTGTAAATCATTATTATCACCAACAGATTCATACAATCTAAAAAGTGGAGGCTTTAGATAAAATACAAAAGTTTTGTGAGCCGTAAAATAAATACAATCCTGATTACTGTATTTGACTTTAATAAAACTTTTGTTTTTTATTCCACCATAAGCAAGAAGATAATACTACGAAGATACCAGGGGTTACTGAGACTGAAAGTTAATGAGAAGACATTATGAAGAGAAAGGACAATAAAAGAACAGGTTTCAGCAAGACAATATGTCGACTAACGTTGTATTCAAATATTTACCTGTTGTAGGTGGTACAGAAACAAGAAACCGGAAGTGAGCTCTACAGTTAGGAAGTTCAAGAGTTGAAAATATTAGAATATAACTAACGGTTGCTGGTGTTCGTTGTGTATTTAATCAGCATTAATTTCCGCCTCATAAGTACTATTCTAAGTTCTCAAATAATGTTGAGTGTCATCGTCCCCTTCAGATACCACAATCATTGAATTTTCTAGGAGATTAAAAACTCCAAAAGTGTGGCACATAATTTAGAAGGCAACAAGGATAAGCCAAAGATGCATTCCGGAAACTAAGCAAAATAATAAGTATTGTAAAATGTGTGTAGGAACAATGTATGTAGAACTACTTTGTAATATCCAATCTTCTCTATTCCAGGGAATGTTGGAGATTCCGACAGATGAAGAAGTGAAATGAACATATAGAGATGTCCTTGCAAACACGCGGATTCGTGCACGAAAAATGACGGAGTGACAAAAGGACGTTTTTCTTTTCCCATTAAACCGCCTTTTTTAATTTCCGTAATTTTACATGTATAATACGCCTTCATCCATAATAAATACCCCTAAAATTGTGCTAAACGTGTAAAAAAATGTTTCTACTCATGCATAATACGCACCCCTTGTTTGGTAATCAAACCGTATAAATTGTACCTCTCCAAATTCATTGCAGCCAGCGTTTCATACTCTTATTTAAAAAATGGTTTTAAACATAGAATAATATTATTCTAATTTACTTTTATGATAAGTGTTATTTTATTTTACATTTGTAAATGTTTGGTACGCATGGCTGTATTTGGCATCCTTATGGGGTCGCACTGTCGTATGTTAGTGTCAAATAGTCGTATGTTTGTGGTGAGTCGTCATTTTGTAATTGAAATCGACCCATGTAACGGTCATTTTTTAAATATTTTTGTAGCTGTGTATAATACGCATCCATAATTTTGCTTATTATTTTTTAGAAAAAAAATGCGTATTTTACATGGGAAATTACGGTACCTTCACTCTTCGGCAATTGTTTTAAAAAGCAATGATTACAATTGAAATCAAACCTGCACATATGAAAGTGAATTTATACATTTTCTTCCATCTTGAGAATTGAAAACAAAAATAATAAATATTATTTATTAGACTGTATATTTATTATATTATTTATTGAAATGGCTGGAAAATTATCGATTATTTGTCAACTGAATGACAATTGTAAAATAATAAATAAATAGGACTTCTTTATAGTTGATTCACATATTTTAATAAATTTAGTATATATTTATATGTTTATGGATAAAAAAAAAATTGTTTTCATATTTATTTCTTTATGAATTGATAAATGATAAAAATCATTTGCATTACATAAGTTCTAACTGTATTTAGAATATTTTAAACATAAAATTATTCTTGTAAATAAACAACCTAACAACTAGTTTTTAATATATTTGAAATTCTCAAGAACAATGGAAATGATTAAATTCACTTTCACCATATGTTTACGTTTGATTACAATTTTAATCATCACTTTTTAAAACGATAAACATTGCCAAAGATTGACCAGAACTGTCCTGTTAATATTAAGTTTTATTTCGCCATGTTTGATCATGGTTACCGAACATTTATTTTACTTTCATAAAATAAAAATAATTTTTTTATTATTTCTACAAAAAGCAAGAACAATGTGAGATTAACTTATTTACCATTTGACAAAGTTCAATTGGCAATGAGTCGATGTTTTGCCAAACATTCTAATAAACAATTTAGTAAATAAAAAGCGTTTATTATTTATGCCATCAGTTCTCAAAAGCAAAGAAAATGTATAAAGTCATTTTATATGTTTAGGTTTTATTAGAATTCTAATAATCACTTTTTAAAACAATAAACATTACCGAAGATAGAAGGTAGTTACAAAAAAGCGGTGTCATGCGAAAAACTATTTGACACCCGCGGGAACGAATCTCCATGCTTGTCTCTAGCCAGAAGAATTTTGAGAATGGAAGGGATAAAGTATCTGATAAACAATGGCGTGTTACGAAGAACAAGAGCGCTAAAATGCCTCTGAGTAATTAAAAAAGATGCAATTTTATGGGCATATCATGAGGAAAGAAGCTTTAGAGAATTTAATACACAGAGGGAAGAGTAAATGTAAGACAAACAGGCATATGTTCGGTTTAAATAGATGAATATCAGAAGAGTGTAACAGATAAACAAATAGTAATAAAGTAGAAACATTATTAAAGCCACAAATAGTGTTGTGGAGAGATATGGTCGTTAACATCGAGAAAAGATATGTCGGAATAAGAGGGCGATTGAATGATTAATCTTGATTTGAATTTATCACTTCATGCTTCTTGGAACAGAAATAACCCACAGGCATTGCGTTATATTTCACTGTTTTTTTTTTTTGTTTTTGTGGGGGTTGGATTGTGTGAATGAAATTGCAGTAAAAACAAACTTAAAGTCTTCTTTTTCACACAGAATGCTTTATGCTTATACCATTGGTATATATATTAAAACCTGTCTTGTTTGCACAGATCTCCGAGGAACACCATCTCTCCATTCATGTATACTTTTATCACGTTATAAGTCTTTAATTATTCTATAACTGATACCTTTTACAAAAGATGTCCACATTTAGTGTTTCAATGACCTGCACAGGTTATATCGTCACCATTTTATATGCCCGTTTTTTTTGGTTTTTTTTTTTTGGTTTTTTGTTGTTATTTTTTTTTTTTTTTTGATTTCGTCGAATACAAAGTAGTGTAGGATCTGTTGGCCATCGCCTATGAGAAAAAGAACACCATGTCAGAATTCACTCAACCGGAAGCTCGCACAGGAACATTTCAGGGTGTTTGGGTATCAGTTTAAGGACAGGGCAGATACTGTCTAGTAGAGTTGCAGGAGATTCCTAAGTCTTCTAGAAAGCAAGGAATATGGCAGCATTCACCAACCTAAACGATGAAACCATCCAGAAGAGTTGCAGGATATTCCCAAGTCTTCTAGAGGCAAATGTTATGGCAGCATTCACCAAATTACACAAGGAAACCGTCCAGAAGAGTCGCAGGATATTCGCATGTCTTCTGGGCGGCCGTGTTTGAAGCCAATGGCGACTATTGGATAAATTTACTATTTAGTATTTCAAGATATGTTTGTGTAATTTTGGTAAATATATCTGTTAAAATGAGATATCAATATTATTTTCATTTTTTTCATAATTTTCACGACAATTTATCCATCGCACTATGTATTATAATTTAATCGACGTGTTCTAAAGGAAATCGTCTATCTGTTTTTTTTTATATGCCCTCTTTACACCAACATTATTATAAGCTTCTTTTCATTTTCGTCTTCTTTATTTTAATTCCTCTAAATCTGCATTCCTTGATACTTTGGGCTTCTCGTTTTCTGGTTATTCTGTTCATGCACTTTTTCTTTGTTTATTTTTACATATATTTAAAGTTTCATTAATCTGCTTTCCTTTTGAGACTAGGTGGTGGGATGCATCCACTCTGAATACGACACCAGATTGAAAAGGGATAGGCTCCAGCAATTTAATTATTGCTAGTCACACCCTTTGACACTACGGCTGCATGCGCTGCTCCAAAGAACCTGAACACTTGTGGCAATAGACATTGCACTTTCAATGCGAGGGTTTACTGTAATTGTTAACGACTGGCAAAAAGAAATCGGCCAGTCGAGTTCGAATTCCGACCGCGTGATTATGTTCACTTTCATACAAATACTCTTTAGGATATGATAAATCATTCACTTCTACCCAACAGCTATGGATTAAATAGCAGGATGGATTTTATCTCGTGCTTTGGAGGAACCAGTAAGTCTCGAAGAAAAAGTCTGAATTCGAAACCATGTTAAAGAGAAATGGACACTTTCAAGGTATATTTAGACACACGACCTTTCGTGACGTTGTGAATCAGTCTTCTATACATTTCAAGTAACATCAAAGACGAACAGATCATCACTTTTGTTGGCAA
Source organism: Acanthosepion lycidas (assembly GCA_963932145.1). NCBI lineage: Eukaryota > Metazoa > Mollusca > Cephalopoda > Sepiida > Sepiidae > Acanthosepion > Acanthosepion lycidas. The sequence goes on from OZ010573.1 coordinate 9,530,600, forward strand.
AACTTTATGATTTGACATAAAATTCTTTGTTTTATTGAACCAAAAGTTTCAGATATTGATATAAGTCTACAATACACTCCAAATATCATCCTTTGATTTACGTAAGGCATTCTTTGCTGAATTGTTTTAATTATTTAAAAATAACCGAATCAAATTTCAATAGACATTTTACATCGATTTTTTTCTTTACTTTTCCATTTAGTGCTTCCTACGTTTCCTGTCAAATGATCAACATTGTACAATTATCGGTTCAAAAATACATTGCACTTTTCTACTTGAATTTTCCCTGTGCCTGCATCAATCATTTATTTTCCTTTCGGTACACACACTTCATGTTTTCAGTATCTGTCTATATTTCTGAGATGAGGTATTATGTACACTATTTGCATTATTCACACTATTGTCCACATATTTGTCGCCATATTTATTACAACGTTTCGGCCCTTCAGTATCTGTCTATATTTCTGAGATGAGGTATTATGTACGCTATTTACATTATTCGGACTATTGTCCTCATCTTTGTCGCCATATTTATTACAAAGTTTCAGCCCTTCAGTATCTGTCTATATTTCCGAGATGAGGTATTATGTACACTATTTACATTATTCACACTATTGTCCACATATTTGTCGCCATATTTATTAATAAATATGGAGACAAAGATGAGGACAATATTCCGAATATTGTAAATAATGTTCATTTTTTTCAATATAAATTCTTTTTTTTCTGTGGCTGTGAATTTCGATTCTCATTTGCAATTCTTACAATTACAATTAAGTGCCACCATTTCCCTGGTGACAAACATTTGAGAGAGGTAGAGAAAAAGAGAGAAAAACATTGAGAGAGAGTTAGTCTCATTGAATAACTGTTTCTTTAAATCATTTATTCGTCATTCCAACATCTTGGGTTTGGGATCAATTTTTTCCTTGCCCTGCTATTCTGTAAGTAATTTCTTTTTTAATTTTCTCTTTTTTTCTCTCTATTTTTTTCTTTTCTATTCCACAGTATTTGAATCTTTGAATAATAGCTTATTTCTTTCAATCGATTTGGTGATTCTTTCTTTTGCTTAGAAAGATATTTTGAACTTTCTAGCGAGTAGAAGAGATACTTTTTTCCTTATGTTGCCTTGTGACGACTTTTTAGATGCCCATCTTACAGTTTAATTGCTTTTTATCTTTGCATCTGTAGTTTTAAATCATTTTTTTCTTTCTTTGGTTAAACGATGATTCTTTTCAACATATATTCGTGCAATTGAGTTATTTTCTTTTATATTTCATTTTTTAATAGAACGGAAACTCATGATCCAAAACATGGATTTCATTCATAAGCTAGAGTGCGCATTTACTTCCATCTCATGTGTTTTATCTGAATTGCATTCCCTATGGAAAAGAAAAAATGAGTTTTATAACTTCTATTTCTTATCATATATGCTAACATCAAATATACGTTGATCACACAGATTCAATTAACAAATTTTTCCATTCATTCTTTTTGTCCTGGATATGACGATAAACTACATCTGTGTCCTGGGTAAGACGATAAACTACATCTAGCAGTAAGTCCTCAGATCAGGAGGTTTTGAGGAGCGTGGAACCACCTATTAATTGCTGGTGTTCCCAGGTCCACCCTGATCCGGGGTGGTAGCATCTGTTAGGGGTCCTAGTTATGGACAAATAGTTAACACCCAAACTTGTGTAAAGGTAGGTTTTAATACCAGAAATGCTTTGTAATAATAAAAGAATTATTACCAGCAATAATTTTTTAATGGAAAAATTATTATCAGCAATACTTTAAAAAAGATATTAGCAATACAAACAGCTATACATTCTTCAAAAAAATATGACCAGCTATAGATTTCTTCAAGGAAAAATATTACCAACAATATATTTTTGTAAAAAGATATATTACAAGCAATTAAAATTTTGTCGGCATTAAATAACCCATTGAGGTTGATATAACGTAAAACAAACCAAACCAAAACATTCATTCTTTATTCTTTGAAATTTGAAGGTCTTCATTTCTTCCTCCAAATTCATTCTTTCATTTCTTTTTATGATAAAAAGTTTATAATTAATTATCTTGCCTCAGCTTTCGTTTCTCATTAGGCTTAATTCAGAAAAAGAGCAGAATAGCTTAATGTGGACACTGGCAATGTGATTAACCGTTTTATGAGATTTCTAAGGTTGAATCTTCTTTAGGAAATATCCCTTGTTCTCTTGGGATATTTATTATTCCTGTTTTATTTCCATTTGCTACTTTAGAATCTAACTCATATATTCTAAGATATTCTTAAAGCCAAATTGGGTTTGCATATTTCATAGTTAAATTCTTTCTATTTAATCAGGTTTCCCTTTAGTTTTCACGAATAGAATGAATGATCGAAATGAAAATTCGACGTCTGTAACTTTGCACATTATCAATGTATTAATTTGAATGTCAAAATAATATAGATAAAATAACGATTCTTCATTATTTCTCTTAATCTAGGCAATATTATAAGTTCTATCCGCATCTGTAAGCCTGCAGCTTGATGGAAAATTTATTTCTATTCTTAAATACAATATTTTATTATGGTTTTAAAAACGGACATTTTAAATGTGCATGCGCAGTCTATTGCTCGACCCTCCATGCGCATTTACAAGAACAGATGTGAAGAGATTAGCAATAGTCATAAAAGCATTCCCTAGCAGAATGAATCAACTAATAGAAGACTACGATTCTACTTTACTTCCCGAGGCCAATATCCTGGTAATGAAGAGAGAGAGAGAGAGAGAGAGAGAGAGAGAGATGCTCCCGACGACATAGGTAATCATATTTGGGACAAGAATGATTTTGAACGAAAAAAATATAACCTCTTCTATATAATCCGAGAAATAGGACTCAAGATAAACCATCGCACAACAGGAACTATGATCTAAAATTAGAATTACATTTTAATATTGCAACTGCTTTATGTTTTTATGTAAGCTTGTCTTGGAAATTTGATACTCAAAATAACACATAATTAGTGAGCTTCGTATAAATGAATCGCAGAATATGACTTAGGAGAAATAATAGAAAGACAAAGTTTATAAAGAACTACAAGGGACAGAAGGTTGTGGAGAGCCATGATCGCCTACATCCTGAGGGAAAACGGCGCAGAAGAATGTTTCTCTTTCTGTGTTGCCATAAAACTCTTCTCGAATGTGTCTCTTTCATATTTGAAGCATAAAGTTAATTTCCTATTTTGTACTTTATGCATTCAGCCAATGCGTGGATCTCTACTCTGCGATTTATTTTATCATTTTAACATACCGCTTGTTTATCTGGAGACATCTCGTTGAGACATTCATATTTTGACTGCTTGCATCTCATTTTAATTATTTTGATAAACATCCTCTGCATTGCGTCACTGTTTCGTATTCTTTGCTGTATTTTTTCATTGGATCGATAATTACATCTGTCATAAATTTATTCATCTAGTAAATTTTTGGAAACATCTGAAAAAAAATCATATTAAAAGTTTTTCGCATCTGCACGCTGTTTACATAATTACAAAAAATTGAAGCATAGTAAATGAAATCGATAGGCTCAAAAATGATAGCAGAATAATGCATCTCTCTTTCTATAGCTTGTCTCACTCTTGAAATTACGTTAAATATACATTGCATTTTATCTTAATCCAATACTTTCTTAATTTGCGTCAGCTAGGGTTCGTAAGCGGGCTCCGGCCTCTATTCTAAAACAGGGATCATTCTCTTTTCGATCTCTGACCGACACTTCTCTGGGTTGAGCATTTCTATATCAATCTCTGTCATTCAGTTCGTTCTCACGTTTGGAAAACTGGGCGCCGGAAGCGGCTACTTCAGGTCAACCTTTCGCCTGCTTCCCTTGATAGTCTGTTGTTGTTAGGTCGGTGCAAAAATAATGTCGTTTTCTCACATAGTAACATATGTGAAAAAACGACATTATTTTTGCACCGACCCAATATGTTGGGTCAATTCTATTCTGGCACGATACACATATGGACTCGGTCAAGATTCGAACTCATGCAAAAATTCAGGAAATTAAAATACAAGATGCAAGCTGAAGAGAACAGAGTCTGACATCACACGAGCACTTTTCCTACCTGTTCCTGAACTGGCACAGACAAGTTGTCTGGAAGGCGATTTCAAATCGCAACCACAATACAAAAAAAAAAAAAAAGTTTTAGAGAAACGAAAGCAAGAAAACATAAAAGAAAATTTCGAATTGGCTTAATTGGGTGGTTTAAGAGTCCGAAATGTCAAAACCTCGTCATTGCGACATTTCCTAGTAACCTCAGACGAACTTAATTGGAAACATTCTGAACAAGTAGACATTAGGAACAGTATTAAATCGTGAATTCGAAGGGTGCAAATTAAAATCGATAAAACGTAACGTCAAGTAGGCGAGCATACGAAGAAAGATCTCACGCTGTTAGAGGGGTGATTTCTGAATAAGAAAACATTTTCAGTGACAGTGAAATAACTGCCACAAATTACAAGACAAATCGAAATGATAGAAAAAAATAGTCATTCTTACGCAGACATTTACAATGATATTCAAATATGAGCAAAAGTAATGTAAATTATAACTCTATATTTATAAATAAGGCAAAAAAGATATTTAAAAACAATTAAATAAATGCCATATCCCTTTTAGGGCGTAGCAAATAGCGGAGTAGACTGAATGTTGGTGTCAACAAGTCTCAAAAAAGAACATTACTGAATTTCAAACTTTAGTGGCATTTGACATCTATTCTTCTTTATTTACTGTGAATTGCCGTTGGCTTCTTCAAGGTTTGAAATTAAAAGTATTTTGTTTGTTGGACTTGTCGACTCCAAAGCCCAGTCCACTCTAAAAATTAGTTGATATTTAGAGGGTTGGAGACGGATTCATCGCTTGACCAAGGGCATTTGTGTGAAAGTGAATGAAACTGATCAAGTTGAAATTTGATAACAGATACGCTATAAGGTTTACAAATCTACTACATAAATGATTTGTCAACTCCTATTCCAATTTCCTCCTCTAGGTCGCAGTTTCACAATAAAAATATATATATAAAAAACACAATTCATAAACCATGAGATAAAACCATCAAAAACCTATTCAACAAAAAATATCTGCATTCCAATGGATAAAATAAAATACAGTAATACATTCCGAAATGAAATATTTGGAACATGCGCATGAATATGCAGTATTTGTAAGAAAGTTCTAAATAAGACATAGGTGTTACTCGATACATAGGAAGACATATTAACTAAAAATAAAAATATTAACTATTTAACTTAATTTAACTATTTTAAGTAAAAAATATTAACTAAAATTATCATATTTCCCGGAAAGGGATATATTTGTTCGAAGTAGCTAAGTGGTTTTTGGACTACTGTAACGGGATACGACATTCTAGCATGTAGCTGTAATGGACTTGTACTCGTCGTATTCGTAGGCAATATGCTTAGACAATCGGCGTAGCCAATAGGTACTTCACATCAGTCTGTATTCATGGCTGACATCAGCCAATCATATTACTGGGAGGGGGAAACCAGGTGTATGAATATTCATTACATCAAAATAAATAAAAAATGTAAAACAATTCACAAACCATGATAAAAAAAAACCGTCCTTGGTATGACAATAAACTGCACCGATGTCCTGGGTAAGACGATAAAATACGTCCATCAGCAAGGCCTCTGATCAGGAGGAATTGCTGGTGTTCCCAGGGCCACCCTGACCCGGGGTGGTAGCACCTGTTAGGGTCCCAGGTATGGGCAAATAAATGACCGCACAACCTGATGCAAAACATTATGAGAGTGTAAAAATAGATTTTAATACCAAAAATACTTTGTAAAATATATTAGTATCAGCAATAAATATTCGAAAAAAAAATATTACCAGAAATAAAAATTGTGTCGGCATTAAATAACCCATTGTGGTTAATATGCCAAAAAACAAAACAGACTAAACTATACATTTTTGAAAAAAAATATTGCCATCTATACATTTTTGAAAAGTTAGCAGAAAAAAAATTGTCGGCATTAAATAACCCATTGTGGTTAATATGCCAAAAAACAAAACAGACTAAACTATACATTTTTGAAAAAAAATATTGCCATCTATACATTTTTGAAAAGTTAGCAGAAAAAAAATTGTCGGCATTAAATAACCCATTGTGGTTAATATGCCAAAAAACAAAACAGACTAAACTATACATTTTTGAAAAAAAATATTGCCATCTATACATTTTTGAAAAGTTAGCAGAAAAAAAATTGTCGGCATTAAATAACCCATTGTGGTTAATATGCCACAAAATAAAACAGACTAAACTATACATTTTTGAAAAAAAAATATTGCCATCTATACATTTTTGAAAAGTTAGCAGAAAAAAAATTGTCGGCATTAAATAACCCATTGTGGTTAATATGCCAAAAAACAAAACAGACTAAACTATACATTTTTGAAAAAAAAATATTGCCATCTATACATTTTTGAAAAGTTAGCAGAAAAAAAATTGTCGGCATTAAATAACCCATTGTGGTTAATATGCCAAAAAACAAAACAGACTAAACTATACATTTTTGAAAAAAAATATTGCCATCTATACATTTTTGAAAAGTTAGCAGAAAAAAAATTGTCGGCATTAAATAACCCATTGTGGTTAATATGCCACAAAATAAAACAGACTAAACTATACATTTTTGAAAAAAAAATATTGCCATCTATACATTTTTGAAAAGTTAGCAGAAAAAAAATTGTCGGCATTAAATAACCCATTGTGGTTAATATGCCAAAAAACAAAACAGACTAAACTATACATTTTTGAAAAAAAATATTGCCATCTATACATTTTTGAAAAGTTAGCAGAAAAAAAATTGTCGGCATTAAATAACCCATTGTGGTTAATATGCTAAAAAACAAAACAGACTAAACTATACATTTTTGAAAAAAAAATATTGCCATCTATACATTTTTGAAAAGTTATCAGAAAAAAAAATTGTCGGCATTAAATAACCCATTGTGGTTAATATGCCAAAAAACAAAACAGACTAAACTATACATTTTTGAAAAAAAAATATTGCCATCTATACATTTTTGAAAAGTTAGCAGAAAAAAAATTGTCGGCATTAAATAACCCATTGTGGTTAATATGCCAAAAAACAAAACAGACTAAACTATACATTTTTGAAAAAAAAATATTGCCATCTATACATTTTTGAAAAGTTATCAGAAAAAAAAATTGTCGGCATTAAATAACCCATTGTGGTTAATATGCCAAAAAACAAAACAGACTAAACTATACATTTTTGAAAAAAAAATATTGCCATCTATACATTTTTGAAAAGTTATCAGAAAAAAAAATTGTCGGCATTAAATAAACCATTGTGGAAGACAAAAGAAAGCTATGGATCTATTTCCTAATTTTGTTGACATTAAATGACCCACTGAGGTTAATATGCCATCAAACAAAACAACCAAACGACCATGATAAATATAAAAAAAACTCTGAATTTTCAACAAAAATATATGGATTCCAATGGATAAAATAAAATACGATAATATCATCCTAAAAATTCATAGCATAAAATATTTGGAACATGTGCATGAATATGCAATATTTGTAAGAAAATTCGAAATAAAAAATAGGGTGACCCTAATATCTCGACACATAGGAAGACACTATGTTTTATACATAGTTTAAACATGATTTTGTCGAAAGAAGAAAGAGTTGACTTCATTTTCTGGGTTATGTTAAAGAAGAAGGTGTACTCAATGAAAATCACAAATGCAACACATTTGATTGAACGCATAAAGAATAAATGGGCTAAAAATGACGTCAATGCAGAGAGTTTATTGCATCGTGTTTACATGAATCAACATTTTTATCACGAATGATGGAAATTCTATTGAAGATGTTTTTTGTTAATAATTCAATTCTATAAAATGTTTTTGAAAATTTTATATCTAGCAAATATGTGTTCAGACTTTAGGGACACACTGCACAACGATTAGAAAATTAAATTCAAAATCCGGGAGTTCATATACAATTAATTAAAGGACGAAGAATTATATTATTTGGTGGGTGAATTATTAACAAGAAGTGATTTGTATTGATATTAAAACTTGAATTGATTTTTCTGAAAATAATTCTCAACAATCCGGAATGAAAAAAAAATGAATGACCAAAATTTGCGAAAGATTTATTCCGATTTATTAGACGGTTGAATTCTTAAAAAAAAAAAAAAAACTGCTGTAAGGATATTCTATCTTACTTTCAATAATGGCAATCCATCAAAGCAAAATAATAAGAAAAATGCTCAAAAACACAAGAAAAGATTAATTTTTGACGAAAAAAATTGCAATAAAATTTGAATTTCCATTCAATGATAATCGGTAATTACAACACAATAATTTAATATCAAAACCAAATTTACCAAATATAAGCTGGTTAATCTGTAATTTGACCATCTTACGATATTTTCAGCGACCTTCCCATGACACTTCAGTATTCCGGAGTGCCAAACAGAACCTAAGAGACGAATTTTACATTCAAATCACATAAATATCAAATAAAATTGTTAAAAGAAATAGAAATTGTAAACAATTCCAAGATATATCAGCACTAAATTTGGTTGCAGAAAGGAGATTATTTTCTCAATAAAATATTATGTTGGTGCAAAAACAATGACGTAATAATGTCGTTTTTTGACGTTAGAAATAGGTGAAAAAACGACATTATTACGTCATTATTTTTGCACCAACCTAATATTTACAATTGCACAAAGCAGCAAATTATCTATTATTTGGAATGGTATAAATATGTCAGAAACCTCAAAACTCACAATTGTATTTCCTTCCCCCAGTTTTATAATTTCTAATAAAGAAATAATTAATACCAAACTGTTCACATTATCTATATTTAACAGTGAATTCGAGAAACAATGTAAAATCTTAAATCTCGAACTGAAGTGTTTGCTCTGGTAGTAACTTTGGTATGGTTTGTGTTACGGCATATCAACCTGAATGGGTTATTTAATGCTGACAAGATTTTTATTACTAGTAATATTTTTTTCCAAAAATGTATTGCTGGTAATATTTTTTTTTTAAAATGTGTTGCTGGTAATAATTTTTTTCAAAAATTCATTGCTGGAAAATTTTTTCTAAAAAAGTATTGCTGGTATTAAAACCTATTTTTATATTTTCATAGTGTTTTGACCCCTGTTGAAAGTTAAGTATTTTTCTCACCAGAAGTCAGGGTGGACCTGGATACACCAGCAATTAAGAGGTGGTTTCGATTTCCTTAAAATCACTTCTACAGAGTCTTTGCTGTTGGTTGTAGTTTATCGTCTTGCCCTGGAAGCGGATGTAGTTTATTGTCTTACCCAGGACGCGGATGTGGTTTTTTTTTTATCTTAATCAGGATGGCCTCGTCGACGGATTAGCTTCTGCTCAAATATATAATTTTTGTTCTGCCTACCGACTCTTTTTAAATCCTCAGTTTATATTATTTTCCACTCTTTCCAGCTACTTTTCACTTTTTCCAACTACTTTTCCAGACAGGTCGTTTATTCTGATCTCTTTCTGAAAACAAATGAAAAGAGAATGAATTTTCGAAATTACCATTTTATTCCTTTTCTTTTGGTCTTAATAGTTACAGTTCTATCTTTTTTAAACTTGAAATTACTAGATATAACTCTATTCTATGGTAACATACTCTCACACTTCTTGCTTGTGGAACTATCTTCCAGCTTCTTGCTTGGGATTTGATGTTCAAAATTTAAATTCAATGTCAAATATTCTACTTATTCTTGTTCTTTTATTGTTCTCTTTCCTTAATAATATTTTTGCTTTTATCTCTTAGGGGCTTTATTGCCTTCTTTGAGGTCAAATAATTAAAGAAATTAAGCATTCCTTCAATGGAGGAAGACTGTTGCTGGTCTATTCTAAGGAAGATATTTATTTTTGCTATTTCAATTGGATCTAAGTATTGAACTTGTGACCACCCACTACAATTAACCTACATATCTCGCATTGCGGTATATTAGACAACAAAAATCGATTTTCGTGCATTTGATGTAGTTCATATATATATATAGGCACTATTAAAAGAAGGATCGTTGCGCATTTGACGCACTGGTTGTTTTATAATAATAATAAAGAATTTCTATATTTCTGATATCAATGATGCGTTTGGCCCAGGAACCACTAACGAACGTGTGGCACAACAGTGGTTCAAGAAATTTCGCAATGGTGACGTGAGCCTCGAAGATGAAGACAGTCGCGGCCGGCCGACTGCGGTTGATAACGAACATTTGAAAGCCTTAATTGAAGCCGATCCTCGCAAAACCACACGAGAAGTTGCTGTTGAACTTGAGGTCGACCACTCAACAGTCGTTCGCCATTTAAAACAAATAGGGAAGTCAAAAAAGTTGGATAAATGGGTGAACGATAATCAAAAAAATCGTCAAAAAGCGACATTATTTTTGCACCAACCTAATAGCATGATTTCAAACGTCTGCTGGTGGATGCAAAGTTTTGAATGTGTAAAATATAGGTCAATAGCTAAAACACACTCTATTTCGAAGTATTGCCCCAAAATTAAAGGCTCCATGTTTTTTTCAAAACCAATTTACTTCGGGTGAAGGGGACTTTTTTATCATATATTCAATAATAGTAATAACGAAATTATCCCATTACAACTTACTGCAACCTTACCAGTGTGAACTGGTGCTTTGAGGAATCGCACACCTGCCCTCAGCTTCCCTCTGCGTTTCGACTTGATTGCTTCCTTCAGTTGACTTAAATCTGATTCATAGTACAGTCAATTGATAGTCTTTCCCTTTTCCAGGAAATCTATCATGATTATGCCTTCAGAATAAGAAAAAAAAAAACACACACGCAAAGTCATCACCTTGACAACAGACGCTGCCTGCTTGAAACTTTTTGGATAGCGATCCAGATTGATTCCACAGTTTGCTTTGACTCTTTGATTCAAGTTCGATGTGGAGAAGCCAGGTTTCGTCTTGAGTTAATAATCTGCGGTGGAAGTTCCCAAAGTCAACCTGGAAGTGAGTTAGAAATGTTCTGTAAATGTCAACCCTTTTCAGCTTCTTCTCTAGTGCCAGCATACATAGGCCCCATCTTGGAGACAGCATGCTCACCCTCAACATTTCAATTAAAACAGTATGGACCGAACCCGGACTAATACCTACGAACTTAACTATTTGATGTGCAGTAAGACGTTTTTTTAACCCAAAATCATATGGTGAATATCATCAACTTGTTTCTCGGTGCTACAGGTTTTTGGTCGACCTGCTCGAGGATCATCTTTTGTACTGTCCCTGCCCCGCTTTAATTCTGTAGCCACTTCTTCACAGTTGCGTAGGAGAAGGAGTCCTCCGCAAATGTATGTAGCTTGATTTTGTTTTTATAATCTTATAAGAAGTGTATGTTGACACAGCAGAAATATTCAGTTATGACTCTTCTTTCTGGGTGAAGCTTTTTGAATGACCCCCGTAATTAATGAGTCATTAAACTCCTTGCAAATTCTTCGTCTATAAAATACCCGTGTAAATTGCATTATTGCATCGCTAAATATTTGAGTAATGAATAATGAATAATGAGATGAATACTGAATTGCATAACGGACCAGTGCGTGAGGATTTTATAGTGAGATCATTGCACGTGGACAACCCCACTCTCTCGCCCTGGGAGATATTGATCCAGTGGCCCAAGGAACTGTTACGGCGGGAAATCTGCCAGGCTGTAGTGGGTGATCAGGACCATGTGTCACGTCCATGTTCTAGGGTGCTCCACAATACTTGCTGCCACCAGTTTCACAATCAGTGCATCTACAAATCTTTTCCGCTCGTTCTGCCAGGAGTCAGTATTCAAAAGCATTAGGGCTGAAACGGCCCACGCCTAATTCACCGGGGGTTTCAAACCCGTAGGCTACCGTCTCCTGGTTTGGCCGGCCTGTCAAAGCCGTTGTCCAGTGATGGCCGTTGTTGCATGCGACAGCTTCTAAGAGCCACAGGTGAGAGCTGGATGACAGTTGAGGACTAGTGACAGACGAACTGACCTGAAAAAGGCATGGCGACCCCCCAGCTATATCTCTATGACACCCCATAACCCCAAAAAATTTGAGTATAACAGCCATAAAAAAATATTTGAATAAGGATCATATGTATTACTAAAGGTCATTATTTAAGTGTGCAGAAATAATAATGATAAGAATGCAGGTAAAAATGGTCGGATCTCTGTACTGCTTTACAAGAGCCAAATCCGGCCAAAAATGGAGTACTGTTGTCATATTTGGATTGCAGTTGCCCAAACCTCACACACCAACCATGATAGAGTTTAAAAGTGCATCTGAGCCCGTGCACGTAACGTATTATTCTCCAAACTTCAACCTCTCACCTGCAGACAGGGTGTGGAATGTGCTCTGACGAAGTACACTCCCTGTTCTCACTGAGGCAAATATTCACAGCAAAAACATCCCATACCAATTACACAGAGGCAAATCATCCGCATTCCCTCTGTATTCAATCAGTGAGATGTAAGTTTCTCTCGACTAGCTTCTTCCAGTGAACCACTAACCTGTGGAACGGGCCACCAATAGAGGTGGGGATTCCTCAATCACTACAATCTTAACCTGTTCAAAGCAAGGGTTAACCGTCTATACAAGCAATTGGCCTCTAAACGTAACCCTCTACCTCGAGTGGCTTCCGGGCCTTGTAAAGGGTGATCCTTACTGTGTAAAACAAAAATAGCGACCTTACGCTTTCTATCTTTTTTCTCTCACTCTCTCGTGTTCTATCTTTTTCTTAATGAAACCGGATAAAATGTTCATTGTTGTTCCCCGTGGTCAAAACGGAATAGTCCATTACTTAAGAATTATTGGCTTCACATAACATACTAAGTAAAGAAAGAGCAGAATTATGAAATAATAATTATGGACATCATAGTTTAATTTCACCAGAATTCCTTCGAAAAGGCTTCCTAGGAAACAGAAAGCGATACCATCGATTCTACTAACCCTCACTGAATGCCATACATTGGACTACAAATTTTGCAGCAAGACTATATTTGTTCAGGTTTTTCGTGAGGAACTCCTGTCAGACATATTAATTAATTCCAGTTATTTAACAGAAATGGTACTTCACTTTTACTGGCACTATTAATCTTGGGAAAAAAAAGCAAGAATATATTTCTGCTCATACTCCACCTCAGATTTAAATAGCAGGTTACACTGGACTTTGCTAGCAAACAGTTTAAGTTTTAGAATTTAAATGACGGAGATGTCACAGGAAAGCCAGTCTGCAATCATTTCCCAGACAACACGGTAATTCATAGATTATAAACAACCAGAATCTTTGGAGAGCCATGATCGCCAACATTCTTGAAGGACGCTGTGCGTAAAAATATTTCTGGAAATTCTCATACTGATTTGGCCAAGGTGAAACAAAAACAAGTGAAATTAACATTTTTCATTTAGCTACACGATTCCTAATCTAATAATGTTCAGGACTTAATATATATTAAAACCCATCAAATAGTAGTTGATAGAATAAACGTAGATTTTCAGAATTGTTTCGAAGAGTTATTTGCATTATTATTAATAATTCTCTGTAGTTTATCTTTTATCGTATTTTTGTTGCCTTTTTTTTTCCGGGAAATATAACCGATTTATATTTCTTATTTAGCAAGAAGAAAAAAAGACCTGTGACCAAACATGACGTAAAAACGATATGATTATAATTAACTAAGCTTATTCAAGAAAAAATCATAGATCATTCAGAAATGCGATTCTACAGAAGGATACTGAGAATGGAGTGAACATGTGTTTTAGAGAAAATGGAATGAGAATACACTTATACTTAGAATCAGAAAGAGACAAATGGGATGCCTAGGGTAATAATGAGGAAAAAGGGTTTGGAAAATTTGACATTCTCAGGACAGATTTCGTGTTTTAGTGGATGGAAATCGAAGGGGGTGGGAGAGATAGGAAAAGTTATTAAGAGCTACAAAGGACAGGAAATTGTGGAGAGCCATGATCGCCAATGTTCTGAAAGTACACGGCACATAGAAGAAAGAAGCAGCTTACTTAATTCTAGGCAACGATCATAGACTACTCAAGGTGAATCAAACTCTTAGTGTTTGCCAACAATATTCTTCATCATTTATGCAATGTATCCCTTAAGAACTTTGGTGATCATGGCTCTCTACAACTTCCTGTCATTTGTAGCACTGAGTAATGGTTGCTCCATTACTATACCTCCCACACCGTTTTCTGCGATCCATTTACACACGCTCATTAGCTAGGGATTACTCGTTGTTTTCCTCTGTTCCTCTTGCCTAAAATATGTCCGGTGAGTGTCATGTTCTTCAAACCTGCTTTCCTTAATATGTGACTCAAAGATTTCATTTGACTCATTCTGATTGAAAGTCTTTGTAGTTAAAGAAACTGCTGGCGAACCATCAAAGCAAAATGCTCAAAAACACAAGAAAATATTAATTTTTGACAAAAAAACACTTGCAATAAAAATTTAATTTCCATTCAATAATAATCGGTAATGACAACACAACAATCTAGAATATCAAAACTAATTTACCAAATATAACATGGTTATTTTGTAATTTGACCATCTTTCGATATTTTCAGTGACATTCCAATGATATCTCAGTAATCCGGAGTGTCAAACAGAACCTAAGAGTCATATGATGAAATATTTCACTCGCCTCGTTGCGTGAAATCTCAAAATGAACCATTTTTAATGATATCGAATTTTAAATTCTAAACCCATAAATGCGAAATTTAATAGTAAAAAGAAATAGAAATGCTTAACAACTCCAAGATATATCAGCATTAAATTATCTCGCAAAAAGAACATATTTTTCTCCAGAAAATATATTTAATTTGATTTGACATTACGCAAAAAGCAGCACATCATCCTCAGGAAATTTTCGCTGTTCACATGTTCTGTCACTGGTATTTTTTATCATTTGTCTGTAGAATCACATCTCTGTCGCTTCAAGTCTCTACTTCATCTGTGGGCAAATTATTCAGTATTCACTATCATATAAGAGATAAGATATTACATAACAGTTTTGCTCTCTTTGTTCTAACTTTATTTCCTGTGTTGTAAATACCGTGCTTACTTTGTGGGAGAAATGTTGTCTTTGTCTTTTTGTTTTCATTATTCATAAAATTTCTTCTGCGCTCACATGTTTCTCTCTCTCATAATATTCTAAGAGTCCAACTGTGGTATATCTTGTACCTAAAGTTCTCTCTTTATCTGTGAGGAAATTGTCCAGCATTCACTGCCATATAGAAAGATTGATAATACTTAGCATTTTGTCACACTTTTCTTTGTTACAAACGAGATTTTCCTGACTCTAATACTTTGTTTAACTTTTGGTAGGCATCTTTCACTGTTCCAATGTGCCTTCAAATTTCTCTAACATTTTCGCTTTCTGTTAAAACCCTCGCCGTGTAATAAATTACAGTTAGAAGAATAAAAATTCTCGACTGTTTCCAATCAGTATATTGGTTATCAATTGTCCACCTGATCGATCGATCTATTAATCATATAAATTGATTCACTCATCGCGAATTTACCTTTCCGCACGTGGATACACTCAATATTTAATAACTGTCAGGGAAAAAAATGTTTTATACCACTGATAAAATGGTGTTAATGTCATGTAGGGAAAGATATGATAGTTCGTTTTAATTAAATTTGGGATGAACTGATTGGTTAAAAATGCTACAGTTAATTAAATATGCAAACTTAATGAATCGTTAGCTTTATAGGGAGCTCTAGGAAGTTCGAAGATTTGAAAAAATCGGATAGTAAAAGAAATATCACCTGCGACTGTCTCTGTATTTAACACAGAAAATCTTGACTAAGAGAAGAGCAGCGAAGTGTTATGTAATATCAATCCTCTTATATGGCAGTGAATTCTGGACAATCTCCTCACAGATGAAGAAGAGATTTGAGGTATGAGGAATGAGTCTCTTCGGAAGAATGCTTAACAAACTATCGACTGAACATGTGAGCAAAATGTTAGAAAAAATGGTATATTGAAGGCAAGAGGAACAGAGGAAAACAGTGCACTACCCATTTAACGTGCTAGTGGAAATGGTTAGCAAAAAAGGGTTCAAGATAGATAGCAAAAAAGACAAAATTTATTAAGACTTACAAAGAACAGCAAATTGTGGAAAGCCGTGATTACTAATTAAAGGCACATGATAAAAGAATTTATGACGTCGGTGGTAACAGTCACATAGGGACGCTATTAATTCATAATTTTTCAGAGGATTGATGAGAGGCGAGTTAATTTTACGAGAGTACTATGATGTATCTCTATCTATAAAAGGCGGAATGTGTGTGTGTGTACCGAATGCACGGCTGCAATTTTCGACGGATTTGCACGAAAATTTACATGCACATGCTCCAAGTTAGCGGGAAGGCCAAGACCGACGTTGCATTTCCCAACTACCAAAGATAGTGGAAATAATCGATATTTTCATGCTTCTACGGCAGTTTTCATGTAGTTTGCAGCCATTTTCTACTGGCCAGAGTGAGAGCCTATTGCTGGCTGCGAAGAATAGGCAGGAAGATTCTATTGGCCAGCGTGAGAGACAACAGCTGACTGACACGAATGTTAACTACCATGCCATAAAAATCGATATCTGCATTCGTCACAATTGGGAAAAATTTAAATCTACATGGCACTTTACTGCAATTGGCTCATTCGCTTGCTTAAATTCAACGTTGATTCTGATTCCGCAGAACTGGGTTAGGTGTGAAAAAGTATTTGTTGTTAACATTCTTTTTTCTAACGGTTTTTCCATGCTGCTAATCTGTCTCTATTTCTGAGATGAGGTATTATGTAAATTATTTACATTATTAGGGACCATTGTCCTAATCTTTGTCACCATATTTATTACAACGTTTCCCTATGAAATCATAGACAAGGAACACCATTGGAAAATTCATAAACTTAAGGAATCAGCACATATGCTAGGCCACAAAAATGTCCTGAGCCGAACAAACATAGAAATGAATACAATATGGGAACCAGTAATAACGAGTGTCAGAGAAAAACAATAACAACAAAATTACAATATGATCTTTGTTAAAAGAACGGCATGATATTAGCAGAAAATTAGTTTTCCTCATGCATCTGTACAATTTTAACATGAAGGTGCGCTTCCCGCACGAAAAAGGAACGCGGAAGAAGAAACGTTTAAGAACTGGTTGAAAATATCTCAGTTAATCTCTTGAAGGGGATACTCCTGCCGCTGGTAGACCAGTATCATATCACCCTTTTATTAATGTCTAGTATTAATTTTTTTTGCTGACACAGTGCCGGCGTGATCCACATACAGAAAAAAAAACGACCGTTGTCAGCTCGCAAGAATACTCTATGTTCATGATAGCAGCACAAAATGCGATTCCATTGTTTCATCGTGGAACAATCTTGGTCATAAACACTTTAGCCATGAATTAGAAGCTCAGCATTAGACGAAAGCAGAAATTGAGTCGTTACAAGAATTGATGAGATGAAGTCAGCTAAGAGAATAAGGAACATCCCGAATAATAAGTTCAAGTAAACGGCTTGACGTTTATGTGTGCAACATACGCCATAAACCTGAGATATTATTGTAGCTAAGATATCATTTAAAATGCGTAATAAATATATAGCAGACACGCCTTGGAATTAGGCACCTGCTATGCAATAAGATATAGGTCCTGTTTAAAAGCAGGTATTGTCATTAATTTATGCACACTAAAACTTAGTATCTTCATCCTGATTGTTATGAGTGTTTAAACTGGTCTATTCACACGCTGCTTTCACATTTACCGGCCACTGGTGAAGTGATTTAACCCTTTCTATACGACATTTGAGACACATTTTAATATTAAATGAGTACAGCTTAGTAGTAGACTGCCGGTGAGCAAAACAAGACCTTGCGAGAGGTCTACTGCTCTGGATGCCTGATCATAGTTCTAGACAGGTTGATAGACCAGCAACAATTGTTCATTTGTTGACACAGAATGCCACGGTAATGACCATCTAACCTTGATGCATGACCGTGATGTTAGGCGAGATAGACTCATGAAAATGCCGAGCTCAACCGAATACTAAAAATATAATGGCATTTTTTTTTTTTTTTGATTTGGTTTGGTTTGTTTTACGGCATGTCAATCTCAATATGTTATTTAATGTCGACAAGATTATTAATGCTGGTAATATTTTTTTTTCAAATGTATTTATTGCTGCTAATTATTATTTTTCTTTTTTTTATATGTTTTTTTATATGTTATATGTTTTTTGTTTATACATAAATATATATTGACGGCATTAAAACCTATTTTTACACATTCAATGTTTTTACCCAAGTTTTGGGGTCAACTATTTGCCCATAGCTGGGACCATAATAGGTTCTACCACCCTGGGTCAGGGTGGACCTGGAACCCAAAAAAGTCTCCTGAGAAGAGGCCTTGCTGCCGGATGTAGTTTATCGTTTTACGCGGAACGCGGATGTAATTTATCATCTTACGCAGGACGCGGATGTAGTTTATCGTCATATCCAGGAGGGAATGGTATTTTTAGAAAAATATTATTTTTCCGATGCAATGTGTATTTAAAATGAGTTATTTTTTAATATATATGATACTAAGATTTTTTTTTTTTTTTGCTGAGGCTGAGGTAAAAATATTACGAAAGTTTTATTATGTAAGAAACACATTCTACTATTAAGATAAATTAATACTGAGTGTTATTAACTGACATTTTCATGGGACCTACATATATATATATATATATATATATATATATATATATATATATATATATATATATATATATATATATATTAGTAATTTATGGATTCTTTAGCCTAGGAACTTTATCTGTTTTTAAACATAACGCTTTGACTTAGTTTTGTTTATTACAACATTTTCCCTTTGTTGGATGTTATGAAAAACCATTCATTCATTCATATATATATATATATATATATATATATATGTGTGTGTGTGTGTGTGTGTGTATATATTATTATTATCATTTTTATTTTCTTTGCTTTCTGGCGTTTACACATTTCTTTCCGGGTCCCACCCAGGGACCTAAGGTTAGAAATGGCATCATGACACTTTTCACTGACAAAAAAAATAAAATAAAATAAAATAAAATAATTACATAGATAGAGCCCTTCGTAAAGTGTGGGCTGTACTTGTCAGAACAATTTTTTGTATCTCCTTGAGGCATGGGCTTCCAGGAATCCCTGCAATTAGTCTACTGCAATCTTTTCCAACCAGTCCTAGGGCTCCAACTACAACAGGGATTGTTGATGTTCCCATATGCCACATTTTCGAGACCTCTATTTCAAGGTCCTTGTATTTTGACAGCTTTTTGAATATCTTCAAAGATAGATTGCAGTCAGCAGGGACTGCCATATCAATAAGGAGGCACCGTTTTTGTTTGTGGTCTTTAATAACAATATCTGGTCGGTTGGCCTTGATTGTTCTGTCAGTGTGAATTGTGTAGTCCCATAGAATTGTAACAGGTCCTATCTCCGTAACTGGGTCTGGGTGGTGTTGGTACCAGTTTCTTTCAGTTTCCTTACCGTAGAAGTTGCAGATTTTCCAGTGCAGATATTGGCCCACTCTGTCATGTCGGGTTTTATATTCAGTGGGTGCCAACATGGTGCAACCTGATACAAGATGATCAATCGTTTCTGGATATTTATCACAGAATCTGCATTTTGGGCTGACACAATATTTTAGTATATGTGCTTGATAATTCCTAGTTAGCAAGCATTGGTCCTGCGCAGCAAGGATAAAATCTTCAGTTTCCGCTTTCAACCCTGCACTGCGTAGCCACTGATGGGTACGGGTTTTGTCTACATCAGCTTGTTTGATACGGGCAGAGTATTGGCCATGAAGCGGTTTATCTTGCCATCGCTTCTGTATCTGGTCGATTGCATTCGTCTTTGCTATCTTTTTCAAATATTTTGCAGTTTCACACGGTGTATTGTGCTGTAGTTGCATCTCTACGCCCATTTGAAGCTCCAGTCTGAATTTGTTGGCTTCTTTCATTACGGAGTAAAGACGCTTACTACTTTCATGTTCCTTGACGCATACCATCATACAGTTTTCTGTAGTATTTTTGAAGGCCAATTGTTGTAGTTTTGTAGGACAGTTCTAGTTGAACTAATCCTCTGCCTCCTTCGGATCTGGGCACATACAGACGATCAACATCAGCTTTGGGATGATGCATGCGATAGCAAGTGAGAAGCTTTCTCGTTTTGGCGTCCATTCGCTTAATTTCAGCTATGGTCCAGTTAAGGACATTAAAGCTGTAATGCACCATTGGGACAGCCAATGTGTTTATAGCTGATATTCTATTTTTTGAGTTTAGTTCAGTATTTAGTATCAGACGTACACGCCTGTAGTACTCTTTTCTTATTTTTTCTTTCATTTGGGGGTGTTGTATGCCATCTCCTTCGCTAATTCCTAGGTACTTATAAGCTTCTTCATGCTCCAATTCATTAATCTTTGTGACAAAATCTAAATCTATTGAGGGTGTTTCTGTAATTCTACCTTTCTTGAATGTTACTTTTGCACATTTATCTAATCCGAAGTCCATACCTATGTCGTCACTAAAGTATTTTACAATATTCAGGAGGCCTTTCAACTCATTGTCGTCTTTGGCAAAGAGTTTGAGATCATCCATGTATAGTAGGTGATTGAACATTTTCTTATTTATTTTGTAACCATAGCTACTGTTGTTCAGTTCATGTGTAAGAGGGGTTAAGGATAAACAAAACAGAAGGGGTGACAGAGAGTCTCCTTGAAAAATTCCACGTCGGATATTCAGACGGTTGGATATGGCAGTACCCCCGGTGTGCCTAAGGTATAGTTTTGTGTTCCACATCCCCATGCTGTGCTTAAGAAAGTTTAATACCACAGGGGAGACTTTGTACATTTCCAAAGCCTTAAGGATCCAAGAATGTGGAACACTATCAAAGGCTTTACGATAATCAATCCACGCTGCACTGAGATTTCTGCGTCGTCTCCTGCAATTTTCCAGGATCATTTTATTTATCAGAAGTTGATCTTTGCAGCCATATGAACCTCTACTGCATCCCTTCTGTTCCAGCGGGAGAATGCTGTTTGTTTCGAAGAAGGAGTAAGTACGGTTCGTCAGTACAGACGTGATCAACTTATACGTTGTGGAAATACATGTTATCGGTCTATAATTTTTCGGGTCGTCTGTTTCAGTTGTTTTTGGTATAAGGTATGTAATACCTTCAGTAACCCATTCCGGGATTTTATTGGGATTATTTACAAGCGTTGATAATGTTTTTGCAAGTATGCCATGGGTAGATGAGAGATGATACAGCCAGAAATTGGGCAACTTGTCATTTCCTGGGGATTTCCATTTTTGGGATTTCGTTAGTGCTTGCCTAACATCATCTGTGGATATATTTACACATTCTTGCAGAGGTGTATCCAGCAGTCGTTCTTCTTCACGCCGTATCCATTATGCATTTGGGTTACATTCCTTTGGGTTGCTCCAAATATTTTCCCAAAATGTCTGTACATTATCAATCGATGGTGGCGTTTCGACATGTATAGGCGTTTTTCCAATTTCCCTGTAAAATTTCTTAAGATCTGTTCGGAATATTTTATTTTGGCGATAGAATCTACAACGTTTCTCGTATCGTCGTGTTCTCTGTGCTTTTAGCTGAAGTTTCTGTTTCAGCATTTCCTTGATCGATGGAATATCAATTAGGGAGTTAATGCTATATTTCCGTTTGATCTTTTTGGATTTACGTGTGGAAATATTAGGGTTTCTGGTGAGCTCATCTAATATAGACAGCTCACATCTGATTTGTTTTATTTCTCGTATCAGTTTGGTTTTCCAAGCTGGTTCTCTGTGTCTGTTAATTTTATTTATTGTCCTGACACCAAGCTTCCGAGTCGCTGCTAGAGCTGTTGCGTATATGACGTTGTTAACTTCTGTTATGTTTCCCGGTGGTTTATCTGTTAACAGTGTTTCTAGGGCAGCATTGTATATTTTCACGATGTGCTTGTTGGGATTTGTCATATGGATTTTCGGGAGCTGGTCTCTGTCAGACAATTGTATGAAAGTTACTCTGCTGAGTACTTGGATGACGTCATTTTTCGCTTCGGTGATTTCAGCTTCGTGGTTTTCAAGGAATTCTAAATTAATGTACCTGGAGTCATCTTCACTGACAATTTCTGGAGAACTAGAGGTTGTGTCTAAGGTAGAATCTTCGGTTTCATTTCCTTGGAGATGATTTTGTATTTCATTCGCTTTAGCGTCCACCTCATCCTCTGTCGCATTCTTTATTTCAACATTCGTCTCAACAGAGTTTGAGTGATGGGTCATAGTATTTTGTCTTATATCTAATTTTATCTTATCTATTTCTGCCTTTGAGAGTCTGTTGTTTCGCATGATATCTCTGCGGACATTGGCAAGCATGTTTGGATTGAGGTTAAGTCTTATATCATTTCCCACCATATTTCTCCATATTTGGTATGTTTGATTGGTGGTCTTCTTTGCTGGGTTTTCGAGTGCAGTGAAAAAGGATGTCATAACTTGTCGATACTCTTCGCGGCTCCATTTCGTTCGTTTCATTTTTACTAGTCGATTTGGCATTGAGACACTTGGTCCAAGGTTGGCGATAATCCGGGTTTGGTGACCTAGTGTCTCTTCGTGTGTGGAAGAGTTTGTTCCAGTGACAGACTTTTCGACCTCAGACTGGTTCCTCTCTGAGGGACGCGGCCCTTGTTGTCCCGGCTGACGGCCGATCCGGTATGAGATATTATTCGTATTCATTGAAATTGGTAGAGATGCGTTTTAACCTTGACCGCCAAGGGGTAATTTTGTTCAGATTACCAGCTTTAGGACGAGACTTGAAGAAGGTCCAAGAGCAAGACCAGATTTGAGATAGTGGGTTTATTAATATATCGAAGTTAAAAGTTCATAACAGTTTATGGTATTCAGTTGGGTAGATAATACTAAGTTTTAACTTAGTATAAGTCCGAGCGACACCTCCAAGTGGGATAATTAGATTTCAGTATATAGACATAAAACAAAAAAAAAAAAATGGGCACGGGTGTCCGCTTAAGGTCTGGGGTGTGGATTAAAACTTGAAATACAAGTTAAAAAAAAAATTATTAGAGGAGAGAAAAGGGAACTGAAAAGCAAGGAATTAACTTGAGACATTAGGATTTACAATCATATCAAACTAAAGGAAAAGTATCATTCAAAGATGCTACATTTACCATTTCTTACAACTTCGGAGCATGGCACAAGTGAATCTCCACAAATGTTCAATTTTCCGACGCCAACGACAGATATTTATCAAATTTTATGTGGTAGGCTGGACTTATACTACAGATTGGTAGGGGGGAATATCGAAGAATTCATTAAACAGAGGGGTAGGAGCAAGGGAATAAGAGTTATACTTTTCCGGTCATCTCTCAACCTACTTGCCGCTGAAAGATATGTTTTAGAATTTTCGCTCAAAGAGATGATAGACAAAGGACAGAGCATTGTAGGTTATTATTATTATTATTATTATTATTATTTTATATAATGGAATATGCATACGGCTGTGTTCTCCCTCACTGGAATATCATTGGCTGGTGTCCGTCATAAATACAGGCGGACGTGCAGGTGAGTCAAAGAGACTTAGTCTGAGAGTTAAGTCTATAACAACACCCATTGGACTACACCATTGATCTACACTTCTTGCCTGCGACTACGACGCGTACCAGTCGATTATTGCTACTGTATTCTACTTGGTTATAGTAGCCAAAACGACTTAGCTACTTTGTTAAAATATATTCCTTTCCGGGACATATTATTATTATTATTATTATTATTATTATTATTATTATTATTATTATTATTATTATTCGCTGTGTTTTTTTTTTCTTGGTACCAGAAATTTAAGGTACTGGAAAATTTCGTTCGCCCTGTTCAGTGGTGTCTGGTGTTTTCTATTTTTTACATTTTCAGATGAAAATTTACTTGAAAAATGTGCTATCCAGGTTCCAAATAGATTCACTATATATATATATATATATATATATATATATATATATATATATATATATATATATATATATATGCTTTTGATGCGTTACGCGTGCGCATGACACATATACACCACCATACATATATATTCACACAAACACAGCAACAGACGAGAGAGCAGAATTCCATTTTGGCATTAAATTAGTCGATAGTTCGTAAACCAAACCAAACCAAACCCACGAACTCTTTGAAAGTTCCTCATTTTAATAAGTATTTACAAAAATACAAATTAATTCAAAAAATTCAAAAATATTCAAAATTATAATTTAACAAGTAACTATAACCAATAGCAGTCTTACTTATTAAAATACAGTTTTTGACTATTTAAATATAAGACTTAAAGCCCATTTTTTCATATTTGGTATTCATCCTGGGTAGCTCAGCCTGTCGCCACATCAAAAATAGACCTTTTTTAGCTGGACTGCTTTAAAATAATGAACTGTCCAACTTTCACTACTTTTTGGACATCGTTTTGGGTCAGACATTAGAGGATGAAAAAAAGAAGTTTTAATCGTGTATTTTACAAGAGCAATAGTTTTGAAATGAATACAAAAGGCCTCAGCAAGGAATTGCACTCGCTTATCTAAGCATTGATGTGCGGGTGGTGTAATGGATAATGCTTCTGAATTGTTAATCGGAGAGTCGGGGTTTAATTCCTGTTGTGTTCGTCATATTCATTTACACGCAAATACAGTGAGGAAAAGTATGAATACACCTTTTCTCCTCCATCAAGCTATGGGTGAACTGTAGTTGTATCATTAATAGAGCTTGTATAAGTAAATCATTATTATTAAAAAAGAAAAGAAACAATTCTGGCTTTAAATAACCTGTAAAAGGGTTGAAAAATGAAACCATCAATTTATATGTTTGCATGACAAATCTCTATGTATAAAAAGCAGTGTGTGTGTGTGTGTGTGTGTAACGAATGCACGGCCGCAATTTTCGACGGATTTGCACCAAAATTTACATGTACATGCTCCAAGTTAGCGGGAAGGCCAAGACCGACTTTGCATTTTCCAACTCCCATCGATAGTAGAAAATAATCGACATTTTCCTGCTTCTACGGCAGTTTTCATGTAGTTTGCGGCCATTTTCTACTGGCCAGACTGAGAGCCTACAGCTGGCTGCCACGAATAGGCAGGAAGATTATATTGGCCAGCGTGAGAGCCAACAGCTGACTGACACGAATGTTAACTAGCAAGCTAGCATGCAAAAAAAAAAAAATCGATAGCTGCATTCGTCACAAGTGGGAAAAATTTAAATCTGCATGGCACTTTACTCCAATTGGCTCATTCGCTTGCTTAAACTCAACGCTGATTCTGATTCCGCAGAACTGGGTTGGGTGTGAAAAAGTAATTGTTGTTAACATTCTTTTTTCATTCAGTTTTTCCAGTTACAAGTCCTTTTTTAAAGCTGATCGTTTTGTGTTCATTTTGTTTCGTTCTTTTTTTGTAACGGATTTAATGTTTAGTATAGAGCTTAGAAAAAATTCGCAGTTTGAGATAGGCAAGAAGTAAGGCATGTAGCAACATCAGCACTGCAAAGGGCACTCCTTTAAAGGCAAGGAAGGGCAAAAATATTTTAAGTCAAGTTATAGCGATTGCTGTATGAGTCGTACGTTTTTTGAATCAAGCACGGTCAACGCCGGGCCATGCTGTTAGTGCATTTATATGAAAATTGCCTTTTTTTTTAGTTTCTATTTGAGGATAAAGGCCGTTTCGCCTTTGTTCCCCAGATTTTTCAAAGCACCTACTCCTTTCATTTTATATTAACTTAGCCCATTTTTCCATATTTGGTGTTCATCCTGGGTAGCTCAGCCCGTCGCCACATCAAAAATAGACTTCTTTTAGCTGGACTGGTTTAAATGGATGAACTGTCCATATTTCACAATTTTTTGGGTCATACATTAGGGGATGATCCCCTACGTGATTAGAAAAGTAGTAATCGTGTATTTTACAAGAGCAATAGTTTTGAAATGAATACAACAAGCCCCCAAAAGGAATTGAACTCGCTTATCTATGCTGATAACTCTTAGCCTATGCCACACATCCAGTATAGAGCTAATGCGGATATGAATAGACAGATATATAGAAAGCATGCATATTTGTGTAAAGCTGTATATACACGTTGTGTTAGAAGCAATGTATCACGCTATAGAAATCCAAACGTCTATTTTAATATTTTAATAATTGCTAAGATCTAACTTTATGCGTCATTGAGAAGCTTACGTAAGTCCATGAACTGCTACTTTCACGGTGAATGACGCAACAGTTTTCTCGGTTGCTCTTACCAACTCGGCCTGATCACCGAATTCTCTACATACTAAATGCTTTTATTTCAACCAAATCAATGCCATAAAATGCTTTGCCCGGATACAGACTCCCAAAATGGATATTTCTTCAGAATTTTACAGCAGAATGATTACCATCCACTGAGTTTGGCGTATCCATGTGAGTTATACCTTCTTGAACTATTTTCGTTTTTCGCATCCTTAGCTAGGAGAGGTTTAATAGGCTCATGAAGTCTAACATCAAATCTCGTATTGCCTAGTCTCGCTAGCACGGGACTTGTTACTGGAATTTATAACCCTGTTAATATTCATTCTTATCGTTTTAGTAGATAGTGGAGAAAAACAAGGGAAGACAAGCAAAGAAACTTAACTATGTTCCGGGATTACACAAAGCGATATACAACTAAGGAATGTTGGATCGAGCGGAACCTCTTTCATGAAGGTACGAATCTAAAATGCTATTCATGTCAACTATTATTAATTTTGGATAAGTAATTATTTTCGTTTGACATCATGAAAATAAACAATGAAAAGAAGTTAAATTAAAAAAAATTATAACAGCTGACAGCGTACCATGAATTAAAAAGAAAATCTCCGTATCCAGATATTCGCCGTAAACATTTTTGCCGGAGGAAAAATCGCCTCAGGAATGTTCTCTGTAGAAAACTTTACCGTATATGATTTTTCTGTAAGAAAATTTCGCCTCATTTTTTTTATTTTAATATGCAAAGTAGCTTGTTATCAAGTATATCTGACACATTCTATTGTAACTTCAATTTAAACATTTTTTTATAATTAATTTTATCACTTGTATTACTTGATCTATCTGATTTGAAACAAATATTACTTAGTTTTAATTTTAAAAAGCATTTTTATCACGGAGATGTGTGGTTTATGAGGTGGTCACAAATTTATCGATAGACTGATGTTTTGGAAATTTGTCTAATTAGATAACAGATATAAGATTAGATGACGAATAAAACGTAAACGCGTTTTATATTTCATTATTTCAATTTAATGTTATAGTTTTACATATGTAGGCGCTTTTTGATGAAATGTAAGAAAATTATCAAGAAATTTTACATTTACTAGAGTTACCAGTATTATTTCCTGATAATGTCGTATATGGACATCGATATTTGCAAAAAATCATCACCTTTATGCATACAGAAAAAAACTTCGTTTTAAAATAATGGGGGTCACTGAATTGTAGTAAACTTTTCGCTTAATGCACTTTCTATTGAATGACAATATCATTTGACCGCTACAAATGAATACAACATTTTAAATGATTTAAAAGTTATAAAATATTCTAATTAAAATAATAAAAAAAAACTAAAATAATTCTTATAAAAATTCATTATTCATCGAAAAAAATTCATAGGATAATAGTATGCATAATATATTTTATTCATAAAAATGATTTATGGAAGTTTCATAAAATTAAATAAGAGGATGTAAAAAATATTTTACCTCGGACTTCTACAAAAGAAACGGTTAAAAAATAATGATATGAATTTCTTAACGATAAAATTGAATTTATTAAGTTTTAAGAATTTTCCGTCATGTATACTCTCATTTTTCGAAGATTTTCAGAAAATACATGCATATATATATATATATATATATATATATATATATATATATATATATATATATATATATATATATATATGTATGTATGTATTAGGTCAAATCAAATGGCAATAAGCACTCATTTTTTTAGAGCAGTTAACGATTACTGTTAACTTGTCTCTTGACTCTCTGCCTACGGGCGGAGAGGAACCCAGACGATGCTAGGCCGAAGAGCAGTGTCTCGTCTAAGGTGGTAGACAGCTACCCGACCTCGTGTATATGGGGTCTACAGGCAATTTCTGCCAGGGCTTACGGGCTCGGAAAATAAAATAAAATGTAAATAATCTGCATTGTGCCATATCCCGCCTTGTGATTGTGAAATACCGAGGACTCTTTTATTTCCATTGAGCAGTATTGGGCAAATTTTTTTGTAGTCTGCTCATCCTGATCTCTAATTATATATATCCGTTTGAGGCCTATCAGATCAATCTTTCGAGTGAGGGTACTTCCCTGAGGAGATCTCCGTTCATCAAGATTGGTAGTATATATCTAATACTATGTTCCTCAATGTGTGTTTCTCAACGAGAGCCTCACTGATTCTGTCAGTGATGATAGTTAGCTAGTAATTTCCAGATATTGGTCTGGCATAATTTTTGTTTCTTCAACACTTAGATAGGCAACTAGTTAAGCGTATCTATGTTACATTTTCTGGAAGTAACCGCATAATTTGACGTGATCAATAGTAGAACATGGTCAGCACACTATAAATCTCGGTCACGATGATTGTATGTTCGGGTTAGCACAACCATCGGCAGCTTCTGAACAGTTTTAGTCATCCAATTTGAAGCGTTTTCAGGTTTGCCTCGACCTAGGCCAATATCATGAAAGTGTCACATTTCTGACAATTAGACCTTGATGAAAATCCATGGGCGTTGTGAGCAAAGATGAAGTTTTTGAAAGATGAAAAGAAAAAGTTCATTTTTATTGTGAATCAGAAAGTGACTGTTGAAATTACTTGTATAACGATCTTCCTGGCGTTATAGGTTTCCAAGTAGATATCTATTTACTCCTGCTTCAGAAACAAACTTAGTGTCGCTGACAAAACTAACCTGGCCGTTTATCTCGATAAGTACCTCAAATCGGTTGTGGACTGGGGCAGGAATTGTCTGCTTAACTTTAATGCCCCCAAAACAAAACTGTTCTCTATTACTCACCACAGATAACTATCCCTACTCCCCATTAGAATGTCTGACGCTCAAAGTCACGAGAGCACCTCTTTCCGACTGCTCGGTCCCACATTGACTGCTGACCTGAGATGGAACAGATGCATTAAGTCAATAGTTTCGTCCACCGCTAGGAAAGTTGGCTCCCTGTGCCGCGCCAGGAAATTTTTCTCGACAGAGTCGATCCTTCAAATCTACAAATCAACCATTCGCTCTTGCATGGAATATTGCTGCCATAATTAGTCTGGACCCTCTTCTGTTTTTCTCAAGGTCCTTGATAAAATCCAGAGACGGATATGCCATGATCTGGCAGCTCGTCTGCAGTCGCTCTCTCATAGACGTGCCTATGAGCTGCTTTCGCTGGTTCCCAGACTTCATGAATTTAAGCGTTCAACTAGTCTGGCATCTGGCTCTCACCATTTCACTGTCGAAACTGTTAAATATAGCCGTCTCTCCTACTCCAATAGCTTCATGTCTCGCACTTCTCGCCTGTGGACTTCCCTCTTTTCCTGTTTCCCTGATAGCTATAATCTACAACTATTAAAATGTAATGTCAATCAACTTTTCCAGATGCCTTGATCTATCCCCTATAGTTGGTATATCTAGCAGTTGGTATAGTGTTCGCTTGCCAACCTGACTGTCGGGGTTTCGATTCCCTCGGTAGTGGATGCGTACTGCTGATGAGTCCCAAATATAGGACGAAACGGCCGTCCAGTGCTTCCTGAGGTTTCTATAAGACTCGATGAATCAATTAATATATATATATATATATATACACACACGCACACAAATATAATATCTGTTTGTTGACATAATGCCTGTGTCTGAAATAAGAGATCAAGCTCACGCATCGTGACCAACTTTTTTTTTTTTTTACATATAGCAGGGTTGATATGAATTAGCATTTTATCACTCTTTCTTTGTCTTTCACTTTCTTAGTAATTTGCTTAGATTCTGGAAGACATCTTTCGTTAATACACTGCGCATTCGGTTTTCAGGGTCACCAGGGTGAATTAAAATGAACCTCCATCTCAATATAGACGTCAACTTTTGCTAATGGCTTTCTGTCGCGGTCCAATTGAGTAACCGGTACGTTAAGCAGATCTCTTAGACTCATTGAAAAAAGAATGGAATCAATTATCAAACTTATACTTTGAGAAACTTTTGCAACGAATGCCAAAAATTTGTGCGGCATTAATCTAGGCTAAAAGAAGGTATTTTGATGAAAGCAAAATTTAATCTTAATATGCTTTTTTTTTTCTTTTTGTCATAATACAGTGTTTAATAATAATTATAGTTCAGGTTAATGTTGCTGTAGATTAAACCGTTCCTAAAATATATCCAAACATAGGTTAGCCTGTTCCAGAATAACCTCTCGATTATGAATACCTTATATGAAATATCTTAGTCTATACGACAGTTTATGTCTCCTATTATTATTATTATTATTATTAGTATCAATATTTTTTTCTTAACTAAACTCTTATGTGATCTCCCCGAATCAACCAACTGGTAATAATCAAGGAAACCATGTAATCAGTATTCTGTACTTCTAAAATATGCGTAAATTTGTTCAATCTAACAATGTGATTTTTGTCTATACAAACATGTTTATAGTGTGGCATGTTCATTGCACACAAACAACGGTGGTCTCTCAGGAAAAGGAGGTTTCTCAAATCCTTTCGACGAAAAAAATAATCCAGATTTTAAATCTACCACTTGGAAAACCAAGAAATCACAGTAAAATTGAGGGCTCCAGATGCTCAAAAGAAATCTCTGCGTACGATTAAGACGAGACATGTAATCGAAAAATCAAAATCTTATAAGATGTAGAAACAAGGTAATATATTCTTACTTAGTTACTTTTAAGTAATGTTTGTTCCTTTTCTATCCCCTTCATTTCCTTTACTGTCAATGTTTCCCTTTGACACTCTTCAACCCATTATGTCCTTTGAGTATTATATTCTCCAAACCCTCTTTTCATATTATACAAGAGATTTCAACACTTTCTGATTCACAGCAAAAATGAACTATTTCTTTTCATTTTTCCAAAAGTTCCTCTTCTTAGTATCCTTCTGTAGAACAATATCTCCATTCTATCATTTGGGAAGTAATGGTCCACCATTCATTGCCATATAGGAGGAGTGACGTTACGTAAAGTTTGGGGATACTTTTCCTTTTTTCTAACGTATTTTTTCAGTATCTTGAAACGTGTTTGCGAAAAATACAAGAGTCTGGTCCCGACCTTCGGGCCGGACTAACATGTTTCCAAAAAATGCTAGAGTCTTCTCCAGATCTCGGCCTGGACGGATGCGGCAGCGATAAAAGTGAAAGTCGTGTCCAAGCCTCAGGGATAGACTGGCGAAGTCTGCTATAAATGCCAAATACCATTTTCAAGTTTTAAAACAGGAAGTGTGAGTCAGCGAAAGATTTGTTTGGGTACGAGAAAGAGAATTCATCTTCGAATGTAATAGATGGACGCGTTTGCTATGAACGCAAAAGTTTTGGTTGTTTAAACAGAAAAAGAAAAAAGTCCCTCTTCGAACATCGAACGGACGACCGAACGCAAGTGCAAGAAAAACGAAAGAAATGTTTGGATACAGGGAAATAAACTACGACGTACGCGGAATGCCGATACCTCGAAACGAAAGAGAGATAGAAGACAGCTTGTTTTATCCGTCACCCAAGTCCGACACCGGAGGCTTATAAAAAAAGAAAAGAAAGAAGCAAAAAAAGATCTCACAAAGAGATACTTACGGGAAAAGGAAACAAAGGAAGAGAAGATCTCAAAGGAGAATGCTGCAATATCGAGAGAGAGAGAGAGAGAAAAAAAGAGAGAGAGTGGGAGTGAGAGAGAGAGAGAGCAGTTCCAACTTAATCATCACCCAAGCCCCTAAACAAAGGACGAAAAAAAAAAGAAACGAAGACGACCTCAAACGAGAATGCTGCTACACCGAGACGAAGGAAAGAAAGTAGTTTCCACTTCATCGCCACCCAAGCCCCTAGACAGGTCGAAAAGAAAGAGATTAAAAGGGAGTAGATATAAAAGACATTCATGGAAAAGAACTTTTATTAAAAGATAAGTTCATTGTTTCTCTTGTCCTTAATTTGCTTTCAGTGTACTTATTTTTCATGTTTGGATTTTCATCCAAGTTTAGTATGAGATCCTTTTTATTACG
This sequence comes from Acanthosepion lycidas, assembly GCA_963932145.1. Taxonomy (NCBI): domain Eukaryota; kingdom Metazoa; phylum Mollusca; class Cephalopoda; order Sepiida; family Sepiidae; genus Acanthosepion; species Acanthosepion lycidas. Next base: position 9,563,017 of record OZ010573.1, read on the forward strand.
TTTTTCTTTCTACTTGTCTTAAAATTTTGATGTTTTGTAAATTCGGGCACGTATGGCACATGTTCTGTAAATTCACGTAAGTGTGGCACAAGGCCATACGTTTTTTGTGTTTTACCTTTCTAAAAGAATATTCCCCTACCACTATTTTGTC
>OZ010573.1:9568167-9630667 GCA_963932145.1 Acanthosepion lycidas
ATATATATATATATATATATATATATATATATATATGTATATATATATATATATATATATATATATATATATATATATATATATATATATAGGCAGCATATATTCGTTGAAACTTATTTCATTAGATAAATTATATATATATATACATATATATATATATATATATATATATATATATATATATATAATTATTTATTTAAAAATATGATTCAAATAATTATATTTATGCTCTACTTTTGTATCGAGCACTATTTTTAATAATAATAACAAAAATACTAAATAACTTATTTACCTAACGAGTTCTTTCCTATTTTCTATATATTTTCACACACACACACACACATATATATATATATATTTACACACACACACACACACATATATATATATATATATATATATATATATATATATATATTGTGTCTATTTTTATACTGATGCATTCTAGTTGTCTAATAGGTTTTATGATGTTAAGATGAAATTCATCAAGGAATTCGCAATTGCAATTCACAAATATCAACTAAACTAAGTTTTTGTCTTATCAATTCACCAAGCGCTTTCAACCTTTTCCAAGATCATCTACAGGTGAAAATTGCATAAACAATCTTATTGTAACTGTGTCAAAATTAATGTAATTGATTGCTATGAAATCGATTTTTTTTTTTTTTTGGTAAACTCGCTTGAAACGCGCTCTGTTCTAATCATAAACACGTTTGAACACGATCCATTATACATGTTTGCAAATATAACAGAACAGCAATCAATTATATTAATCTTGTGTACCTAATCGCAGATATATAGACAGATACTGAAGGGCGGAAACGTTGTGATAAACATGGTGACAAAGATGAGGACAATAGTCCGAATAATGTAAATAGTGTACATAATACCTCATCTCAGAAATATAGACAGATACTGAACGGCCGAAACGTTGTAATAAATAATGCGACAAAGATGAAGATAATAGTCCGAGTAATGTAAATAGTGTACATAATACCTCATCTCAGAAATATAGACAGATACTGAAGGTCCGAAATGTTGTAATAAATATGGCAACAAAGATGAGGACAATAGTCGGAATAATGTAAATAGTGTATATATACCTCATCTCATAAATATAGATATATACTGAAAGGCCGAAACGTTGTAATAAATATGGTGACAATGATGAGGACAATAGTCCGTATAATGTAAATAGTGTACATAATACCTCATCTCAGAAATATAGACATGTTTCATTGAGTAATATAGATATATTTTGGCAAATTATTCCAGTTGTCTAATTAGTTTCTTGTTATTAAGATGGAATTCATCTTCAGAGTTAAATTACAAAAGACAATTTAACTGCAATAAAATTAATGTAAGTTTGAAATGAAATTTGTTTTGGAAATTCGCTTGAAACGCGCTCTCTTCTAATTATAAACACGTATGAACACACGATCCATTATACGTGATTGTAAATGGAACAGAATGATTTTCCTGCAAGCCATCGATTGAGTCATAGAGGAGCGTTCAGTTAGCAAGGTCGATTTTACTGTTTTTAAACCACAATTCTCCATGATTTTCTCTCATACATTCATATCTGCTCGGCGCGTATCCAAATGTAAACAAAAAAAAAGAATCTATATACATAAAACATGTCTTAAAATAATTTTCAGAATTTATCCATTTCATAATGTGTGACGTCATTTGTTTACATTTGGATACGCATCGAGCAGATATGAATGTACGAGAGAAAATCATGGAGAATTCATAGAGACCCGTCAGTGGTGCATTATGAGCAGACCTATTGTATTGTTCTAACGGTTTTTGGGGGTTGGTGGGTGCTTGTTAATTGTTATGCTTTGAGTTATTTTAGGGGCTACTGAGTTGAAATGATTGTGTATCCGAGTGGATATATATTTAGGCAGGATATTTTCATTCAAACATGTTTCGTTGAGTAATACAGATATATTTTGGCAATTTATTCCAGTTGTCTAATTATTTTCTTGATATTAAGATGAAATTCATCAAGGAAGTCGCTATTTCATGAAATTCCCAACTATCAATTAAACTATGTTTTTCTCTTAGCAATTCACCAACCACTTACGACCTTTTCTAAGATCATCTGCAGGGGTAAATTACAAAGACAATCTAACTGCATTAAAATTAATGTAATTAATAGCTGTGAAGTTTGTTTTCGCAAATTCACTTGAAACGCACTCTGTTCTAATTATAAACACGCATGAACACACGATTCATTATACGTGATTGTAATTATAACAGAATGATTTTCATGCAAGTCACAACTATCAATTATATTGATCTTTTGTTTTAGCAATTCACCACTGAAAAGGATCTTAGATCAGATTGAAAGGACTTGGGAAAATAAAAGAAATGAAAAACAACTATGGGGCCTTCTTTAATAAATTGAATATCAATATTAAGAAGTTGATCCGAGATTTTGAGAGGATTAAAAGAAAATAAACATATGTCCAGATTATTCAACCAAAAAACCTGAATGAAGATATGCGGCCTGAATATACATATTATATAGTATTTATTTATGAATATAAAAATTTTCCTTGTGATCAATGTAATCATTCTTATCGAGAATCATGCAGTGAAGAATTACGAAAATCTGAAACTGCTTTCGATAAAAATTGAATATTATTGCTTCTAATTCATCTCTCTAGTTTAATAATGAGCACTTTCTTAACGGAAATCATGTCAAATTTAATATACGGTGAATTATATAGTTTTACGTATATTGTTAATATTAATAGGTAGCATTATGTCATTATATATATATAATGGGCATTCTCGTCGATTTCGAGTTACGAGGATTCGACAACCTCTTTAAGATTTTATGTCGATCTCATTCAGTTACGTTTGTGTCATATATGATTTGCATACAAGTCCACTTATTGTGCAACAGTGAGCAATATTTGCTGACGACTTTCGCTCTTGTCCCTCGTCTCTTAGCCGGTCGACACGTCTGTTTCGAAATTTCTGGTACCACTCTGGCACAAGTTATTTCTATCCTGGGCAACTCGGTCGAAGTTAGTATGAGGCACATTGACAGTTGAGAGGTTAATCTTTAGCTGGACCCAGGTCGTCGAACAATGCTTTGTCCACGGCCAATCTGGCTATACATGGAGACTTTAGATATTCTGCCGTCAATCATCCTTGCCACATGACCAGCCCAGCTCAACTCAGCGAAGTTGTGACTGCATGAGGAAAGTCTAAATTCCACCAATCTTGAATTTTACGAGATCGCAACACCTTATCGTCAAAAGAATGTTCCGTTGAAAGGCGCTGTATTGATTTGCTGATGTTTATTTCCGGAGAGATTCAATTCCGGGCTTACCACACACACACACACACACACCCTACACACACACCCACACACACAAACAACCCCCCCACACACACACATATATATATATATAAGAAAAACAGTAAGATATATAATCCGGTGTTCTTATTGATATTTTTTATTTTTATTTTTCCAAAACAGTGCTCAATGTAAATTTACAGAGCATAAATATTATGAATTAACTGATTTAAAATAATGTTTTTCGCTACACAGTAATAACTATGTTTCCAAAACTGAAGTTAAAAACTTCAAATTTAATTATATGATTAAATTAAAAGCATTAGTTCCGTTTTATCTTGAAGCGAATTTTGGAATAACTTATTTTTAAATTTACTGAGTTATAAACGCACATAGAAATTCATAATTTCCTGTTTCCAAGGATACAGAGAAATACCAATCATTCAGACAGGGGCGGTAGCGTGTTCATTTTTATTCACTATTGTTGTATCAATTATGAGTTATGTTCGAAAAAGAGTTTAAGTTTACGGAGGGTAGGGGTGCATTTTTAAACGAATTCTGACATCTGTTAAATGCATGTCGTCTGGCTTTTTTTTTCCCAAATTTGCTTGAAAATGAAACGGAACTAATGCTTTTCATTCAATTATATAATTAAATTTGAAGTTTTTAACTTCAGGATTTGAAACAGGGTTATTACTGTGTAGCGAAAAACATATTTTAAATCAGTTAATTGTTTTGTAAACAAGCGTTCCTAATCAAAGGGGGATAACCGTAGATGGCACAATTACATGTTGATAAATGTCAAAATGCTGTTAAATGTTAGTCAACTCAACTACAAATAGATTTTACAACATTTTTTACTCATGATAAATTATGTTCCGTGTTCGTTGCTCTTGATATAGATGCTCTCGAGAATTTGAAGGTTTTGTTTATGTTCATTATGCAGCAAATTCGTCTTGTTAACAAGTATCTTGTCTTGAAATGCTAGGGGATAGAACTTGTATTCAACAAATGAAGTATAAGCCGTAATGGTAATTTGCTATCGTCAAGCCAACATATGTACATACTTTTGTCATACAATCTCCCAAAAGCACATTTAAACTGATATAAAACGTTGATCTTTTCCAAAACAGCATGTGTCGGAGAAGAGTTACTGCGTATGATTTAGTTGGTTGTGTTAAATTTCGTATAGTATAATTAGTTTAATTTTAGCGAATGTTTTGATGCTTGATTATGAGCTTTAATAAATTAATCATCTGATAATAGCCACGTTACCGGCTGCAGCAATTCAAAATTATACAATCAATATATGAAATGTTATCAAAGTAAGAAAGTGACTTCATAGATATCAATAATAGGCAGGAAATTTTTATTTTAATTACAACGTTGGTATTGATCAAGTTAGAGTCTTATATGCACATATGTACTCATATATATATATATATATATATATATATATATATATATATATATATATATATATATATATAGTCTGTTTCATGCTAGACGAAATCGTCAGGCCGCTTGACGATTGCGTCTAGCTTGAAACAGCCTGTCGCCTCTGAGTTTTGACTTCAATGGTCAAATATATATATATATATATATATATATATATATATATATATATGTGTGTGTGTATGTATGTATGTATATATATGTATGTATGTATATATATTTACATTCGCTCTATCTCTGATATGGAGCACTTTATCCCGTAAATATAGCACACCTTAAAGCATCATTTCTTCATATATATATATATATATATATATATATATATATATATATATATATATATATATTAAAGGTAACAAATCCGTTGGTATAAAATCCAAGCGAATACTAGTAATATAAAATGTTAAAACTGATCCACAAAAACAGCTCAATGTATTTAATATTACAGAACAAATAAATAATAAACAATAAAATCCAAAATCACCTGATATGAGGAATAGCAGATGAAGATAACAGTCGTCTGTCTTTTCAACCCCGGTGTGGACTGAGTTCATGTCAGAAATAGAAATTTAACTGTGATCGATTATACAAGTTCGAATTTTGGCGGGGATTGTTACTATTCACTTTCAAAGTGTAAATATAGTTCTTCCTGCTCTCTGTCCCATCACCAGAAATACCAATGAAAATGTGTTGCCACTGTTATGTCAAGAAGTGACTAATGTACGTGTAAATAATAATTTACTACTTCATACTGCCTCGACAGTATTAGTAAAACAATGTTTCACCCATTATCAACCTTGACGGGTGTCTGTTTATTGTATACAAGTTTATACTTGCGTGTATATGTGCGAAAGATAAGCACATCTTTTGAAATTTCTAAAATGATTTACCTTTTGGAAATCTTTTACAAAAAAACATTTTAATTAAAAATATAAATATCTAAGTAGATACAGATGTGTGTGAGGGGTTATATATATATATATATATATATATATATATATATATATATATATGTATAAACATTTGTGTTTATATATATATATATATATATATATATAGGAAAGGTAACAAATTCGTTGGTATATAATGCAAGTGGGTCCTAGTAATGTAAAATATTAAAACTGATTCACAAAAAGAGCTCAATATATTTATTATTACAGAGCAAATAACAATAATATGCAAAATCACCTCATATGGGGAATAGTCTATTTCGGCAGACGAAAATATAGGTCGTCTGTCTTTTCAGCACCGGTGTGGACTGAGTTCGCGTCAGAAATAGAAATTTAAATAAATAAACAGTCGAAAAACTAATACAGAATTTATTCATTTCAATTTTCTAACCAGACGAAAGGCACGTGTCAAGGATCAGGGGGGGGGTGAAACGTATTTGTCTTAAAAGGAAAATGTTTTATAAAATTAAACCTGAATATTAATTTTATGACTTTAATTTGGGTGTTATGTGAAGAACTAAATATTAATTTAAAACTAAAAGAAGAATAAAATGAGGTTTAAAAAGAACTTTAAGATATATCGATAAAGGACGTAAGGGATTATTTGAAAGAGAGTTGGGCAGATCCTAGAGTAGGGGAAAGTTTATAAATTATAATTAATATAGTATAAACAGGTTATTGTCGGTATATAGAAATTAGAATTAGTTATACATTCGATATTTGAAGAATTAGATGGAAGTGAATATTATGGCAATATGGTAGCTAATTAATTTAAACCTATATTTTGGAAATTTGTGTTTGTTTTTATGTCGACATTTTAACATTAATTCATTCCTCAGATTCAACATTTGTTTTTGATTATTGTATTTTATTATTCTAATTTTTATCTTCTAAAGTCACACCTATCTCTAAGACTATTTGGACTACGTGCGGAACTTATAATCTTCGAAACTGTCTGTGGGCTGAAACCATTCTCCTTCCATTCCCAAAATTTGTCGTTATGAGAAAGTCCACAAATTGCTGAACAATCTATAGTTGATTACTAGCAATCATGCAAGCACAATTAGTTCTCCAAATATTAGAGAACAGACCATTTCATCTAGTTGTAAGTAATTTATATATTAAGATCACCCGCATGTAACGAGTGGAGGCAAATTGTGTGTGCGTGTGTGGTTGTTTGTCTGTGTGTGCGTCTCTGTGTATGAGAGAGGGGGAAGTGAAGGAGTGAGTGTTATAGCATCTGCTTATGAATCAAAGAGAGAGAGAGAGAAAGAGATAATGGAGAGATGGGAGAGAGTGGAAACATCTCGGAATTAATCCTAGAAAGACAGAGAGAGAGGGAGAGATAAGAGATGGACGAGAGAGAGGGAGGGAGAGGGAACAATATCTCGGTATGAATCGAAGATTGAATGAGAAAGATGAGAGAGAGGAAGATGAGAGTGATGTAAGAGAATGAAAGAACATCTCGGTATCAATTCAACAGAGATAGGGATAGAGAGAGAGATGACAGAAAGTGAAAAAACAAATCGGTATGAATCGAAGATAGATAGATAAGGAAGGAAAATATTGTGATAGATAGATAGATAGATAGATAGATAGATAGAAAAGGAAGGAAGATATCGTGATAGATAGATAGATCGATAGATAGATAGATAGATAGATAGATAGATAGATAAGGAAGGAAGGAAGGAATATATTGTGATAGATAGATAGATAGATAGATAGATAGATAGATAGATAGATAGATAGATAGATAAGGAAGGAAGATATTGTGATAGATAGATAGATAGATAGATAGATAGATAAGGAGTGAAGATATCGTGATAGATAGATAGATAGATAGATAGATAGATAGATAGATAGATAGTGTGAGATGGGAAAGAGTGAAGAAACATCTCAGTATCAATCGAAGAGACAGAGAGAGAGGGATGAGAAAGAAGAAAAGTGATAAAGCATTTAGGTATTAGGTTGGTGAAAAAATAATGACGTAATAATGTCGTTTTTTGACGTTAAAAATACGTCAAAAAACGACATTATTACGTCATTATTTTTGCACCAACCTAATATTAAGCCAAGAGAGAGAGAGAGAGAGAGAGAGAGAGAGAGAGAGAGAGTGGAAAGAAAATTCCAAGAAAAAAGAAAGAGACATAGGAAGATATAGAGAGACATATACAGAGAGAGTAAGACGATATAAAAGCAGAAATGAAGCAGTTTAAGGAGAGAGAAAAAAGGAAAGCGGTCGAGATAAAGAGAAGAGAGAGAAAATTGAAAGAGACGAGAGAATGTGAAAAATGTATGCAGGCATGAATCCAAGAAAATGGGAGAGATGAGATAGTGATAGAGGGAGAGTGAAAATATCTCTCTATTAATTCAAAAGAGAGTTAGAGAGAGAGAGATAAGAAAAAATGAAAAAAACTCGCTATGTCTCCAATAGATAGATGCAATTGGGATGGGAGAGTGTGAAAAGAATATCGCTATCAATCGAAGAGAGAATGAAATGAGAGAGAGAGAGTCGGGAGAGTGATAAAACATGTACGTATCAATCCAAGAGAGAGAGAGAGAGAGAGAGACTTGAGAGAGATGAGAGAAAGTAAAAAATCATCTCCCTATTAATCCAAGAGAGAGAGAGAGAGAGAGAGAGGAGAGAGAATGAAAAGCATCTCGTTATGACTCCAAGAGATAGAGAGATGATAGTGAGAAAAGAGAGAGTGAAATAACAATTCGGAATCAATCCAAGAGAGAGAAAGAGAGAGAGAGAGATAACGAGAGAGGGGGAGATAAAGAGAGAGAGATATATGAGAGAAAGTTTTGTTGTGAAATTCCTCAATCTTTCGTCTTTTACGAATTGTGTACTGTAAATGAATCTCTGCTAGATTTCACCTTGCATATTTTATGTCACAATCATTTATAATGACTAGAAAATTCTCATTTTGATGCTGAGAGAGTGCTTTTATTTATTCTACACCTCCAATAAAGAAAGAAAGAAAGACAGAGAGAGAGAGAGAGGGAAAGGTAGAGAGAGAATAAATGACTAAGAGAGAGAGAGAAAAGGGGTAGAGAGAGAGAGAGAAGGGGAGAGAGAGATGATATGTGGCAGGGGAAGAAATATATTCTTCACCTGTTGCATTGGTGAAGAATTCCATTTCAAAGTAATTGCCACCAAGCTGTCATTAATATATTATTTCTTTTCTTTTTTTTTTGTTTCGCAGGAACTGACGAGAAATTATATATAAAAAGTGGAGATGGTGATCAACATCGAGTAGCGATAGCCTGTTTCATTCGTGAACCTCCAAACCGAAATCAGATTGTCGCCGCTCATATCCACTTCATATTTCCACACGCTCTATCCCTGATATTGATCACTTCTACTCATAAATAAAGTCTACTCTAATACCGTATCCCGCGCACACACACAAAGACATTATTCTATGAATATTTTCGTCTACAGGCCTGAATATACGAGAAATCTAATTAGAGAAAAATATGTACTATCCAGGAGGTAACCTGCATCCCCTGGACAGAGGAAACCTGAAGACAGATTAGAGATGCCTTAATCGACTCGGCTAGAAAGAAGCTTTGCCGATTAAGTAAGATCTAAACAATGCATTTAAGTAAAATTCTTCTCGCCATAGATTCCTCGAAACTATATTTGTTCAGTTTCTTATCCAAACGTAAAGTAATTTTCTAAAGCTGTAATAGATTTTTATGTATTAATCCGAGATATTTTGATCACTTTAAAAGTATATATATATATATATATATATATATATATATATATATATATATATATATATATATATATATATATATATATATATATATATATATATATATATATGTGTGTGTGTGCGTGTGTGTGTGTGTGGGTGTGAGTGTATTTCGGCAGCAATCCTTCTATCATGCACATTTCATTGAATACGACAGACAAGGTGCTTTGATTTAGTCTTTTATAAAATTTCGCTTGTGATCTAATATTTTTTCTTTTCAGATGATAAATTGTATAAAAATGGAATCTTATTTAGTAAAAACAAAAAAAAAACAACACTTAATAATATCAACAATGAGTAATGACACAATATCTTGACTGTGTTTTGAAAAATGAAAACATTTTATAAAACATACATACAATAAACTATTTCTTATTTAAGAGTTAAAATAATCTTTGAACATGGCTAAATGTATAGCCGAAAGCGCTCGGATAATAAGAACATTCGGAGAGTTTTTTATATAATTTATCATCCGAAAAAATATTAGATCACATGGGAAATTGTGTAAAAAACTAAATAAATGCACCTTGTCTGTGGTATTCAATGAAATGTGCATATATATATATATATATATATATATATATATATATATATATATATATATATATATATATATATGATTCAGTAAATTACAGACATTATGTCTGCTTATTTTAATATAATGCGTTCATACTCATGAATAATCTTCTCTTGCTTCCTTTTTTGAGTTATTAAGTTCTCAATCTGCCTTTTCCCAAGACATCGTTTAAATTGCCAGGTAATGTTGTTCTGGGGGATTGTTGGATATCATTTAAAATTTGTGTATTATAAACATGTCTGATTAAATAACGGTTGCAAGAGAAGGTTAACCATGAGTATGAACGGATTATGTTAAAAATAAGCAGGCATAATGTACGTAGTTTGTTCAAGTTACCAGATTCAAGAATTTCAGTAAATTGTGCGTTTTTAGTTGGCCAGCATTTCCAAGAAATAACCCAGACTGATGCAGAATATGTGTTCTTATAATGCACTAATGAGATAGATTGCTCACTAACACCGAAGAGCATCTATCTGTCATTTACCATGCAAAATGGTTTTGAATTCAGTTGAATTTTGCTTGAAAGGCTGTCGATCAAAATTAGATAGCCCAGTCTACCCTGCTATTTAACCAGTAGCTAATTATATTGATACGTGTCATGAGTTATATACTTGAATAACTACTGGGAGTATATATTTTTCGGATAATAAAAAATATGTTTTCTTCATTATGTCTTTTTTAAAGCATTTCACCCGAAGCAAGCTTGGTGTGGAAATAGCACGCAAGGGTTTACAGAGAATGAGATCAAGAGTAAAGAGGAATGTTCGAGGAAAGGATATAGAGAAGGACGGGGATCAGGATCAAGGCATCAGAAAATGTCGAGTGACATTTGAATATTTGATGATCATAGCCATTAGCGAAGCAAGTAAGCGGAAGGGAGTTTCACTGTCGGGAAGAGAAACAGAACAAGAGTAAAAGAAGTAGTTACATTTAACTGCTTCGACAGTTAAGAGTGAGACCAAGATATCAACATAGTAGCCCGCTTAAATTCATGCATTTGTGGTACCAGTGAAAGTAGTTGGTCAGATCAGTTGCTATGAAAATACTTGTAGAAAAAATAGAGGGAAGCCACATCACATTTTGATATATATATATATATATATATATATATATATATATATATATATATACATATATATATATATATTTAAAAATATGATTCCAACGCTACATAAGAGATCTCATGTTTCAAAACAAGATCCGAAAACTTCAATCTAATTATTTTAATTAAATTGAATTAAAGTACTAAGCTCTGTTCCATCTTCAAGCGAAATTTTTACTGGAATAACTTATTTCTGAAATTTATGCGTTTTGAAATCATATTCATTATCGAAATTAAGATTACTGTGGTAAGGGCTAGAGCAATTGTTTAAAGAAAAGGGGACATAAGTGTTAATAATTTGTATCAATATCTCAGTTACATTCACAGACCTCAAGTCAGGGTAAGGTTGGGGTGTCTAAATTTAAAGCGGAAGATGACATCGTCTAGTTTGGTTAAGTGTCTATGAAGTTTTATTTATTTGTTTTAATTTTATTTTGTTATTTTTCTGAAAGGGTTTTGTGTATATATATATAAAAAACTGCCGTAAAACGCTAACATTTGTTTTTTTGATGACTTCATATAGGTTTATCTTTATTTTATTTTTTATTTTTTTGTTTTTTTGTAGGGCATTTAAACTATTTATTTAGACTATGGAATTTTAAAATTATTTTATTGTTTGTTTGCTTTTAGGCTAATTATTCAATGCGAAAATTTGATGATGTCGCCAAAAAAACGTTAACTCCTGTCTATTGTTTAATGGATTTTTATTATTTAGAAACTTAATAATGTGCAGTTTTTCATGTAGGCATAAAGGGCATGGGTCATCCCAAGTTTTACAAGTTCTAGTTTTGTTCTTTCCTATTTTCTATATATTTTTACATACATATCTATCTATATATATATATATATATATATATATATATATATATATATATATATGTGTGTGTGTGTGTGTGTGTGTGTGTGTGTGTGTGTGTGAAGTCACACAGCAAAATATGGATCTGGAAATGACTTTTAAAAATGAAAGGCAAAGTGCAATGTTGCGAAAACCAAGATATCATTTTGTATAGTTATTCAGTATATTTTGGGACTATTCATGGATGTGGTGCTGAAATACTCAGTCAAAAAATGAATTCTGAACTATGCTTTTTCGTTCAGATTTTGAGAGATGTGCCAGGTCGATAATGATTTCATTGAGTATTTGTTTAACATTACAATAAAATATTAAGTAATCATCTAATATCCAACGATTATTATGAGGTACTTAAAAAATTTTCGGCCGACTAAAATGAGATTCTGCTGTTATAATTTCACCATCAATCATTTGTCATCGTCGTTTGGTTAATAGATATGATGCTGGTAAAAGTAGACGCTACCATAAAAGGAAACGCGTGACTTTTATTGCCACAAGCGTTAGTGTCATTATGGGTTGAAATTAAAAAAGAAAACTTTCTTAAAACGATTTTTCTTCTCAAGTCAACTGTTATCGCTTTTTCTGAGACTAATTGGAGTTTCCTTACAATTCTTTAGTTTAAGACATTCTGTAAATTTCATAACATTATTTCCCCTTCTGCTTATATGTGATATCCATTCTTTGTTGCTTTTGGAAAGCATTGAAGTAATGTAGTTTTGATATTTGGTTCAAGTTATCTGAACTTTGGTATCTTGTTCAAGTGACGTAGGTTTTCACATTTGGTTTAAGTTGTGTAGATTTTGGTATTTGGTTCAAATCATATGGTTCAAGTGATATGGCCTTTGATATCTTGTTCATGTGATATGGTTTTGACGTTGGGTTCAACTGGTGTAGATTTTTGTATTTGGTTCAAATGATATGGTTTTGGTATTTGTTTCAAGTGATGTAATTTTGAAAATATTTTCTCTGAATTTGTAAAGAGTCACTAATGTTTTTGAAGTTATATAGACGAAATGAGGGATTGCCGTGTTGCATACTGTTTTTGTGAGTAAAATTGTCTCTCCAGGTCAGGGAATCCAGCGCCATCGAAGAGCAGGCTGCTTTAAAAACTCGAAAATGCGTTTAACTTCTAGCCAAGCGTAAGCCTGTCACGTCAATCATTTATGTGCCATGTGTGATACACGCTCAGGCGATCATGTATCGAAAGATACATGACTGAGGAGGCAAATTTTTCCTGCAGTAGGTTTTCATTTCCTTCTGCGGTAGACCAATTGACATCTAAGTCTATAAAAACCAGTCTGCACTGCTGCTTACCTATAGCTAGGGGGAGCGGGAGAAGAAGAGGGTTCAGAACTTTTTCGTAAGTGAACGTAATAGATTCTACTGGAATTCGAACTCGGCTCTCCGATTCCTCAATCGGAGCCGCTATCCATTACTCCAACGTGTCTCCATGTCTTCATTAAAGAACATGCAAATCTGTTTAAACCTCGGCCTAAGATTAATGAGTAGACTGCTTATAAAATGCTATTATTCTGCTGTGAGATATTCATACTTCCATTTGTGAGTGAATGTGTCCAACCTCATGGTTTTTTTTTTGTTTTTTGTTTTTATTGTGCAAGCATTTGTAATCAATCCCACAAATCAAAACTAGACAAAGAAAGGAATGAATAACATTTGAAATTCGATATAATGAAAAGGAGACAAAAAACAATGCCAAGTTATGGCACAGAATATAGAACACTACACTAAGAAATTAGGAACAGATACAGGCTGACTAAAGAAGGAACGAAAAGTGTGCATAAATAGAAAGAATGTCTAATACATATCGAGTAAATATGCATTAAAATAAGAAAACTAACATAAAATACGACATGATCATCAACAGGATTTAAAAGATCCATGGACATGACAATAGAAAAAAATCCCAAGGTGGAAGGAATATATTCATAAACTCTTCCAGGAGGATAGAGGGCACCCCACATTACAAAGAAATATCGAAGGACCAGAACTATTAAAATCTGAAATGAAATCAGCACTAAGCAAATTGAACAGAAACAAAGCAGCAGGACCAGACGGAATTGTAATAGAGGCAACGACAACCGTAGATGACAAGATTATAAATATATAATAAATGAAACAGCATTGGTGAAATACCGGAAGACCTAATTAGATCTATTTTCATAGCACCACCTGATAATTCAGGTGTAAACGAATGTGAGCTCCATACGATAATCAGCCTAATAAGTCATAAAACAAAACGATCCAAATTCTGAAGAAGAGAACGCGTAGCAGAATCAGACCGGATATAGAAAACGAACGGTGTGTGATTCATTAAAGACACAAGGAATGCGATCCTTCTGCCCAGGATTATATCAGAGAGAGCAATACAGATGCATAAGGATATATACCTATGTTTTATAGTTTATTCAAAAGCTTTGATTTGGAGATGAATTACGTCACAAAGAAGAGTTGAAACTGAGTGTTAACCTTGACATATTTGGGAAGGATATGAAAATAGTCCAGAACCTGTACGTCTGCATCCGGATAGAAAATGAGTTCAGCAGATAAAGAAAAATAGAAAAGGCCGTAAATCAAGGGTTTATCTCCTCACCAGACTTATTCAAACTCTTAAAGAATTAGAAATTCTATCAGGTTTCTTTATTGGAGACCACAATCTTAGCAACATGAAATATACAGTGTTGATAGCAGACACAGCGAAAACTTCAAGAACATTTTCAGAAGGTTGGGATAAAAATCTAGAATTAAGAACAAGGGAGCAATGGCAATACGACAAAATGCGAGGTTGCCAGCAAAGGGACCAAGATGCAAAACTGCAAAGGTCTATGATTTCCAATTTTACGTAGATGTGTCATTCTGTTTTACTTAATAAGATATTTCAGTCTTTGTACTTTCTCCATTACACTCTGAGCGACTTACATAGTTCTGCACATCTCTCTTAGCGTGTTAATATGTATGTATGTATGTATGTATGTATGTATGTATGCATGTATGTATGTATGTATCTCTCTCTCTCTCTCTCTATATATATATATATATATATATACATATACATATATATATATATACATATACATACATATATATATATATATATATATATATATATATATATATATATATATCGTTATGTTTTTCTCTCTCTCAATCTCATTCTTTCTATCAATCTATCTAATTCTGTTTTTTCTATCTCATTTTATCTGTCTATCTATTTATCTATGACTTTCTGTTTTCACTCCTCATTCTTTCTATCTCATACTGTTTTTCTCTATATCATTGTTTTCTCTTTATCTATCTATCTATCTATCTATCTATCTATGTGCTTGTTTCTATTTCTATTTGTCTCAGTCTCCAATGATTTGTCTGTCTTGAGGTTTCCGTACATGTTCTTTTCTATCTATCTATCTATCTATCTATCTATCTATCTATCTATCTATCTATCTATCTATCTAACATTAGATTTCAGCTCTTACTTTCCATCATTTTTCATTCGTGGCATCGATATTCTGCAAATAGATATGCAATTTGCAGAGATGTAAAAACACGTCCAAGATATATTCGATAAAATCAGCGCAGCGAAATATCGCCGCCTACAAAATCACGGACATGAAGATATTCACGCTCACTTGAACACATTTGCACTCACAGCTAAATATTATTTTTGCAACCTTATCAGAAACATGGAAACACTCATATTCAGCTTTTGGCAAATATCATAACACTGGTAGTGCAATCATTTGTCTTTATAGAAATAGATCGACTTTGCCCACACATATAAAATGGTACTGAATGTTATTGCTTATTTAAAAAGACAGGTGGTTAGAATGTGAAGGCGGATACTAGTACGTAATGATTACTAAAGCAAATCTTTTAATATTTGTATATCTAATTCTGATCATGTCTATCTGTCTTTCTGTCTATCTATCTATCTATCTATCTAAGACAAGCCTTTTCATATCTATATATCTATCTATATATGTTTGATCATATTTGTCTGACTGTCTGTCTGTCTGTCTGTCTATCTATCTATCTATCTATCAATCTATTTATTTATTTATTTATTTAATCCTGATCATGTCTCTCCATTTATATATAAATCTAATTCTGATAATATTTAATTCTGATAATATCTATCGAATTCTGATCATATCTATCTATCTATCTATCTCAATGTGTCCATATCTATCTATCTCAATCCATTTATCAATATCTATCTATCTATCTATCTATCTATCTATCTATCTATCTGCCTGTCTATCTATCTATCTAATACTGTTCATGTCTCTCTATCTATATATCTATCTAATTCTGATAATATTTAATTCTCACCATATCTATATATCTATCTATCTATCTATCTATCTATCTATCTATCTATTTAATTCTTATCATGTCTGTCTATCTATCTGGCTAGCTCGCTGTAGACATATTTCTATATGTTTACTTATTCACTCCAATCAAAATATGAGAAATATAATCTCATTTTATTCAACAAGAAAATAAATTGGATTTCATTATATCGTTGTCGAAAACCGCATCAGAATATTAAATAATTTAGTTTTCACCGGTGAGTTTAGAGTTGTCCGTGCAGTAGATGTACTCCAATATAAAAGTTTTACTGGCCTTGACGCCAAAAGCAATGGAATTATAAAACAATAAACAATGTCTTCTAAATGAAAGCCAATTTTTAAAGGATTTAAATCCTAAGACTTAGTAGCTTAAGAGAGTTACTTTCATAAAGCCAATGGTTATAGCCACTGCAGACATAAAGAATACCTATATGAAATATATTACCACATATATTGTTACGGTTACTGATTCTTAACCTTAAGTCTTCAGATATAGAATCGCTAACGATGTTACATTTGAACATTAGAATTGCCCAGTTCAATTTGAATTCACCGAGTATAAGTCTGTACAGCCAGACCCTTGGATTGAACTCACTATATCACCCAAATCAACGACCAGCGTTTTAAGACACTATGCATTTCTGAGATAATCATCTGCTTAGAAGTTAACTCTGAATATCTATCTTGGCTGCTATTGTTGTCATGGTTGACTGCATTTAATGCTGCGTCTGTTTTTACAGCTTCTGCTGAAGTTCAGGCTTTGCTGTCATACTCTTACAAAATGAACGAGGTGAGATATCCGAAAACATAGACAACTAAACGAAAACTACCCACACGCACAGACTAAAAAAGGGTTCAGTTCAAAATGCCCTGAAAGTTACGTGGGTCGGCAAACAGCTGACACAGGCCGGTGGGGGCGCAACAAGCGAGATGTTATGATAAGGATATCAGTCCGAGTGTAAGTAATGAAATTCTCCCAGAGTTGTCTCCCTTGAACAGTAGAGCTTGTATATATATTTAAATTCCGCATTCCAAATTATTCGGTAAATATTCTTCCATTAGAAAGATTACACATGTGAGCTTTGAGCAATCTGTAGGTGATTATTTTCGCCAAGAAAAATGTTGGTCCTGTCAATACAAGTCGAATTTGAATTACTTGGTTGTGTAGTCATATCCTTCTATGGCAACACCTAAAACAATCTTGACTGAAATTGGAAACCAGGCTACTGTAATTTCAGATATTGAACTAATATATAAAACACTATATTTTGAGGAGATTCCATATACAGTAAAAAGGGAAGTAATATTTATAAACGATGCAGAGTGCTAAATGTTAAATATATAAATGGCTTGACAGTTCAATGGAGGTAACGCTATTATAGAAAAACGTACTTAAAAAACACGTCGATTTGTGAGAATGTGATATCACCAACGATTTATTTCTATACTTGAAGATTTAGTAATGATTCTGGGAAATGATTTTCGCATCAACTAAAAGAACGAATATTGATCATCCTTTAAACATTTGTCGTTCTCTTCTTGCACAAAGAAAAACATTTACTGATATAATGTAAATATTGATTTATTACTAAAAAGTGCAGAGAACTCTTGCCACGTTCAATCATCCAAGACAGTCTTCATCTCAACTTAAAGAGAATCTGGTACGCTGATATTTCAGACCTTAACACGTGACTAATCATAACCAATCATAGGCTTGATCCAACCAAGTTTGCTGACTCATTCTTTCCCATTCAAATGTTCTTAAATATAATATAGAGAGAATTCTTGGTGCGTGGTACATTTTGCCGCTTCTAAAAGCCACTTTAAACCCAAATATTTATTTGAAATATTTCAAGCGTTTTCTTTTCCATCCAATTTGAATGCGCTATTCTTGAAGCCTTGTTCCATATATAAGTTATGTATTCGAATCTATTGACCAAACGTTTAATTACTGGTAGGCCACAATACTTGATACATAAGGGTATAAATGAGTGGGCATCTGGGCCCAAAGTAATACATTTTAACTTGAAAAACAGTCATTGTATGGAAGCTGCTATCTTCCCCATCAACGTTAACAGATGTCATAATAATCTTCTATGTTCCGTGATCGATCATGGCTCTCCACAATTTCCTGTCCTTTGTAGCTCTTACTATTTTTTTCCTTTTGCTATCTCTCTTAAGCTATGTTAACAAACTCATTCGATCGGTTTTGCGCTGCTTTTCAGTCTTTCTTGCCTTCAATATCTTCTGTGCGTGTCACATTATCCAGGCCGTCTATATATATGCCCTAAAAAATTCCATTGTCTGTGTACAATGATCATTATAAGTGTCCTTTTTGTTTCAGTTTCTGCAAAAAAAATTGCATCTTCAGACACTGTATCCTCAGCATCATTCTGTAGAACCACGTTTCTGATATTTTCAACTGTGATGATATTGTCCAACAAAGATGCCATATAGGCAGACTGATATCATATAACATTTCAGTAGACCATTTTTTCGTTCCGAAGGAATATTTCTGATTCTTTTGAGACAAATGGTATAAAAAATAAAACAACCTACTTTCTAGTTATTGGCGTATCATAATACTTGATGTATAAGGGAATAAGTGAGTGGGCAAAAAAAAAATCATTTTTAACTTACAAGACAGTCACTGTAAGAAAACTGTTATCGTCCAGATCCACTTTAATAGACACTCTTAATAATTCTTTTTAAACTATCGAGATAATTTTTTTTTACATTAACTTTTGATAAATTGTATGAATTAGAAATTATTAGAGTTTGGTGACTTTTACGGCATACCAACCTTAATAAGTCATTTAATGCCGACAAGAATTTTATGGGTGGTAATATTTTATCCTTGAAAAATGTATTGCTGGTAAT
Source organism: Acanthosepion lycidas (assembly GCA_963932145.1). Taxonomy (NCBI): domain Eukaryota; kingdom Metazoa; phylum Mollusca; class Cephalopoda; order Sepiida; family Sepiidae; genus Acanthosepion; species Acanthosepion lycidas. The sequence goes on from OZ010573.1 coordinate 9,587,435, forward strand.
ATTTTTTCCTTCAAAAATGTATTGCTGGTAATCTCTTTCCTTCAAAAATTTATTGCTGGTAATATTTTTTATCTACAAAAATGTATTGCTGGTAATATTGTATTCTTCTTTCAATAATATATTGCTGTTAATATTTTTCCTTTAAAAATATATTGCTTTGAATATTTTTTCCTTCAAAAATGCATTACTGGAAATAATGTTTTCTTCAAGAATTTATTGCTGGAGATATTTTTCATTCAAAAACGTTTTGCTGGTATTATTTTTCCTTCAAAAAATATTGTTGCTAAAATTTTTCTGGTAACATTTCTTTCCTTCAAAAATGTATTACTGATAACATTTTTTCTTCAAACGTGTATTGCTGGTAATATTGTTAATTCAAAAACGTATTGCTGGTAATATTTTTGCTTTAAAAGTGTGTTGCTGGTAATATTTTTGCTTTCAAAGTGTATTGCTGGTAATATTTCTTTTTTCAAAAAATATATTGTTGGTAATATTTCTTAAAATGTTTTGCTGGTAATAATTTTTTTTCTCAAAATCAATTTCTGATAGAATTTTTTTTACAAAAACATATCGCTGGTAGTAAAACGTATTTCTACAGTTTCATAGTTTTTTGACCCCAGTTTGTGTTTTAACTATTTGCCCATAGGTGACAGGTCCTACCACCCCGTGTTAGGATGAACCTGGGAACACCAGCAAATAAGAGGTACTTCCATGCTCCTCAAAACCTCCTCATCAGAGTTCTTGCTGTCGGATGTAATTTATCGTCTTGCCCAGGACGCTAATGTAGTTTAACGTCTTACACAGGACGGGAAATTACTATGTAATTTTGGTTTAACTTAATCTGATACGTGCACAAAAACACGAGACTCATTATAGTTTAGACCGACAACAAGATTATCTATCTATCTCTCTCTCTCTCTCTCTCTCTCTCTCTCTCTCTCTGTATATATATATATATATATATATATATATATATATATATATATATATATATATATATATATATATGTCTATACTGTTGATGTTTAGTAAGACTAATCGGTTCGATAAGGTAAAATTGAAAGGTGATCTAAAATAAATGATCAACAACCAGGTTATTAATTGGGACAAGAAATGTTTCCTACTTTTAAGACCTTACATCGCATGGCTAATGCTAAACTCTAAAAGGATTAATGACTGCACCTTTTCGCTCGAACTTTTTTAGCTGACATGAAGGGGAAAGATCATACTGAAACAATTGCTAGGTCTGCTGATAGGAAATTTCCTTCACAGTATCGGGCGAGACAATTTGTTTTCCCCAGACTCTATGTTACACATTTCTCTGCCCACAAATCGTTCATGCATTGAATATTGTTGTCACATCTGGACTTATTGTTCTGCTATGTATTTAGAAACTCTTGATAAAATATAAAGAATAACTTGCAATGTTGTAGGTCTTGAACTGATATATTAGTTTCAGTCACGTTCCTACCGACGTATGTAAATTCCCTATGTCTTTTCTACAAATAGTTTTTTTTGATAATTCTTCTGGTGAGCTTTCTTCTTTAGTAATTCGACTTAACGAATTGAAGCACAGTACAAGATTGGCAAATAGGTAGCATCATTTCTAGATATTACCGTAAGTTATACGCTCAGAGTTTCTTCTAACCTCTTCCGTTCAAATTAACTTTGATCTTCAAAATGTTAAATTCACTGTCAACCGTTATCTTCTCTCTTCTTAATTCCTCTTCGTCTATTGTCCCATCACCTTGATAGTGTTTGTTTTTTTTAAATATTTATTTATCTTCTTGCGTTTTAGTGGTTTTATTGTCTAGCTTGTTAAAACAAAACGCGAAAGAGTATCCTGTTATTCATTTCACACTGGTGACTATTTGGAAAATATATTACAATAACTAGCAGAATGGCCCGGCGTTGCCCGTGCTTGATTCAAAAATCGTACGACTCATACAGCAATCGCTATCACGACTTAAAATATTTTTGCCCTTCCTTTCCTTTAAAGGAGTGCCCTTTGCCATGCTGATGTTGCTACATGCCTTACATCTTGCCTATCTCACACTGCGAATATTTTCTAAGCTCTATTACTAAACATTAAATCTGTTACGAAAAAAGAACTAAACAAAATGAACACAAAACGATCAGCTTTAAAAAAGGACAGGTAACTGGAAAAACTGAATGAAAAAAGAATGTTAACAACAAATACTTTTTCACAATCAACCCAGTTCTGCGGAATGAGAATGAACGTTGAGTTTAAGTAAGCGAATGAGCCAACTGGAGTAAAGTGCCATGCAGATTTAAATTTTTCCTACGTGTGACGAATGCCGCTATCGATTTTTTGCAGGCTAGCATGCTAGTTAACATACGTGTCAGTCAGCTGTTGGCTCTCACACTGGCCAATAGAATCTTCCTGCCTATTCGTGGCAGCCTAGCTATAGGCTTTCACTCTAGCCAGTAGAAAATGGCCGCAAACTACACGAAAATTGCCGTAGAAGCATGAAAAAATCGATTATTTCCACTATCGATGGTAGTTGGGAAATGCAAAGTCGGTCTTGGCCTTCCCACGAACTTGGAGCATGCGCATGTAAATTTTGGTGCAAATCCGTTGAAAATTGCGACCGTGCATTCGTTACACACACACACAGACACACACATCCTGCCTTTTATAGATAGAGATACAGAACTTATACCAGGAACTAATCGTCTGCAAACGGATAGAAAAAAGGAATTAGATAAGCAGAAATCTACAGCGTAACATTTCTATGGGATTTCGAGATCTTACCTGATATTATTGTTGCTTGGCAAAATCTTAAAAGACACACTAATAAGACAAAACACATTGCAGACTAAGAAAGGGAAGCACTGGACGTCGTAGGCATGCTATTAAAGGAAAACAAATCAGTACGGATCATTCGATTGTAAAAAACTGAATGCATTGTTATAAGCAAGAAAGAAAACTTGTAGAATCGAACTACGAATGCAAGAAGTCAAAGTGAAGCAGTTTAAACTTCTAGTAAATGTTTTAACAGAAGATGGAAAATGTGTCAGCGAAAATTTTGTCGAGATGAACACACTTCTCCAGAGGACTTAGATTCATTCAAATACATATAGAATGACGCTGAGCGCTTCAGCGTGGTGTAATGATTTACACACTTGTCTCTCCAGCACAATTACGATAGTAAAAAGATTGAATGTATTGTTATACGCAAGAAAAAAAACTACGAATTCGAGAAGTCAAAATGGAACAAGAAATGTAGTTTCAATTTCTAGAAAGTGTTTTAACAGATGATGGAAAATGTTTTGGAGATGAACACACTTCTCCAGAAGAGAACTTGGACTCATTCAAATAAAAATAAATTGGGCGCCTCAACGTGGTGTAATGCTTAGCACGTCTGTCTCGCTAGAACAATTACAACTGATTAGTGAGTTCGATCCTTACTGTGTGCCCCATACTTTCGGCCTTGTCCGACATCTAAGCTACGCATAGAAAATTATCATATAGGCCGACGCCGAGAATTGTCAGTAGAAGCAGTAAACAATTAGAGAGTTAGAAAATTTAGCTTGTCTTCTTATGACCTCTTTCAGCAAGACTACATCGTCTTCAAGCAACATACTCCTTTTCCATTTATTATTATAGTTTATCCAATGCAACAGAAAACATAACAGAAAACCTTAAATAGCTTTGGCGCTTTCCAAAAAACTACGCACACATTTTTCATTGGAAACAGATAAAAGCGTAGAAAACTGGTATGGAATATGTCCTCCTATATGAAAGTGAAGGTTGGACAATTTCCTCATGGATGAAGAAATAACGAGAGGGGGATGCCGAGGATACTATGGACGCTGGGTGTAAACAGCGAGGAAGCGTTATGGAAAATGGAAACAAAATTGTCACTTAGAAAGAGGCAGCTGAAATTTCCTGAGCACATTAACGAGAAAGGAGAGTTTGGCTAATTTGACACCGACAGGAAATATTAAAAATAAGAAGAGGCAGAGCGAGACAGTGCTGCAGCCACCAAACTAGCTTATGTGAAGGAATACCAGCAAATAGGAGGAATGGTACAAAGCGAACATTACTAAGAGCTGCATAGGAGGCGGAGAGCTATGATGTCCTACCTCCTTAAGATACACTACGCCTGGAAGGAAAATATATAGTTGAGACCTGTTGAAGGTTATAAGCTGCGAGTAATATTATAACATGAAACTGAATATACGAACGAATTGTACTGCTAAAATGAAGTGCTTTTAGGTATTACCTATGCGTAATAGGGTCTCGCACAAGGTCACAAATGCTGGGCGATTTTGAGGCTCAAACATTTGTACAGTAATAAAGTTCAAGATGGCTTCATTGTTCACAATTGGCCACTTAGAAAATCATTATAACACAAAGGACAATCATTTGGTTCTCCTTTACGATAACCACAGATACATTCATGGTGGAATATCCCGTCATTTATCGACATATGAGGGTCAAGTAACTCAGTTTCTAGGAAACGACAGCCAGACACTTGCACATATGATCTGACTGTAGAGGTGAAGGAACCAACTACACTTTTGGAAAAGCCGAATTAGCACGTTATATATATATATATATATATATATATATATATATATATATATATATATATATATATATATATATATAAAGTGAACATTGAAGTCAACACTCAGGCGTGACGATTGCGTTTACCATGAAACAGCCTGTCGCCTCTGAGTGTTGATTTCAATGTCCACTTTTATATTTACATACGCGCTATCACTGATATTGAGCATATTATCCTACAAATATAGCACACCTTAAAACTATATTTCTTCATATTCATATATATATATATATATATATATATATATATATATATATAGAGAGAGAGAGAGAGAGAGAGAGAGAGAGTGAGAGAGAGAGATATTGTGGTCTTGTACAGTGAAAACGGATGCTGATACTTTGAGACAAATGTTTCTGAAAATTTGAAAGATTTGTTGCAATTATAACGTATTTTTCAATTAGATTTTTTTTCTCTTTTGAACTATTTTTCTCTGTTTTGGGAATTTCGTCTTTTGATTTTCTCATCTGGCACCAACTACGTTGTCTTTGACAGAAATTTCGTCTTTTTCCCTGGGAAACTTTGAGAAGTATAGTTTATGGCTTCTTTTATCAAATAGACAATGAATAAACGCGCATACATCTATATCAAGGTGTTCGGAAAGTAATAACGCATATCACTGCTATGGATAATATGCATGAAAAAAACGAAGGGGCCTGGTAGGATTTATAATTATTTTATCATCTCTTCTCTCCGAGTCTTGTTGATATTACATTTCTAAATTTAACCACAGGGAGGATTATATTTTAAATAACAAAATTTCTACTATTGATTATGAAATTTTAAATGTATTTACTGCGTGGAGTGTATACCCATGATGTTAGTTGTAGTTCAAAAGTATGGCTTGATTATCGTTTACAGGCGCACATATCCTGGAGGAAAACCACTACTTAAATTAAACAGTTGCCTGAATTGAATAAGCCTAATTGACTAAAATATTGATGTACTCTGATCTCATCCGGATACTTTGACAAGTACATTTCAAACCTTATTGAACAAACGTGTCACCGTAATTGAATTATTGTTACTAATTTACCTGCTGTCTTTTGCAATTAAGTTGGATTATAATTTGTTACTGAAGGTGTTTTTAGCACAATAATAGATGCGGTTATATTATTTAAAGTATTAGTTTTCATTGTTATTCATTCATTGCTACTATAATTATTGCAACTGTGCATGTGTTTATTCGACTTCGATGGGCAGGACAACTTGTCTGATTGCCAGACATCCGACTCCCCAAAGAAATCCACTTCTCGTGTCTGACATCTGGCAAGCCAACACGTGGAACCCCGCGCTGTTGATTCAATGATCAGTTCATTTCATTTCAGAGGACAGAAATCGATCCGGTTAATTGGGAAAGGGGATCTGTAGAAAGAACCAATTAGAGTAGAGCTACCAACCACAAAAAAAAAAAAAAAAAAAATACCCGTCAAAGAACACAAGAAGACAAATACACCCTTGTGAAAATTAATTGAATCAACTACTTTTATTTGATTCCTTTCATCATACAGTTTCAGATCCACTGCAGTGACAGGGTTTAATCGATTTCTATTTTTTTTCAGTTTAGGTCATTTGCAGTGGTGTGCACTAATATGAAACCATTTTCGGGGAGTATGATTCAATTTGTTTGGTCTCGAAAAATATTGTCTTATCCGTGATTGTATTAGATTTTCATCACGCCCAGACACTATTGCCTCGACTGTTGATTATTTGTCCTACGGCTATTGTTTGAGATGGACGTTACTCCAAGGAAGAGTACAAAAATTGTAACGCTGCATGAACACACTGGCAAACCCTACCTGTGAGCAACTCGAGCTATTATGGGCTGGTCCAGAAACTCACCTGATTTAAATCCAATCGAGAATCTGTGGTCAATTTGCAAGGAACAACTTCGTGGACTTTGTGGAATGGGCATACGAAGTACTAACATGTGCAGTCGGTAATGCTTCATTGGAAAAAAAAAGTAAATAATAACGGAATTATTGGATTTGTTTCAATTAATTTTCACAAGGGTGTGTGATACACACACACACACACACATACACACACACACACACACACACATATATATATATATATATATATATATATATATATATATATATAAAACAACTAAAAAGTTGCAAGTTAAAAAATGATAATGTTTTTTTATGAATGTATTTATTTATATTTGATATTTTAGATCGACCTCGATCTTTATTCAGAAATAACTGTTTTTAGAGCTTTGTTTACAATAACTGTTTGTTTACAATAACTATTTTTAGATGTTTGTATATATATATATATATATATATATATATATATATATATATATATATATATATATATACTCGACTCTCCCGTCGAACTCGACGTATGAGGGTCAAGCAGATCAGTTCCCAGGAAACCGACAGCCCGACAACAGCTCCTTAGATTTGATTACAGTGGTGAATGTTTTGTGCAGAACAACCCACACTTTTTGAAGGGCCGAATACAGAGACCTGGTGCACTACGTGCCACAAGGTCCCCAAACCACCCTCCGCATGTTTTGAAATCTGATTTGTCCTTCTCCTAGACCAGTTGCCAGCCAAGGCCATAGAACCCAGTCTGTCCTGCTATTTACCCATAGCTAGAGTGAGATGAAGAGGATTCACACTTTTTCCAAGGGTATTAGAACGTGATTGAATGTAATGGATTCGACAGGAATTCGAATTCGGCTCTTCGATTCCTCAGTCCAAGCCGCTATCCATTACTCCACCGTGCCTACCTATATACCCAAATGGGTTGCACCAGAAGACAAATAGAAGGGAGGAATGAGAGCTCAAAACAAAGCCAAAGCCCTCTATTCCCTGAACCCTCTTACTGTACCATAGAAACTGGCAAATATGAAATTTTGCTGGAAGACAAATTAAAACTCAGTAGATGTTTGAAACAGTCATGCAGATCTTAGATTTTCGCATAATAATATTTCATGGGAGGAGAAATGCGTTTTATGTATCAACAGAACAAGAGAACGTCAATAGTGATCACAATATAAAATCACGCGGCTAATATCGAAATTTCTGTTGTTAATTGGAGCAATGAAAGGCTTGTTAATCTTAACGCTTCCAAAGCTAAACTCCTTTAATCATCGAATGAATTTTTCTTATTTCAAACAGCATGGCTGATGCTAACCTGCAAGGGAGTAACTCGTCACGCCTTCTCGGGCAAAAGGTTTTCTAATGACATGTAATGGAATGATTATGTTGAATCACTGGCTAGATTTGAAAAGTTGGTTCACGGTGTTGTGAAAGTTTTTTTTTTCTTGATAGAATCTATCTTGCGTATTTATAAGTCCAACATTCGTCCTTGCATTGAATATTCCCTCGCATTAGTTTTAGTTCTTTTGTTTTATATCTAGAGATTCTTGAAAAATTTCAAAGAAGAATTTGCAATCTCATCGGCCATGACCCGTCCAATTTATCAACAGCGATGAAATAGCATTCATATACCTGTATTATAAATACTTTCATGGGGATTCTTCCAGTTTGCTTTTCCTCTTTGGCGTAGTTCTAAATTAGCAAATACGCCTCATCGTTTTACTGGTAAAAGCGATAGGTAACCGTAAGTTCTATGCTAATAGTTTCTTCTTTCACGCTTCTCCCTTGTGTAACTCTGTCAAGTCTTCTTGCCCTCCTGAAAAATATGATCTTCAAAATATCTTCTGTCTACTTGAGTTTAGGACATTGTTCAACATTTTCACTCAATCGTGTGTTTTACTGACTTTATCACGTTGCTTTGTAGTGAAAGGCAAAAAAAGAAAAAAATGCAACCAGGGTCCCATCCTCAGAAGTCCTTGGATTATGTCTGGGGGAATATGAATTATGTCATCCATTGTGTTCAAGTGGAACATCAAAGGATTATTATTCGTTATTTATCAGATTAAAAATAGAAAATTCAAGGTAATATTAAGATCGTTAATAATAATAGCTTATGTACAACCATTTACATGAAATATAACGTCAAATGAGCAGCGGAAGTGAATGATAAGCTTAATAACGTAGATCTGGTTTTGTAACTAAAGTCCCTGATTTAGTATAATTACGCTTATTACTTAGTAATACATTGGACTGCCTGGAAAGTTCATTTCGATATTTAAGGCAAATTAAAACACAAAACAAAATTATGCCATTAAATACTTATTCAATAAAATATGAAACATTTTGTTGCACAGCCTTTCTCTATTTTTCCTCAACTTAAAGATTCTCTCTTACCAGAATTTTGGTGGTTTCTCGACAAAGGACATTAAGGTGTTTTTTTATGTCAGCCAAAGAATTAAAATTATTACAATTGAGATTATTTTGCAAGGACCTCAATAAATGAAAATCCGAAGTAGCAATATCTGGTGAATATGGCCGGTGTTTTAACACATCCTAGACAAACCTGCAAAAATTTTTCTGGATCGCTAAAAACTGTGACGTCTGGCACTATCCTGATGGAAAACAATAGTTTTCCTGTTCATCAATTCTTGGCGTTTTTCTTGAATTTCTGTCTTTAATTCGCCAAGTTGCGAGCAATACTTTTTAGAATCAATGGGTTGAATAAACTGGTTATTTGTCAGAAGCTCATAGTACAGGATTCCTTTCCAATCCCAAGAAATGCCCTGAATGAATTTCTTAGGATGATACTTGATTTTGAAGTGGCTAAAATTGGTTTATGTTGCTTACCTCAGGATATTTTTCGCTGAACATTGTTGAAAACAAAACATTTCACATCACCCGTCACAATCTGCAAAAAAGTGTGCACTTTCCTTGCGTTTATCAGAGATGAAATGCGATAAAAAATATTTTTACATTCAGATCATGTGGTACCTAAACATCGTAGCGATTTGCGTACCCAATCTTCGCTAATTGTTTATATGTGATTGATTTTGATAAATTTAGTATTTCTACCAATTCCTGCAATGTCTGTTGCGAGTTATTCTCAATCAATATCTTGATTTGGTTTTTATCTCTAGAGGGGGCTGCCACATCATTATTCATCAATAAGGTTGCAGTCACCAACTCTAAACGTAGCGAACCACTTCAATAGAGTTATGTCAGCCAAAGCACATCCACCGTACACAGCACTTATCTTTTTTGCTGCTTGCGATGTATTTTTGCCTTTACGGTAAAAAAAAAGAAATAATCACGTGTCTAAAATGCATCTTATAATCTTCCATTTTTATAGGGATGCAAAATTGACACAAATTAATTAATATTTGCTTTCTTTCGTAAGAGTTTGAGGTGTGCACTAATCAGAAATGTAAGCATATTTTATCAGTTGACAAATCTGAGGCGTTCTGGAAAATTGGAACATTAATGATTAAAAAATCGGCATGAACTTCTGAATAACCCAATATAATAAAATATATATTTTCATGTACGAAATATAGTTATCCTTTATGCAAATTTAATCATCTATTCTTTCATTTATATTATTTACAAATTAACTGATTTTTCTTATCTGTGATCAAGTGCTTTCGCATCCGGGTAATCTTCAAGGAATTTTGAACTTAAACTCTTTATGCAATCTATTGACATAGGTGACTCTCATTCCGGTCCCTAGAGATATCTTTGGCCCGTTTCCACTGAGATTATGTCTTCACTGACCACCCATTTACTTTACCAACAAATTCATGAAACAAAGCTTTCACTCACTAGACTATTGGGCCATCGAGTTTGGTCATTACGTAGCCGTTGAAACCATCAGAGTATCACACCTCCCTGATTGCTGTCTTCAGTCTACCCTGCAGCTAGCCGTGTCATCACCGCACTCGCTGCATACATCGCTATAATACACGGTCTACCAAACTGACTCTACAGGAAGGTTCATCAGTCCTTAACCATCTTGCTTTTGGCCCTGCTTGATGTGTGGCCACAAATCAGCAGAAACATATGTTAGGGAAACCATTTTAGTTACCGATGACCCAACTACGCCACACGGAGTAATGGGTTACATGTTAAATGTAGCAATCGTAAAATGACCAGATATAATCAATTAGCGTATCTGATGTGAATATTTGTCCTCGTGTATTAGTGATCCAGTACGAATTTATGTTTGTCTTATTTTATCGATAAACTTTTCTTTTTTTCTTCTTTGTATATATTTTTTTTAATTATTGTCGTAGTGTCTTCTCTCTAAAGAGTCTATATTGGACTCTTCCGCCTACTATAAGATTAGTAGGAGAGAAGGACTTGGGTGTATATATTTTCTCTTGCTCTTCAGGTATCTTTAGATACATGACTGAAAAATTTACAAAACTCACTGGCTTTATGTTCTTAATATCTAAAAAATTAAATATTTATGATGTGTCTCGCATTAAATTCGTTAAGTTGGTCCCAGAATTAGGAATTCATTTAATTCTCGTAGAATTCCTGAAGTAAGAATTTGAATAATCATCATCATCATCCTCATCATCATCATCCTCATCATCATCATCATCATCGTCATCACCCTCCTATGACCGGGATCTTCGTAGGGTCGCTACGCAGATGGGCATCTAATCAACTCCCTCACAATATCTGGGTTGAAATCGCAAGAGCTATTCATTCATGCGTCGCGTGGCTTCAGCAAACAGATTTGGCAGAGTTATCCCTCTCCAGGTCAAACCACAGCCGATCCTATGTCCACTGACCTGAAAGTTTACCTCGGGCACGGACACGTTGCCGTCGATTCCATCAGTGTAGCACTCAGCCCTGGTCGCTACCTTCAGTCTACCCATCTTCTAACCGCACTCGCTGCAGAATCGCTATAGTACACGGTCAACCACATTTACTCTACAGGAAGGTTTGTCAGCCCTTAACCATCTTGTTTTTGGTCCTGCTTGACGTGTCACCACACATCAGCAAAAAACGTCTGTTAGGGAAACCAATTTGGTTACTGAAGACCCAACCACTGTGGGGGGGGAGTAATGAGTTACATGGTAACTGTAGCAATCGTAAAGTGGCCAGAACATTTTGCAAACTATCTGGGTTTTAAAATCGTTCGGTGTGCCAAGAGAATACGTATTTTTATACAATTCAAGGTCAATATACCTCTTCTATAATATATATTTATATAATAATATATTTTATATAGTAATATATGCAATTATATGTAAACCACATTAATAGAAATAAAATGTTTTTAAAAGTGTTTTTTAAGTTTTTATTATTAATGGGAGTTGAACGAGTGGGTAGTTATGAAACATCTGAATATCTTCTTTGTCGTGTAGTAGTTATCGGTTCTCACATTGTGATGTCAATTACGGCTGCGTGCCATTGGAAATTGCTTGGCATGTCACGTGTGGCACGGGTGCCGTAGATTGCCAACCTCTGCACCAGACTGTTGTTCCGTTGAGCTTGGTCAGTACATAAATGGGTGACCGTTTGCGAATACCAGGTGCTATAACTGTTAGCCCGAGTGTCTAGTTCCAATTCCATGAACAAAAGCTCTCACCTAATAGGCTATTGTCTAGTGGTACAATCCTGAGGCTAGAACTTTCAGCTGCGTAAATTGCTGTTATATGTCACGTTTGACTGCATTCATTGTGTCTTCTCTTTCATTTACTGCTGATACTTTTATTGAAGCATTCCCGCCAGTTCTTCTTGTTACATCTCTGGTCATTTAACTTTTCTCTTTCCGTAAGGATATAAGTTGTTTACAGTGTTTGTACCACGCAGAAATGCAACAATCGGACTATTATTATCGGGGTGAAAGCGACAGAAAACCTATCGTTATTTTTGTTAAGTTGCAATCTGAAATGTAATTATTTAACTCATCAAAAATCAAACATCTTGCTAATATGTGCCGTTTTCACAGTATTATGGCAACCACCACCCACACAAGAAGGAGAAATGGAATCTTATCAATATAGCCTATGAATCGAAAAACATGAAACAATTTCTAAGACGACACTTTTAAAGTCTGTTTTATTGAAAAACTTCAAGATCAATTGAGTTTATTGTTGATATTTTAAGAACATTTTCTTTGTTTTGTCTGCGAAAGAAAAAAACATCATATTACTCCCGTTATTTGGCGTGCGACATTTTATTAGACGCACATTAGACATTCAGTAAATCAAAATCCGAAAATTGTTGTGTGTAAAAATCTACCACGTGTTACATTCTCATGGACTTTCCTGGTTTCTGTTTAACAGTTTTCTAAATCTGCCAGTTTATTCAAACAAAACGAAACGGAGAAATGAAGAAGACCAGAGAATCACGTTACCGATAATTAGTGACGAAAATTGTAGAGAGTAGATTTGTCACTTCTTATAGATTAAGAGCAATTTCGAAATTAAGAGGTAAATTGTCGACTGCACTTATCAAAACATAATGATCAAAACAACAAAGATAATGATAACAGATGAAGTGTTGACAATTATTGATCCTTAACAAATTAATAAATTCTCGAAAACTGATTTTGTAATTGATATCACCGGAAGAAAAGTTAAATTATTGCATCGAGTTGTCAGGTATAAAATTGCAACGTCAGCGAAAATTGAAAGCTCTCAGGTTGTTGCCTGCATAAAAAAAATTAATTTTAATAAATTGGAAAACTAATCCAAAGGTTTCTTTAAATGAACATTAACTATGCAAGGTTTTGCTTGTAAGGTTGCATTTGAATAAAGTTTTATTCTATAAAAGAGACATTTTTAATTCCCAAGATATTTAACAGATTCGACATTAGTGAAGTCATTTCCACATGGTAAGAGACATTTATCATGCAGAAATATGACACATTGTATTTTAAATGATCAAACCAGGCGCGGTATTTTTCTATTTTTTTTCCAAGTTATATATTTCAAGGAGATAAAATTTATTAAATTACATCTTTTACATTATTTACATCATTCGGACTATTGTCCTCATCTTTGACGCCATATTTATCACAACGTTTCGGCCGTTGTACGCTCCGGCTTCTTCAGGTGGTTGCAATGTCGAACTGAGCCCTTTATGGATGTCAGTTATCAGTTATCTCCAGTTAATTGCCCTCTCCAAGTTCTCCACTGCCTTAACCGGGTATTCACACTCTTTTGGTCCTGTCACTGGATCTAACTAACGCCTTTATCGCCTTGAGGACACATGGCAGAGTGGATAAAGGTGTTAGTTAGATCCAGTGACAGGACCAAAAGAGTGTGAATACCCGGTTAAGGCAGTGGAGAACTTGGAGAGAGGAATTAACAGGAGATAACTGATAACTGACATTCATTAGACATGGCACGTGGAACTAGAATAGTCTACCCCAGCAAACGAAATAAAGGGTTCAGTTCGACATTTCAACCACCTAAAGAAGGCCGGAGCGTACAACGGCCGACCTTTGTGATAAATATGGCAATAAAGATGAAGACGATAGTCCGAACAATGTAAATAGTTTACATAATACCTCATCTTAGAAATATTGACAGATAGCGAGTAACCTATCTAAATAAATTTGAGTGAGTGGCTGGAAGAGGTGAAACTAACAGGGTTGTTAGGGAGGCAAATGTTTGCTTAGAGCGATGAGAGCGTGGAAGCTATGAAGAGGAGTCGTGATCTCCCACATACGGAAAGGTCATAGAACTTAAAGGCCGGAGCGTATAACGGCCGAAACGTTGTAATAAATATAGCAACAAATGTGGACAATAGTCCGAATAATGTAAATAGTATACATAATACCTCATCTCAGAAATATAGACAGATACTGAAAGGCGGAAACGTTGTAATAAATATGGCGACAAAGATGAGGACAATAGTCCGAATAATGTAAATAGTGTACATAATACCTCATCTCAGAAATATAGAGATTTACCTCTTTTACACAAAAACAACTCCTCAATAAGTTGCCAAATTTGATAATTTATTTCTGTTGATGTTTAACCTTCTCCTCCATATGCAGACTTTGTACAAAATATTCTTTCTACCCGAATTGATGAGGTAATATTTTTTAATTATAATTTCTTTGTCTGTCCCTTTTTTTATTTTATTTTATTTTTTTTGCTAATGTTCCTTTTTCAAAATGTATCGAATTATCGTTTAATATCGACACGATAATCCTGCAACGAAAATTCAAAAAGAAATAAGTGCTAATAAGCTCTATGGGGTTGGTCAATAAATGTATAGAAACTAAACCAACAAAATCTCAGGCAAGATCAGGATACAAAAAGTTCCAGAAGATCGTCTTCCTTGGCATCGCTCACTTATTAAGGTGAACCTTATACATCAAATAATTCCATCGCATCAACATAATAGTACCATGTACATGAGAAGAAACGGCTTCATGAGCGAATAAAGTTGGAAATTAAGAAATAATTTTGAATAATAATAATAATAATAATAATAATAATAATAATAATAATAATAATAATAATAATAATAATAAATTGGGAGTGTTAACTAGTATATATTTAATCTTGGTGAAATAGTCTACAGCATGTATCCCATTTAATACCACAGATTTCCCTTTACGTCATCCTGAACAGCCACTGTTCTAGATATTTCCGTACTAATGTGGGGGTCCTCCAGGAATCCATCCTTGGTCCAATTTTTTTTTTAATTTTCATTAATGACATTCCCCCTGGCACAGCTCTCAATTAGGTATCTACTCCTGTATTGATATTAAATCTGATCAGTTCAATAAAGTCAAAATGGCTAGTTAATTTTAACACCTCCAAAACTAAACTATTCTCCATTAATTATCTGAGATACTACATTCTGCCTTCTGTCAGCATGGCTGATGCTAACCTCCAGGAAAATGACTCATTGCACCGTCCCGGGCTAACGTTCTCAGCTGATATGAAC
This sequence comes from Acanthosepion lycidas, assembly GCA_963932145.1. Classification (NCBI taxonomy): domain Eukaryota; kingdom Metazoa; phylum Mollusca; class Cephalopoda; order Sepiida; family Sepiidae; genus Acanthosepion; species Acanthosepion lycidas. The sequence goes on from OZ010573.1 coordinate 9,602,790, forward strand.
CCGAAAGACAATATTGAATCCACTGTGAAGTCAGCTGCTAAAAAAGTTGGTTCACCGTGTCGTACAAGGCAATTTTTTTCTATCCAGAATCTATCCTATGTATCTATTCGTTCATGCATAGAATATTTATAGCACAGATGGTTCGGTGATCCTGTTATTTACAGTAAGTACCTTGATAAAATCTGAATTTTAAGATTTAGCAATATTATTGGTTCTGATTTGGCGTCGCAGCTACGGTCATCTTGTCACAGCCGTTACAAAGCTTCCCTGTGTCTTTTCTATGAATCCTTCACGTTATTTGGATGAATTCTTCAGTCTGGTATCAAGACTTTTTGAATTTAAGATCAGTAGTAGACAGACGTCGAAATCTCATGAACCTACAGTTGAGTTGGCGAGATGTAATCGTAAATTCTATGCTGAAAGTTTCTTTTGTTGCACTTCTCGCTTCTGGAAATCCCTTCCGGCTCCACACTTTCCAGCCAGCTTTAATCTTCAAAAATTAAATCTTAATCGTCCTCCTGGTTACTTTTTTGTTCTCGATTATTATTAATGTGTGTGTTCTTAATTCGTTCACACCTAGTAAACCCTTGTGTCATTAGTACGACCTGTCTTATTCAGGTGATTAGAATTTTCGAACCGAACACGTTATTTCGTCAACGTGATTAGATTGTTCTAGTTCCACGTACCATGACTCTCCCGGGTGTCTCAGTTATTTCTCTTTAACTCAAATCTCCAAGTATTAGTTCACGACTGCTGTGGTCTGGTATTGAACTCACAACACTATTGGTCACACTCACCGGATCTAACCAACCAACGTCTTCATCCACTGAGCCATGTGTACTCAAGGATGTGAAATAGTGTAAATAATACAAGTATTCTACTTCTACTACTACTACTACTACTACTACTCCTACTAATAATAATAATAATGGTTTCTGATTATAACTGATTGTAAGTGTTAACACGTACATATTTTTCTCAGTAAATGACAGAAAATAAAACTTTAAACGTGATTTCTATTGGATACTCGTATTTAGGTAGACGCTCTGTTTATTTATTGAAAAGTTAATTTATTTATTTTGTCTACCACAATGAATAATCGAGAAATTTCAAGAAAATACGCGCTCTGCAGCAAGATTTCTCAAATATTTAAGCCGCTGGACGAAAATAAATAAATATACTGTTTAATAATTAAACGAAGAATTTATTTTAATAAGAATATCCAGCATATATAACGTTTAACGTCATACAAATCTGTCAGATGATACTGCAACTATGCTGAGCAGATCTTAGTTACAACTTCTGGGAAAGAGCGTGGTATCTAGCGTGATCAACAATTTGAACAAGTCCAGTACGCTCAAGCCTCGGTCACGATGACTTTTGACTTTGGGCTAGCACAGCTAACGACAGCCCCCAAGGGTTTTGTCTACCAAATCTCACTCACAAGGTTTGGTTCAACACGTGGTATGGTTTCCAAACAATTTGAAAAAGTGCCGCACGCTGGGATCGATCCCTCCAACCCGAAAATATCAGGAAGTCTCTTTCCTGTCAAATCGACAATAGTGAGATTCGAATCCGGTTCTCCTGGTCAGAACGCGAACGTTATATATATATATATATATATATATATATATATATATATATATATATATATATATATATATATATATATATATATATATATATATATATATATATATATATATATATATATATATATATATATATATATATATATATATAATGACAGGGACTTGCTAACCAGACGATTCCTTTGTAGCTATATATATATATATATTTAATGTCCGGTTTTTTTTTTTTTTGTTTTTTTGTTTTTTTTTTACATACACTATATTTTAATATATTAAATAATATTAATTTTGATCATTTTATCTTTGTATATTTACTCGCTTAAATTAGATTTCAATAGGTTGTTAACATTCATGCAATGACATTTTCTGTCTTAAATATTTATCGGTTGGGGTATGCAACTGTCTGGGTCAATGTCTGTGGATGTATGTGCATGTATTTATATGTATCTATGTGTATGGAAAGTGCATCCACTTTTAATTATGTATGTATGTACGTGTGTGTTGGTTTCCCTTCTCCCATTTTTCCCCCCCTTTTTTTTTTTTTTTTTTTTTCATGACAGACGGTGGAGATGTTCTCTGTCTTGTCCCCTTTTTTGTGTGTGTATATGTCTTGGTGCTTATGTATTAGAATCTGACTGCGTTTGTTTTACGCGTGAGTTTGGGACCCCATTTACACATCATGAGGATTAAAATGTATACATTGTAAAAAGACCGGATATTAAATATAGCTAAAGTAACTTCAATGAAAAAATAAATTGAATAACATATATATTTCTTCTTTTCTCCTCAGTAATTTTATAGTTGTAAACTTGATAGCGAATAAATGTTAAATTTTGGTTTTGTAATTAGCAGTTTTAAATTTTAATATTAAATTTTATCATATAATTTAGTAATTATTCGTTGGAATAAATTATTTTTTAATACTAAACATCTGAATAGATATTATAACATGACTTCGTTATCGAGCTTTTTGAATTTTCCTGTAATTGTGTTCTGATTGGTCTACCTAGCCTCTGTAACAACGTTTTCCCCTTACGTAGAATATTAATTAATTTGAAACTTTTAAAACCATTTATTTTACATTCAACGTCATCACTTGATAAGACACCGTAGGTGTTGAAACAAAATGGCTATTTTTGTAGTGATTTTATAACATATTTATGTTATAAATTTTTTTTTTTTCTTTTAAAAATAAATAATTATATATATATATATATATATATATATATATATATATGTATGGTTGATTCTTCCGTCGTATTTCCTGGGAACCGACAGCCCAGACACCGGCACAGTGGTGAAGGTTTTGTGCAGAACCAACCACACTTTTTGAAGGGACGAATACCGACGAATATGTGTGTGTGTGTGTGTGTAAATAAAAAGAAAGAACAGTAAGATATATAATCCGGAGTTCTTATAGATATTTTTATTTTTACAATATAGTGTTCAATGTGAATTTACAGAGCATTAATATTATAAATTAATTGATTTAAATTAAATTCGGAGCTTTCAGCTTCCATTTTTGAAACATGTTTAGAACTGTGTCACGAAAAAAAAAAAAAAACATATCTTAAATCAATTAATTTATAATATATATATATATATATATATATATATATATAATAAGCACATCTGCATGAGAAAACATGACTAAAAATAATGACAGCAATAATTATAAAAAAAGAAAAAAGCCAACACTCAATAGCATCAACTAGGAACATGTGTTGATTGTGTTTGGGAAAAATCCCATCACTTTAGAAACATAAAAATATACACATTCATTTAAAAATAAAAAAAATCCTTTAAAATGAGTAGCAGAATGACCGAAAACCCACGCATATATAGACGATTTGGAGAATTTCTACATACTTTATGTCCCAAAAAGAAAACAGTTATACGTACACAAGAAGCATTACACACCAAGCATGTCGGGAGTGCTATTAGTACGTTAGGGGCTACAGAGAGTGAAAGTAAAAGGAAAAGACTGGAACAAGAGGACTGAGGAAATGTCAAAAAGAATAACGGAGACGGATAAAATAAAGAATGTGGATGAAGATATCAGAAGATGTCGATTGAAATTACATTTAATTTTTTGAAGTTTATAATTAGCAGGTAAGCAAGTAAGACAAAGGGAGTTCGACTGGAGGGAAGTGTGAGAGAAGAAGCTCTTGTAGTCGAAGTAAAACGGTGAGACCGAGTGGCCGGCCTACCTGCACGCTTAAATTCATGCAATCGGAGGAACAGTGAAAATATCTCGCCAGACAAGATGCCATGAAAATATTAATAGAAAGAAAGAGGGTAGCCACATTACGTCGTTGAGAAAGTGACTGGATCGAGACCCCCAACTCAGCACCGATCACATTGCATATACGTCTTTGGATTTTGTGGTGAACCTCGTGATGAACAGCGGGTCCCCAGGTCATATATGACAACATTATTTCAAGTATGGAGGAATGGTAGATTTGTAGATGTGAAGGATGAGAAAAATCTTCTGGTGCGAAACAGAGAAAGAACTTTCCTTGACGTAGATGCAAATATTGATTTAATATATTGGTTCGACATCAGCATATCTCTCTCTCTCCCTCTTTCTCTTTATATATATATATATATATATATATATATATATATATATATATATATATATATATATACGGGAGAATATATTGTTGTTCCAGCGAGAGAAAAGTGCATATATATATATATATATATATATATATATATATATATATATATATATATATATATATATATATATATATATATATAACCGAATTGAACACTATCAGGTTTACACCTCATGCATAAATTTAACGATTATCTTTTTGCTTGCCTGCGTATGCACACCAGCACAGGCGTACCCGCCTGCATATATTTAGCCATTTCATTTATACACTCTACAATATATATATATATATATATATATATATATATATATATATATATATATATATATATATATATGTATGTATGTATGTATGTATTGTTAGCTAGAAGAGAAAACAGATTAAAAGAGAATGTTCGTCGAATCTCTGTTAGCTTGAGCAAATTCAAAATCTTTTGCGTTTCTGTCACCTACGAACAGATAGATATGAGACTTTGTAATCGTACGTAGTCAGTCAACCTCTAAAATGTCAGCTCGTTTAACAAAGCCTTCGTCAAGTAACCCCCTTTCTCTAAAGCGATAAACGAACCGGCTAAATATCAAAACACTCACTGACAACTAGAGCGACATAGAAGCTTGTCTTTCCTTTTATCCTGTAATCTCTAGCTAATGATATTTACTCAAATCTATAAAATCTCTCATCAAAGATGCGGGAATTTCTATGAACTCTTGAAAGAAATGAGACTGAATAATGAGGGCAGAATAATTCAGATATCTGTCTAAATTTCTGAGATGAAGTATTGTAATTATTTACATTGCTTGGACTGTTGTCCTCATCTCCATGTTCACGACGTTTCGACCGTTGTACGCTCCGGACTTCATCAGGATCTGTCTATATTACTGAGATGAGGCATTGTAATTATTTACATTATATACATTGTTTGGACTGTTGTTCTCATCTTTATTGTCATGTTCACGACGTTTCGGCGGTTGTACGCTCCGGACTTCGTCAGGATGTGTCTATATTCCTCAGATGAGGCACTGAAATTATTTACGTTATTTACATTGTTTGAACTTTTGTCCTCATCTTTAATGTCATGGTCACGACGTTTCGGCCGTTGTACGCTCCGTCCTTCTTCAGGATCTTTCTATATTTCCGAGACGAGGTATTGTAATTATTTATATTATTTACATTGTTCGGACTGTTGTCCTCAGCTTTATTGCTATATTCATGAGCGTTCATTTTGAAATTCCAGTTACCTCAAGAAAACTGGATCGAAGGAACAGCCTAAACGCTAAATAAATTACTGTTTTAAATATTAGCCTGAATCGAAAGTAAATTGCGTGTTTTTTAGGAATCAAATATAATAAAGAATACATAATTCTATCTAACTGTCCCACTTATATCTCATATGAGATTAAGAACAATCGGTTACCTACGACAATGTCAGGACAAAGACAATGGATGGCCGAGGATACATGTCTAGATCAGACACTAAGACTGAGGTATGGCTAGGAAGGTAATGTATTACATATGTTTGTATCGTTAAGGTATTATTAATTTTAAGACTCAATGGAACAGTAAATGTACAGTTATACATCCAGCAGCTGCAACATGTCTATAAATGTTTGGTCGATATGCTCGTCAGTGGGGAAAGTGTTTTTCTATACAGCAACGTAAGTTCGCATCTAGCAAGATTACACTAGAAGAAAAAACAATCTGTTAGGTTGGTGCAAAAATAATGACGTACTAATGTCGTTTTTCGACGTATTTTTAACGTCAAAAAACGACATTATTACGTCATTATTTTTGCACCAACCTAATAGAACTCGATTAATCTGTATTAACGCAGTCGCTATATTCAAACGATCTTTCTGTAACCGTTTATTACATTTTATATCGAATTGACGGGGAAATTTTTCTTTAATGAAAACAAAACTTAAGAGTTCTAAAAGTTTTCTTTTCACAACATAACCTGCGGAATTTTACTCAAATGATATCAAAAAAAATATTTAGTAAGTGGCAACATGTCATTTCAAATAACGGTGAATATATAATTGAATAAAATCTAATTGTATATTATGTTTTAAGAATAAATTTGTTGTACAAATACTGAAATTATTTATGACTCAACCTAATATTGCTACAAGTGTTATTGGTTTGTCTTTTTTATTAATTTTGATTATGGTTAAGTACTCAGTACTATGATAAATATAAACAAAGCGCCATAATTGGTAATTTGTTAATCGGAGTGCCGTGTCCAGTTTAAGTTGGTTTTGTCATAGTCATTTACACAAAAATATTATACCATTGGGAAATCTATGAATATAGCACTTCTCCCTCCATTTATTTGGTAAAACTTGCATCACAAAAACATTATCTTCAACAAATAATTCTTAAAATTTAAAAAAATAATCTGGCTTTAAATAGCCTGCAAAGGGTTGATAAACCGTAAAACCCGAATCATCCAATCAATTGAAAACTACTACTACTACTACCACTAATAATAATAATAATAATAATAACCTAGGGGAAATATGGAGTTTCAAATGAATTCAGCAATACAATTAAAGAACAATACACCGATTGAAGCTGCAAAATACATAAAAATGAAAGCAAAAACGAATGCAACCGACCAGATACAGAAACAATGGCAAAATAAACCGCTTCATGGCCAATACTCTGCCCGTGCCAAACAAGCTGACGTAGACAAAACCCGTACCCATCAGTGGCTACGTAGTGCAGAGTTAAAAGCTGAAACGGAAGGTTTTATCCTTGTTGCACAGGATAAGTTTTTGTTAACCCGAAATTATCAAGCACACATACTAAAATATTGTGTTAGGCCAAAATGCAGGTTCTGTGATAATTACACAAAAACAATAGATCATCTTGTATCAGGTTGCACGGTATTGGCAACCACTGAATATAAAACCCGGTATGACAGAGTTGGCCAATATCTGCGCTGGAAAATCTGTAACTTCTACGGGAAGGAATCTGAAAGTGAGATGAACACTACCCAGACTCGGTTACGGAGATAGGACCTGTAACAATTTTATGGGACTACACAATACGCACTGATAGAACAATCAAGGCTGACCGCCCAGACATTGTTATTAGACACCGTAAACTAAAAAAGTGACTCCTTATTGATATGGCAGCCACTGCAGACTGCAATGTATCTTTGAAGATCTTCAAAAGCTATCAAATTACAAGAACATTGAAATTGAAATCTCAAAAATGTGACGGATTGGTTGTAAAAGATTCCAGAAAACTAATTGAAAGGATTCCTGGAAGCCCATGCGCTAAAGAAATAAAAAAAATGTTCACACGAGTACAGCCCACACCTAATGAAGGGCTTATTTCTATGTATTTTTTATTTTTTTTGTATCAAAGGAAAATGTCATGATGCCATTTCTAACCTTAGCTCTCTGGTGCGGGACTCGGAATGAAATGTGTACACACGAGAAATCAAAGAAATAAAATTAATAAAAATTATAATAATATTAAAGATTTATACATTGTCAAGCGGCTGACAGGTATGTTGTATAAATCTCCATTGATTTCTGAGCAGGAAATATAACATTGAAGTGAACGAGAAGTGACATGGGTACAAACTGCAGAGTGTTATGGCGGATAAATAATCATAGCTCTTCATCCAAAATATAATTCGACTGTATTCTTGCACATGCAAATCCTGTTATTACTAGTGTTTTTAATGTCAACAATAAAAGAAAAAAGAAAAGGAAAAGAAAAGAAAAGAAAAAGAAAAGAAAAGAAAAAAGAAAAGAAAAAGAAAACAAACATTTGTTGATGATATTGCATGTCCAGGAGATCAAAACCTTGTAAGAAAAGCAGTTGAGAATCTCAAAAGATATTCAAGTCTCCACACTGCACTGTCACGCTTGTTGTACATGGGTACTACCGTCGTTCCCATCATCATCGGTGCGTTAGGTTCCATTCCCAGAAAAATAATCTGAAACTTCTTGAAAGCAAGCCTCAAGTTGCAAGGCTGCAGAAATCGGCATTACTAGAAGCCGAAATATTATGACAAGTGCTTTCATTTGACGTCCAAGCGGCTTGATTGCGAGCACATTTAATCTAAGATCTCTATGCAAAATCGTTGGTTAAAGTACGAATCAAAATATCTGTTTAAACGTCAATCTAATCTTTATATGAGGAGGATTTTAGAATACGATAAACTTGAAAGTAAAAATAAACTGCCTGCGTACGGTTACAAATGAATTCAGGAAATACACAAACATTTAAAAGGATGTGAAACTTGGGAGTCTTGTGAAAAGAGTTATTTAATTTTACAAAGAAACCGACCCTGAGGAAACTAGATGTCTTTCTATGATTTATTATCTGCAGACATAATGTTAACAATATGTGATATGCAGATGATAGTAGATACAGAAAGCAAACTACAGGAACTCCAATAAAAGGAAAGTGAGAAGAAATGGTTAAACATCAACCCAAGGAAGACGCAATATATATTACTGTAAGCAAGAGAATAAGCTCAAGATAAGAAACAGAATTTAGACATGGCAGATTCAAGCAAGTATGAAAACAGAGAACGGAAAATATGGCACCGAAATGCGAAGTCGTATTTGAGTAGCGAAATATACTTTCCACAATCTCAGTAATATGGGAGTCATTCAAAACATTCTAAGCCTCACTCAATAAGAAGAGCCATAGCTGAACATTTTTGTTATGGCAAAACACAATAAAACGTCTTATAAATCTAGAAAAACTCATTCAGATTTCGGTCTTATTTTCTGTGGAGGTGGGATCCATACAAAGGTGAGGGGTGTGTGACAAATCTAGAAATGGACAAAACATAGGCCTGAGCTGTCATAAAGTACCTGCTAAAGAAAAGGTATGACACCCAAGGAAATCTATGAGGACATGGTACAGTCACTTGAATTCAAGAAGGGCAGGGATAACACAGAAGGTAACCCTTGGTTAGGTTGCACGCAAAACTCAACCAATGAGGAACAAGCTGTATGGTTTTCAATGATAGCTAACTGCTGGGCAGTAAGATGTCTAAGATCATATACATTTGTACTGGTTCGGTTCATATTGTTTTAATTGAAAACCATTTTAACTGAGATCTTATATATCTACCAGGGTCGTTCCAGATATATATGGCTCGCCCAGAAAGGAGAGCCATAACTGAACATTTTTGTTCTGGCAACATACTACGATTTCTTATAAAAATAATTAAAAAAAAACTAATTCAGATTTCAGTCTTAATTTATGACAAAACAGAAGCCTAAGCAGTGATAAATTATCTACTAATGAAAGGCATGACACTCAAGTAAATCTATGAGGACAGGGTACAGATTCTTGCTGAGTACCCACATTCCCATGTAATTGTGAAAGTCTAAGCTGCGTAATTCAAGCGGAGAAGCGACGATCACAGAAAACAACACATGGTCAGGTCGCCCATAAAACTCATCCTCTGATGAACAAGTTGATGCCATTCACTGTACGATTTGGGATTGTAAACGGCTTACTCTCCAGCAAGTTCATAGTTATTTTACTGTTTTAAATTTGATTTTGAATATGAGCAAACTGTCTGCAAGACGAGTACCAACAATTCTGACACCATAGCAACTGGAAATGATTGATATTTGCAGGACAATTTTGACTCGCTTTCAGGCGGGCCCTGAGAATTTCCACTGCAGATTAGTAACTCAAGATTCACCAAATCGGACCTGGACCAAATTTTCAAAGAACATAGTAGTAACACTCTAGTTCTGCACCCCACCCCGAATAAGTTCTGTAGTCAAGGTGGTGTTTTCTGTTTTTGATAGGCTCGGGGAAAAAAAACTATTAATGGAAATTAGTATTCATCAGAATTAAGACAAAGGAAACGCAGATGGAAGCTCAGTAGAGGATAACATTCCTGTTCACACTGCAGTATCAAATAGAGTCAACAGGAATTTTGAATTGCTACGCCACCCCTCTTACTCACCAGATTTAGCTCCATCTGACTTCTTCCTCTTTCCTCAACTCAATTCTCACATATGAGATCATATGTACAGTGTAGGAATTTTGGAAGATCAGGACGCCATATTCTTCCGTGACGGGATTGCAATGCTTAAACATCTTTGGACCAAGTGCATCGACGTTAAGGGGAATTATATTGAAAAACAGTGAAAAATTGTCTTGTTTCTCCATCTACTTTTGGCAGATGCTTAGAAACTTTTAAACGACCCTTGTATGTTAAGAAACTGTAGAAATTCATTAAAATTAAAATAGAGTTTATTAAGCTACTATGTCATATCAGTCCTTTTCCATGGCAGTAGATGTTGGAAATTCTCAACACAGGTAAAGAAGAAACTTACGGAAAGATAAAAATGGTTCTACAGGAGGAGGATGAGAATACCATGAACTAAACATCTGAGTATTTAAGGACATTTTAAGGATAATAAAAAAAGATACATTTTTGACATCAGATAATTTAAATTTCGCGGAAACAATGATTTAAGAGTACTTGTGGAAGTTAGCACAAAATATTAAAGGAAGTTGGACAGATGAAAGCAGAGATTAATCTCTGTAATAATCGCGTATAAATGAATAGAACAGGGATTAGGAGAAATAACAAAACATACAAACGTTACTAAGTACTGCAAAAGATAAGAAGTTGTGGAAAATCCTTATCTCCCACATTTTAAACGGACGTCTGTCATAAAAGAAGTAACACTGTGCGAAGCATGATGATATAAATAAAATCCCAGGTTTGGCATTATCTTAGAAAAAAAAAACACATGCCAGATATTGGGATATACTGAAGATTAGCGAGTAAATCTGAAGAAAGTAAAGTGAGAAGCACACGTCTATCTTCGCCATAGCACTGAAAGATTTGTGAAAAATTAGGATGACAATGTCTCGAAGATTCTCACCAAAATTCTGGAAGAACTGTAATATAGATATAATTACTAAATCCATTCAGATGACAGCTTTATTGAAACCTGCTTGAAGAGGGCATGGATAGACTTGCTGTCACTTATTGTCAGGTGAGAACCACCAGACAAGACTAAGCCAACGGTCATCAAATAAATAATAATAATAAATTTCAAATTCTGAATGTTTTATGTTTCTTTGCCGAAATCTATTTAACTGAATTTTTTTTCTCGTTTCATATATTGCCGAATGATATTGATTTCATTTGAGTAGCCATCGAGAAACTTATTTGAAGGTTGTCCGGAAATACATTACGATTAATTCCAATTAATATTTTTATTCCCTTTAAAAGATTCAACCTATCAAACCTAAAGAAACAAAAATCGTTTCTGTCTGTATCGAAGAAATATTTAAAAATTTTCAGTTCTTTTAGTATTTCCTTTTCAAAAATTTGATTTAAAAAAATCATTTTTATCGCTCCTATAAAATTTATTTTTATGTCGAAGATTGTCGCTTTAAGAAATGTTGCTGGCTACCATACACAAACGTCGTAGTAGTCGAAGGTTAAAACCACATTTTTTAAGTCTTCGGCAAATTGTGATGTGTTCAGCTTTCTATAAAGTAACTTGTGAAATAGAAAGAAGGAGTAACATATTTCAGGAGCTAAATTATGAAAGGATATTGTTCAACTGTGTTGTTCAGATTAGCGTAACTAACTCTAATAGAAACGATTGATAGGAAACAGACGACGAATGATACGAAGCAGTGTTAAATTGAAAACGAGGCTTTATTTACGCTTACACGTTATAAAAAAAAAGGATTAGAGAGTCATCCACGGGATTCTATCTTACACGTAGGAGTCGGAATTACATTATAATTCGGTAGAAAAATCCAGGGATACACGTGTATTAGTTTTATCTCAGGGGTAGAGTTATTCATTACGTAGTAGACCCATCCGCTGAAGCTGCTAACGTACGACTTCGGGTGCTTCTGCGGGTAAATGAAGTCGTCGACGACGAGAGTAGGTAGCTTGAGCATAGGAATCAAAATAAAGCGGGTTCCTTAAAGACACCGGAACAAGGAACGCGATATTATAACTCGGGATGTTGTCAAAAAGAGCGATATAAATGCAAAAGAACATTCACCTGTGTTTTATAGACGACGCGAAGGCATTCGGCAAAGTACGCTACAGTGATCTGTTAGAGCTGCTCAGTAACCTTAACATATTCGGGAAATACAAATAACTAAAAACATCTACTGGCTGCAAACCATCTTCATAAAGATAAAAAATGAGTTCAGCAGATATAGAAAAATAGAAAGGGGCGTAAGAGAAGGATGTGTCTTCTCACCGGACTTATATAGCGAGAGAACTGGAAAGCCTACCAGGATTTAGCATTGGTGGTTACATTCTTACTATACACAGATGACACACTGCTGATAGCAGACACAGAAAGGACAATCCCTCCTACAAAAGATAGCGAAGGAGAGCAAGAAGAAGGGACTAAGCATAAATTACAAGAAGACAGAATGAATGGTTACCGAGCAAATAGGTGAGCCTGAAATGCAATTTACAGGTTCGGGGATACTAAAAACAAGCTGGTGCCAAAATTTAAGTATGGGGGAAGTGTTCTGAGAGAGGACAGTAAGTGCTACGGTGAGGACGTATTGGGATGGCCAAAGACGCATTCCAAAAGCTAGGCAGAGTATTAGGAGAGAGGAGGATTTCGTTGGTAACAAAGAAAATATTACTGAACTGATACGTGATATCGGTCCTCCTTTACGGCAGAGAATTTTGGATGGTATCCTCAAAAGCGGAAGAAGAGACTCGAAGCAACGGGGGTATGATTCTACAGAAGGATGTTAATGATACCATGAACCGAACATGTAAGCAACTTTGATGTCTTGGAGAAGATGCAAACAAAGATGACACTTATACACCATCATAAGGAGGCAGCTGAAATTTCTAGACACGTCATGAGAAAGGAAGTCTTGGAAAATCTGATATTCAAAGGGCGGATAGAGGGGATAGAGGCGATAGAGGGGAAGAGGAACAAGAGAAATCAACACGTGGCATACTTAACCGACTTAAGTAAATGGATGTCAGAGCAGGGTTTGGGAGAAATATCAAAAAGACATAACTTATTGAGAGCTACAAGGGACAGGAAGAAATGGACACTGCACATAAAAGAAGCTGCATCATAGGTACTAAAATAAAGACCTACGGTTTCATAAAATGAAATAAAATAAATGCCTACTACCTCATAGGAAATAAAATAAGGGCATGGCGAAACAAATTAAAACCCTACTGTCAGATCATAAGAAATAAAAGAAATACCTGTTGTCTCATCATAGAAAATAAAATAAATGCCTACTAGAACATTATAAGAAATTAAACAGGCTGTCTCTGCTTCATCACGGAAAATAAAATAAAGACCTACTGTTACATCATAACGAATAAAATAACTTCTTTACTGACACATCATATGAAATAAAACATGGAAACATCTGCTTCATCATATGAAATAAAACATGGAAACATCTGCTTCATCATATGAAATAAAACATGGAAACGTCTGCTTCATCATATGAAATAAAACATGGAAACGTCTGCTTCATCATATGAAATAAAACATGGAAACATCTGCTTCATCATATGAAATAAAATATGGAAACATCTGCTTCATCATATGAAATAAAACATGGAAACATCTGCTTCATCATAGGAAATAAAACATGGAAACATCTGCTTCATCATATGAAATAAAACATGGAAACATCTGCTTCATCATATGAAATAAAACATGGAAACATCTGCTTCATCATATGAAATAAAACATGGAAACATCTGCTTCATCATATGAAATAAAACATGGAAACATCTGCTTCATCATAGGAAATAAAACATGGAAACATCTGATTCATCATAGGAAATAAAACATGGAAACATCTGCTTCATCATAGGAAATAAAACATGGAAACATCTGCTTCATCATATGAAATAAAACATGGAAACATCTGCTTCATCATAGGAAATAAAACATGGAAACATCTGCTTCATCATAGGAAATAAAACATGGAGACATCTGCTTCATCATATGAAATAAAACATGGAAACATCTGCTTCATCATATGAAATAAAACATGGAAACGTCTGCTTCATCATATGAAATAAAACATGGAAACATCTGCTTCATCATATGAAATAAAACATGGAAACATCTGCTTCATCATATGAAATAAAACATGGAAACATCTGCTTCATCATAGGAAATAAAACATGGAAACATCTGCTTCATCATAGGAAATAAAACATGGAAACATCTGCTTCATCATATGAAATAAAATATGGAAACATCTGCTTCATCATATGAAATAAAACATGGAAACATCTGCTTCATCATATGAAATAAAACATGGAAACATCTGCTTCATCATAGGAAATAAAACATGGAAACATCTGCTTCATCATATGAAATAAAACATGGAAACGTCTGCTTCATCATATGAAATAAAACATGGAAACATCTGCTTCATCATATGAAATAAAACATGGAAACGTCTGCTTCATCATATGAAATAAAACATGGAAACATCTGCTTCATCATATGAAATAAAACATGGAAACGTCTGCTTCATCATATGAAATAAAACATGGAAACGTCTGCTTCATCATATGAAATAAAACATGGAAACGTCTGCTTCATCATATGAAATAAAACATGGAAACATCTGCTTCATCATATGAAATAAAACATGGAAACATCTGCTTCATCATATGAAATAAAACATGGAAACATCTGCTTCATCATAGGAAATAAAACATGGAAACATCTGCTTCATCATAGGAAATAAAACATGGAAACATCTGCTTCATCATATGAAATAAAATATGGAAACATCTGCTTCATCATATGAAATAAAACATGGAAACATCTGCTTCATCATATGAAATAAAACATGGAAACATCTGCTTCATCATAGGAAATAAAACATGGAAACATCTGCTTCATCATATGAAATAAAACATGGAAACGTCTGCTTCATCATATGAAATAAAACATGGAAACATCTGCTTCATCATATGAAATAAAACATGGAAACGTCTGCTTCATCATATGAAATAAAACATGGAAACATCTGCTTCATCATATGAAATAAAACATGGAAACGTCTGCTTCATCATATGAAATAAAACATGGAAACGTCTGCTTCATCATATGAAATAAAACATGGAAACATCTGCTTCATCATATGAAATAAAACATGGAAACATCTGCTTCATCATATGAAATAAAACATGGAAACATCTGCTTCATCATATGAAATAAAACATGGAAACGTCTGCTTCATCATATAAAATAAAACATGGAAACATCTGCTTCATCATATGAAATAAAACATGGAAACATCTGCTTCATCATATGAAATAAAACATGGAAACATCTGCTTCATCATATAAAATAAAACATGGAAACATCTGCTTCATCATATAAAATAAAACATGGAAACATCTGCTTCATCATATGAAATAAAACATGGAAACATCTGCTTCATCATATGAAATAAAACATGGAAACATCTGCTTCATCATATGAAATAAAACATGGAAACGTCTGCTTCATCATATGAAATAAAACATGGAAACATCTGCTTCATCATATGAAATAAAACATGGAAACATCTGCTTCATCATATGAAATAAAACATGGAAACATCTGCTTCATCATATGAAATAAAACATGGAAACATCTGCTTCATCATATGAAATAAAACATGGAAACATCTGCTTCATCATATGAAATAAAACATGGAAACATCTGCTTCATCATATGAAATAAAACATGGAAACATCTGCTTCACCATATGAAATAAAACATGGAAACATCTGCTTCATCATAGGAAATAAAACATGGAAACATCTGCTTCATCATATGAAATAAAACATGGAAACGTCTGCTTCATCATATGAAATAAAACATGGAAACATCTGCTTCATCATATGAAATAAAACATGGAAACATCTGCTTCATCATATGAAATAAAACATGGAAACATCTGCTTCATCATATGAAATAAAACATGGAAACGTCTGCTTCATCATATGAAATAAAACATGGAAACATCTGCTTCATCATATGAAATAAAACATGGAAACATCTGCTTCATCATATGAAATAAAACATGGAAACATCTGCTTCATCATATGAAATAAAACATGGAAACGTCTGCTTCATCATATGAAATAAAACATGGAAACGTCTGCTTCATCATATGAAATAAAACATGGAAACATCTGCTTCATCATATGAAATAAAACATGGAAACATCTGCTTCATCATATGAAATAAAACATGGAAACATCTGCTTCATCATATGAAATAAAACATGGAAACATCTGCTTCATCATATGAAATAAAACATGGAAACATCTGCTTCATCATATGAAATAAAACATGGAAACATCTGCTTCATCATATGAAATAAAACATGGAAACATCTGCTTCATCATATGAAATAAAACATGGAAACATCTGCTTCATCATATGAAATAAAACATGGAAACATCTGCTTCATCATATGAAATAAAACATGGACTATCTGCTTCATCATAGGAAATAAAACATGGAAACATCTGCTTCATCATAGGAAATAAAACATGGAAACATCTGCTTCATCATATGAAATAAAACATGGAAACATCTGCTTCATCATAGGAAATAAAACATGGAAACATCTGCTTCATCATATGAAATAAAACATGGAAACATCTGCTTCATCATAGGAAATAAAACATGGAAACATCTGCTTCATCATATGAAATAAAACATGGAAACATCTGCTTCATCATATGAAATAAAACATGGAAACGTCTGCTTCATCATATGAAATAAAACATGGAAACGTCTGCTTCATCATATGAAATAAAACATTAAACATCTGCTTCATCATATGAAATAAAACATGGAAACATCTGCTTCATCATATGAAATAAAACATGGAAACATCTGCTTCATCATATGAAATAAAACATGGAAACATCTGCTTCATCATATGAAATAAAACATGGAAACATCTGCTTCATCATATGAAATAAAACATGGAAACATCTGCTTCATCATATGAAATAAAACATGGACTATCTGCTTCATCATAGGAAATAAAACATGGAAACATCTGCTTCATCATATGAAATAAAATATGGAAACATCTGCTTCATCATAGGAAATAAAACATGGAAACATCTGCTTCATCATATGAAATAAAACATGGAAACATCTGCTTCATCATATGAAATAAAATATGGAAACATCTGCTTCATCATATGAAATAAAACATGGAAACATCTGCTTCATCATATGAAATAAAACATGGACTATCTGCTTCATCATAGGAAATAAAACATGGAAACATCTGCTTCATCATATGAAATAAAACATGGAAACATCTGCTTCATCATATGAAATAAAACATGGAAACATCTGCTTCATCATATGAAATAAAACATGGAAACATCTGCTTCATCATATGAAATAAAACATGGAAACATCTGCTTCATCATATGAAATAAAACATGGACTATCTGCTTCATCATAGGAAATAAAACATGGAAACATCTGCTTCATCATAGGAAATAAAACATGGAAACATCTGCTTCATCATAGGAAATAAAACATGGAAACATCTGCTTCATCATATGAAATAAAACATGGAAACATCTGCTTCATCATATGAAATAAAATATGGAAACATCTGCTTCATCATATGAAATAAAACATGGAAACATCTGCTTCATCATATGAAATAAAACATGGAAACATCTGCTTCATCATATGAAATAAAACATGGACTATCTGCTTCATCATAGGAAATAAAACATGGAAACATCTGCTTCATCATATGAAATAAAATATGGAAACATCTGCTTCATCATAGGAAATAAAACATGGAAACATCTGCTTCATCATATGAAATAAAACATGGAAACATCTGCTTCATCATATGAAATAAAATATGGAAACATCTGCTTCATCATATGAAATAAAACATGGAAACATCTGCTTCATCATATGAAATAAAACATGGACTATCTGCTTCATCATAGGAAATAAAACATGGAAACATCTGCTTCATCATAGGAAATAAAACATGGAAACATCTGCTTCATCATATGAAATAAAACATGGAAACATCTGCTTCATCATATGAAATAAAACATGGAAACATCTGCTTCATCATAGGAAATAAAACATGGAAACATCTGCTTCATCATATGAAATAAAACATGGAAACATCTGCTTCATCATAGGAAATAAAACATGGAAACATCTGCTTCATCATATGAAATAAAACATGGAAACATCTGCTTCATCATATGAAATAAAACATGGAAACGTCTGCTTCATCATATGAAATAAAACATGGAAACGTCTGCTTCATCATATGAAATAAAACATGGAAACATCTGCTTCATCATATGAAATAAAACATGGAAACATCTGCTTCATCATATGAAATAAAACATGGAAACATCTGCTTCATCATATGAAATAAAACATGGAAACATCTGCTTCATCATATGAAATAAAACATGGAAACATCTGCTTCATCATATGAAATAAAACATGGAAACATCTGCTTCATCATATGAAATAAAACATGGACTATCTGCTTCATCATAGGAAATAAAACATGGAAACATCTGCTTCATCATATGAAATAAAATATGGAAACATCTGCTTCATCATAGGAAATAAAACATGGAAACATCTGCTTCATCATATGAAATAAAACATGGAAACATCTGCTTCATCATATGAAATAAAATATGGAAACATCTGCTTCATCATATGAAATAAAACATGGAAACATCTGCTTCATCATATGAAATAAAACATGGACTATCTGCTTCATCATAGGAAATAAAACATGGAAACATCTGCTTCATCATATGAAATAAAACATGGAAACATCTGCTTCATCATATGAAATAAAATATGGAAACATCTGCTTCATCATATGAAATAAAACATGGACTATCTGCTTCATCATAGGAAATAAAACATGGACTATCTGCTTCATCATAGGAAATAAAACATGGAAACATCTGCTTCATCATAGGAAATAAAACATGGAAACATCTGCTTCATCATAGGAAATAAAACATGGAAACATCTGCTTCATCATAGGAAATAAAACATGGAAACATCTGCTTCATCATAGGAAATAAAACATGGAAACATCTGCTTCATCATAGGAAATAAAACATGGAGACATCTGCTTCATCATATGAAATAAAACATGGAAACATCTGCTTCATCATATGAAATAAAACATGGAAACGTCTGCTTCATCATATGAAATAAAACATGGAAACATCTGCTTCATCATATGAAATAAAACATGGAAACATCTGCTTCATCATATGAAATAAAACATGGAAACATCTGCTTCATCATAGGAAATAAAACATGGAAACATCTGCTTCATCATAGGAAATAAAACATGGAAACATCTGCTTCATCATATGAAATAAAATATGGAAACATCTGCTTCATCATATGAAATAAAACATGGAAACATCTGCTTCATCATATGAAATAAAACATGGAAACATCTGCTTCATCATAGGAAATAAAACATGGAAACATCTGCTTCATCATATGAAATAAAACATGGAAACATCTGCTTCATCATATGAAATAAAACATGGAAACATCTGCTTCATCATATGAAATAAAACATGGAAACATCTGCTTCATCATATGAAATAAAACATGGACTATCTGCTTCATCATAGGAAATAAAACATGGAAACATCTGCTTCATCATAGGAAATAAAACATGGAAACATCTGCTTCATCATAGGAAATAAAACATGGAAACATCTGCTTCATCATATGAAATAAAATATGGAAACATCTGCTTCATCATATGAAATAAAACATGGAAACATCTGCTTCATCATATGAAATAAAACATGGAAACATCTGCTTCATCATAGGAAATAAAACATGGAAACATCTGCTTCATCATATGAAATAAAACATGGAAACATCTGCTTCATCATATGAAATAAAACATGGAAACATCTGCTTCATCATAGGAAATAAAACATGGAAACATCTGCTTCATCATATGAAATAAAACATGGAAACATCTGCTTCATCATATGAAATAAAACATGGAAACATCTGCTTCATCATATGAAATAAAACATGGACTATCTGCTTCATCATAGGAAATAAAACATGGAAACATCTGCTTCATCATAGGAAATAAAACATGGAAACATCTGCTTCATCATAGGAAATAAAACATGGAAACATCTGCTTCATCATATGAAATAAAACATGGAAACATCTGCTTCATCATATGAAATAAAATATGGAAACATCTGCTTCATCATAGGAAATAAAACATGGAAACATCTGCTTCATCATATGAAATAAAACATGGACTATCTGCTTCATCATAGGAAATAAAACATGGAAACATCTGCTTCATCATAGGAAATAAAACATGGAAACATCTGCTTCATCATAGGAAATAAAACATGGAAACATCTGCTTCATCATAGGAAATAAAACATGGAAACATCTGCTTCATCATATGAAATAAAACATGGAAACATCTGCTTCATCATATGAAATAAAACATGGACTATCTGCTTCATCATAGGAAATAAAACATGGAAACATCTGCTTCATCATATGAAATAAAACATGGAAACATCTGCTTCATCATATGAAATAAAACATGGACTATCTGCTTCATCATAGGAAATAAAACATGGAAACATCTGCTTCATCATAGGAAATAAAACATGGAAACATCTGCTTCATCATATGAAATAAAACATGGACTATCTGCTTCATCATAGGAAATAAAACATGGAAACATCTGCTTCATCATATGAAATAAAACATGGAAACATCTGCTTCATCATATGAAATAAAACATGGAAACATCTGCTTCATCATAGGAAATAAAACATGGAAACATCTGCTTCATCATAGGAAATAAAACATGGAAACATCTGCTTCATCATGTGGAATAAAATAAACACCTACTGTTCACATGTTCTGATTATTTACTCTTTATTTCTTTAGCATAAACATAACGCGTGCTAAAGAGGAAAATATAATGTATAGTAAAGATGTTATCAAATGGGAAACCATTTAAAACATGACGAAACTGATCCCATCTGAATAAAGTGTATACCAACGATTTTTTTCTTAAAAGTGTCTAAATAATATCATATAAAATCAGTGGTGAATAAGAACATTAAAAGAATTTGTTCAGATATTTTGCTGAGATAAGTCGAGAAACAGACTATGTATCGATATAACTATCTCCTCTGGCAGCATTTAATGAGAAAATAACAGACTTTAATTAGACAATATCAGGTTTTAATGAGAAAATGGCAGACTTTAATTAAAAGATAGATTTTAACGTGGAAATGACAGACTTTAATTAGACAATAGCAGGCTTCAATGTGAAAATGGCAGACTTTAATTATAAAATAGCAAACTTTAATTAGAATATGGAAAACTTTAATGTGAAAATGGCAAACATTAATGAGAAAATAGCAGATCTTAATATGAAAATGTCAGACTTTAATTAGAAAATAGCAGAATTTAATGTGAAAATGACAGACGTTAATTAGAAAATGGCAGCCAATGTGAGAGCATGTAAAACACAATTGGACATTGCGTGGTTAATGAGTATTCTGTGGAAAATAGTACCATGACAATCGATTCAACAACTGGATGTGTCTGAGGTGATGCCCATTCGCAGAAGAAAATTTTTCAAGACGACACGTATACCCATGGATAATATCTGTGTGTAAACGACCGAAAACTGACAATAAAAACAAACCACAAAGAAAGGGTAATTAGTCGAAATAAAAGCAAATACAATGACTGAGCACATGTCTTAAAATGCAAATAACAAAATTCAACTTGGTTCATCGTGAGCAATATGGCTCAACTGTTAGAAGAGGCATATCTTGTCTTCTATGTCAGAATTTCAGCAACGTTCTTTAGGCAAAATATACTTTTATCCGTGTAGATACAATGTGATGAATGATATCTTTGGACGATAGGAATGTTAAAATATAGTTAAACCCTTTGCACGTCATAAACAAGTCTCATCATTTTTTTAATTGTTCCAAGAGTAGGGAGTAATTCTTATGAAAAAAATTCCTACCACACAATGATAAAAACATTTATTAATAGAAAAACCCTGCAGGGACCTTAGCAGTTTCATTTTCCTTTATCAACATGAATGTTCTTAACCCATTCATACCTAACGATATTACAATAGCCAGAAATATGTGCTGAAACGGATCTATTCACAGTCTTGGGGATATCTCTATATTGACGTGGATGCTGTGTACTATTCCCATATGGTTATTTTGGAAGTTAATAGTAGATATAGTCGAGGAATTTCAGTGTTCTTGGTGACACAAAAGGAAAATATGATCGAAACAGTATGAACATGAAGAATGATAGATTAAGTATTATTGAGAGGGTGTGCTGAATTTAACCAAAAACAGTTGTCTTCTAAGCTGTGTTCGTTGACAATTTCCATGAAGGAACGAACCACCTGGTCAACCATCTTGTCCAAATAATATCGCTCCTTATTCATCACTGCTTATTATAATTATTTAAATATTCTTCATATATATGTTTATGATGTGTTGTGGTTATATGTGTTTTACGGCCATGACAATTATCTATCTGAAATTAAAATGCGAATATGATAACTGAACGGTTATATTACCCCTATTTTAATATGATATCTGATCGGTTGGATGAATCCAAATTCGTAGCTGATCTAAAAATAATGACCTACATTCTGTTGTTAATTGGAGCAAAGAATGTTAATTTTAACGTCTTCAAAACGAAACTTATCTCTGTTAATTGTCTGATACAACCCATTTTGTCTTGCATCAACATAGCTGATCATAACCTCCAGGATTGTAGGTGAATCACTGCACCTTCTCGGGCAAAGGTTTCCCGCTGAAACCAAATGGAAAGATTATATTGAATGAATTGCTAGATCTGTTCCTAGGAAAGGTTTTTCTCACTAGAATGTATCTTACATTTTTATAAGTCAACCATTCGTTCATGCTTTGACTATTGCTCTCACATATAGTCTGGTAATCCTGCTATTTAGAGATTCGTGATAAAATGTGAAGAAATATCTGCAATGTCATTTGTATTGATCTGGAATCTCGGCTTCCGTCACCTTCCCCCCGTCTGAATGTAGATTCACTGTGCATTTTCTATAAATACTTTCATGATAATTGTTCTAATAAAATTCCCTCTATGACACCTAGACTGTATGAATTGAAGCACAATACTACATTGGCAACTAGGTCTCATTAATTTACATTTGAAATGGCTAGATGTTAAATGATTCTTTGTTAACAGCTTCTTATATCGTGCTACTCACTCGTGGAACTCACTTCTGGCTTCTTGATTTCCAGTTTAGATTGATTTTCAAAACTTTAAATGCAATGTCAATCGTTATCTACTGTCTTCTTAATTCTTGTTCTTTTATTTTTCTTTCTCATTAATAATCTTTTTCTTTATCTGATATTCATTCATACTCACTCACTATTCGGATCACTACACACTACACGAACTACTATTAGTGCGAAATTATTGGAAGGCGTCTGACACGAACATTGTTCAATAGTTGTATCTCCGATTAGAAAGGCTTTATTACAACGATCATCACAAAAGTGACAACGAGTATTCTTTGACATCACAAAAATGATGGAGTTTTCATCAATGTTATTAGCTCGGCCTTGGTAATAGAACTGAAATATCACCAACTTTCTTTCTATCTGCTAAACAGAAATAGAAATATGCCCCTAACTGGGGTCAAGTCAGCTACATATGGATAAAAAGGAATCGAGTAAACACATAAAAAAAGAAAGGGCTTAAGACAAGGATTTTTCTTCTTACTGGATTTATTCAACCTTAACAGCACTGCCAAGAGAAGGTGAATTTCTATCAGGATTTATGATTAATGGTCGCCATCTTCACAACAAAAGATACGCAGGTGACACAGTGCTGATGGCAGACAGAGGAATATAACTGTAAGAACGCCTACACAATTTAGTAAAAGAAACTGGGTAGAAAGAAAGAAGGTTCAAATCTAAGATAACTGAATGTTTAATCTTTAGCAAAAGAGAGTGTTCAAAATGTGAGTTACTAAATTGAGACATCAGAACCAACCGACTAAGTAAAAAGTTAAAAGCATTTTAATAGACAACCAAAAATACGACCCAGAGATGCAAAGAGCAATTGAAATAGATAAATAAACCTTCCAAAGTCTCAATGCATTACGAAACAAAGACATCGTTAGAACAAAAGGAAAGAGTACTAAATTGTGATGTAATATCAACCTACTCTATGGCGGTGTATCCTAGACTATTTCCACAAATCTGACAAAGAGATTTGATGCAGTAGTGTATATAGAGTGAGGTAATAGAGCCGGTTCGCTTCTGGCGACACTTTTATAGAGGTGGCACTTTTAGGTCTACCGTATAAGCCTGTATAGGCAGCATTGAAATAAAAGTGGTTTTATTCCCGGGACTCTACCCACAGTTGAAGGACCTTTTTCGATCTCAAGTATCGTAAATTATGTCATATGTATTTAAGCGATATTATCTCAGCCGAGCAATAAACATTATTTAGTGAAATGTCCACGGCTGTTGACAATGTGAAACCTGTGAACGAACCCACAATGCCTTCGTTTAATGCCACAGCGCCGCTGTGTTTGGAAGACACATCTTAGTTGTTAACATAAACTTCAGTTTACTTGACAGAATTTCATTTGATCATATGTGTTGTTACATTTTTGGTCTTTTTGGCATGTTAATTGTTAATATATATATATATATATATATATATATTAGGTTGGTGCAAAAATAATGACGTAATAATGTCGTTTTTTGACGTTAAAGAATACGTCAAAAAACGACATTATTACGTCATTATTTTTGCACCAACCTAATAAATATATGAGAGAGCGAGAGAGAGAGTGAGTGTGTGTGTCACTGTGCAATATGTTGTATTTGGGGCGGTAGAGATGTGGCTCTATAGAAAGATGCTGAAAATAACATGGAACGATCATGTGAGAAATGAAAATATTTAAGGAAAATCGTAAAAAATATGCTTATACTTAGAATCAGAAAGAAACAGATGAAATATTTAAGACAGATGTAGAAGATGTAGAAACAGATGAAATACTTAAGACAGGTGTAGAAGTGGTAGAAACAGATGAAATAATTAAGATAGATGTAGAAGATGAAGAAACAGATGAAATACGTAAGACAGATGTAGATGAAAGAAGGCTTCAAGAATCTGACATCCACTGCACATACTGAAGTCATGAGGAGAATATGGAAAGACCGATAACCACAGATAAAAATTCTGTGTAGCTTCACTGCAGAACAGACTGTGAGAAATAGTTAGGAGATAAACATTAATTAAAGCGATAAGAAATAAGAAATAGCAGAGGTCTGATTGCCAATATCATTATGGCATACGGAAAATAAATGATCGTTGGGAAAACCGACAAGATAAAGCATCAAGCGTCTCTGATGGAATATAGGAATCTGTTTGTAAAAATAATAACCTTTAGAATGATGCATGACTAGTTCTTCATAGCTATCATACTGATACATGTTGCCGAATCATGGCTCATCTAACATCAAATCTCTCAAGTGTATGAATACTACAGGCATTGAAGACATTACATATATATATATATATATATATATATATATATATATATATATATATTTGTGTGTGTGTCATATATCATCTAAGCAATCATTCTCAGTGCAGAATCGTGTCATCTACGACCGTTATCTACATCTAACCTCAAAGTTCACAAGCCTTTGAATGTTACAGGCACTGAAGACATACTATACAACTTACACATTCGAAGGAGCCGAACCATCTATGGCTGCCATTTACATCTAACATTGCAGTACTCAATCCAATGAATATCACATGCATTGAAGACATATGTGTGTGTGTGTGTGTGTGTCATCTAAGCATCTCATTCTCAGTGTCATCTGCGGCTTTCATATACATATAACATGGGATTTCTCAAAGATATGAATATTAAAGTCATTGAAGACATACTACATTACATACACATTCTCAGGTGACGAATTATGGCTCATCTACGATTGTCATAATCATCTTCATCTAAAAGGTACTTTCTCGTACCTGTCAATGTTACAATCATTGAAGCCATACTTCATAAGATATATTTTCCGGTGCTGACTCATGTCATCTACGGCTGTTATCTACATCTAATATCGAAGTTTTCAAACCTATGAATCATATATTATCTCCGACAGTCATCTACATCTATCTATATATATATATATATACATATATATATATATATATATATATATATATATATATATATATATATATTTATATATATATATGTGTGTGTGTGTGTGTGTACCATGTGTCACCAAAGCATATCATTATCAGGTGCCAAATTGTATCATCTGCGGCTTTCATATACACCTAACATGGAATTTCTCAAAGTTATGAATGTTACAATCATTAATGCCATACATTAATAAGATATATACTCAAGTACAGAATCATGTGTTATCTCCCGCTGTCATCTAGATCTAACATTGCAGTCCTCAAACCTATGAATATTACATGGTTTGAAGTCATACTTCACAACATAGACATTCTCTGATTTCGTATCATGTCTCATCTACGGCTGTCATATTCATCTTCGTCTAACATCGACGTTCTCAAACCTATGAATCTTACAATCATTGAAGTCATACTTCATAAGTTATATTTTCAGGTGCCGACTCATGTGTCATCTACGGCTGTTATCTACATCTAATATCGAAGTTTTCAAACTTATGAATGTTACAAGCATTGAAGTCATAATATATAACATGCACATTCTCTGATGTCGTATCATGTCTCATCTACGGCTGCCATGTTCATTTTCAGCTAACATCAGCGTTCTCAAACATATGAATGTTACAATCATTTGTCATATTTCATAAGATATGCTGAATAATGTGTTATCTACAGCAGTCATCTATATATGCCATAGCAGTTCTAAATCCTTTGAATATTAAATGCATTGAAGACATAATACATATGTGTGTGTACGATGTGTCATCCTAGCATATCATTCTCAGATGCCGCATTGTGTCATCTGCGGCATTCATATACATCTAACATGGAATTTCTCAAAGCTATGAATGTTACAATCATTAACGCCATACATTAATAAGATATATACTCAGATACAGAATCATGTGTTATCTCCGGCTGTCTTCCACATCTAACATCGCAGTCCACAAACCTATGAATATTACATGGACTGAAGTCATACGTCATAACATAAACATTCTAATATGTCCAACCATGTGTCATCTACGGCTGTCATCTCTATCTAGCATCCAACATGAATATTACAGGTAATAAAGCCAATGTTCATAAGATATACATTCACTAGAAATTCAT
Organism: Acanthosepion lycidas; assembly: GCA_963932145.1. NCBI lineage: Eukaryota > Metazoa > Mollusca > Cephalopoda > Sepiida > Sepiidae > Acanthosepion > Acanthosepion lycidas. Next base: position 9,630,441 of record OZ010573.1, read on the forward strand.
GTGTCGAACACCTTCTACTCGGTAAACTTTCCATTTCTTAATCTGAAAAATACAGAAAAGAGAAATTTAAGAAATTCAAGAATGTGTCAACCCGTGGCACTGATTTCCGCTTCTGACAGGAAAACATGGCGACTGACAGTCTTCCAACTCATGTCCCGTTTTGGCAAATATTGCAGAATCATTATAAAAGAAAGAGGAGAAAAAAACATAAATAGTAAATGTCACTA
>OZ010573.1:9633167-9653167 GCA_963932145.1 Acanthosepion lycidas
CTCTGCTGACTCTCGATCTTTTAGACTCATCGAATCTAAATAGTCTTCCATCTCTTCTACCACTATTAAGTAAAAAGTCAGCTTAAGAAAAAGTCAGGGTAAAATATTTATATAGTTTTCCGATATATATATATATATATATATATATATATATATATATACATATATATATATATATATATATATGTGTGTGTGTGTGTGTGTGTGTGTGTGTGTGTGTGTGTAAGTGTGTGTAATAACAATAATAATAAATGAGAAATACAGTTTATAATAACTAAAGGAAAACGAATGTACTGAACGGAAGAAAAACCGATCGTCCTGAATATACATAGATTTCACAAACCTGTGTTTTGAAAATTCCAGTTCTGAAATAGAACTGAAACACAATCCTAAACAGTCTAACTGTCGATATGATATTGAAAATCATTTTTCTATTCGCTGTAAACATGTGTCTAAAGTTTGTAGTCATCTCTGGTGCCACTGACAATGCATCGTTTGGGTTTTCTTAGTTTACATCCGATTTATAGTTACGTGTGACGTTGTCGATCATGGATCTCCACAATTTCCTTTGTTTTGTATCTCTGAATATTTTTTTATTTTGTTATCTCTCTTAAATCCTGTTCTATCATCCATTTATTTGGTAAATTATGCGTTGCTTTCCTCAGCCTCACTTACCTTCAATCTGTCCTGTGAGTATCAAATTTCCCAAGCATTTTTCCTCATTATGTGCCCTAGAAATTTCAGTTATTAAATATGTGTCCTATTTGTTTCCATTTTCTCTAAAATTCAGTCATTGATCAAATGTTCGGTTCATGTTATTCTCAGTATCCTTCTGTAGACCCATATTTCTGTTACTTCAATTCTCGTCTTCATCTATGAGAAGATTGTCCAGCATTCACTGCCATATAGGATGACTTCAATTACATAAAAGTCCAATATTATTTCCTTTGTTTTTACTGATATTTTCCTCTTAATAATTTACTTAGCTTTTGGAAGTAATCTTTCGCTATTCCACTTTGGATTTCACTGATGCCTAAGCAGTTCAATTGTGAAGATTATTGTCGCGTCCACATAAATATGAAATACAATAAACCGATCACACTCAAGAAAATACATCTTGAAACATACAAATATAATCAATAAATACAAATCGAAAAGTTTGTTGTATTAGTCATCATTATTTTTAGGTAGATACTGTGCTGACGTAGTAGAAGGGCCAATTAGGAAGAAATAAATAATTTAATTCTGGAGCCGATTTTATTACGAAAAAGTCTATAAAAAATCGAAATCCGGCGCCAAACATTATACACACAGCTGTCACCAAGTACCACGCAACTATCGCTTATGATCTTTATGACCTCATGCTAGAAACGACAACGTTGACAGACTTCAGAGTACGATAACGCGACCAAAAGTAATAAACAATTTATAAATTGTATCCTCTTTACTACGAATCACGCACACACATGTTGACTTTTCCATACAAACACACATATCACAACATTTTATTATTTCTCACGCACATACACAAAGACCGTTTATATTTTATTTCAGAACTTTATCAACCCAAACAAAAAGACATTACTTTCCAATCTATCATCAACTGTTTGTATTCTTGTCGTTATATTAAATTAATGTTTATTTGTTGTACCTACGTTGTCTTTTCGACTGAATTTTATTACTTCAATAAAAATCATGTGATTATTGTGAACGCCCAAATTACGAGCGACCCTATAATGATATGTTGTTAATGTATCGAATCCCGACACTCCATATTTTAATATTCAACGAAAAACCGAATAGAAGGATTCCTACATTATGATAATAAAAAAATGGACGAAGAGAATGTATTCTTTGGTTAAAGAGTAAATATTTTCAGCAATGAGAAAGGAAAACTAATTTGAAGTTATTTTCCTTCAGACTTCAAATAATCTAGGGTCCTGAACCAAAAGAATTTTTGTACTTCCTATTTGCCATTTTCTCTACTTTTACTCGCTACACTTCAAAGGGTCTGATTAAATGGTAAATACATACTTTATGGTGGAGTTTGGAAATGCAATAGAAATATTCTAAAAATCTTTACATTCTCCTTTGCTTATTCTGCTGCGCTTCGGTTTTAAATTGTCATTATAGTCAACAAATACTTCCCCTTGCTGAATATTCCCAGCGTCGTTTTCTTTTTCTTTTCTCTTTCAAGTCATTGGCAGTAATGGTCAGTTTACCATGTTCTGTTTTGTTTAAAAGCAAAGCAATATTAGGGACCTACCAATATTTATATACCAATCACATTCAAGAAAATACTTACATCTTAAAACGCACTAATAAAATCATAGAATAAAAATACAAAGTTTGTTGTATTAGTCATCATTATTTTTAGGTAGATACAGTGCGGACGTAGTAGAAGACATACCACGTGCTCTTTTAGTGCCATTTAGGATGACATAAATAATATACGTCTAGAGTCGATTTTGTTACAAAAAAGTGTATAACAACATACGAAATCCGGCCCCAAACAGGATACACACAGCTGTCACCAAAGACCACGCAACTCTTGCTTATTATCTTCATGACATCCTGATAAAAGCGACAATGTTGACAAACTTCAGACTACGGCAACACCGTCAACAGTAAGAAACAATTTCTATCTTTTGTATCCTCTTTACTATTAACCACGCACACACGTGTTGATTTTTTCATGCAAACACATATATAACAACATTCTTCTTAAGCACATATGAGGCTGGATAAAAAAGTAGCGTACATTTCAATTAACCTGTCACCGATACATTTATAATACCCTTACTTTTCTTCTCTTGCCTCTAAAATGGTGAGTTTTCAGTGTTCATCATTCATTTAGGAGAATGGTGAGTTATCAGTCTTCATCTTTCCATATAACATGAGGCAGATAGTAGAGAGGACCTGTAGCTGATTTGATAACACTGATCTTTTTTGTAGAATCCTGGCATACCAGTGACGAAGTATTTTTAAACACTTAGAAATATTGGAGAACGAATGCAAAGATATATTTCGGTATTTGCCGGTGGCACATGAGACAAGAGAATGCAGACATCTTTCCTTAGGATCCTGACTCCGTCTTCTGCTTATCGGGCAGATAACCAGTACAACGTACTTTCATCATTTATTAATGATTTAGGAATCATCTGCGTCTTTGAGATTAACAATGAATGAGTAGTGTGAGACGCACAGAGAGAGAGAGAGAGAGAGAGAGAGAGAGAGAGAGAGAGAGCCTGAGGTACAGCCGGTTAGCATCCCTCACCATCTCCAAAGAACAATCCTTATATAAAGATAAGATCATCCGGGCAACATCTATCAATATCAGTTGCTAAGCAAATAGATTTAGCCTCTCCTCATTGGTTAATATTCTGACAGCAGCAAAATCGCTGGAAAGACAGTAGACATAGAGGTTTAACATTTTGGCGCCGTGAGGACATTTTTTTTTTCAGTTTGGCATTCAGACGTTGAAATCCAGTGTAGTGTTGTAAAAACGACAGTCAGAAAGACAGATGCGATAGATGGTACTCATAGGAGTAGCAGCAAGTGATATCTTACAAATAACGGAAACAGATTCGAGGTGCTGAGTGATTAAAGTAATTACATTTTTAAATAGGAGCATTTAATGTTGCGATGTTTATCAAATAAGAAATAAATACATCTGTTGGAGTGATTAATACTCAATAAGGAGCATTGATGTTTATCGTTTTATATCTCTTTAAGATGATCTGCTTTTATATCATAATTATCGTATATATATATATATATATATATATATATATATATATATATATATATACACATACATACATACATATATATATATATATATATATATATATATATATATATATATATATGTATATATATATATATATATATATATGTATATGTGTGTGTGCATGCAGGTGTGGTTGTGTGAAATTTCTCAGAATATATCTATAGAAAAAACAAATTGGATAAAATAGACAACACGAAAACGATACTTAAATTTTGCCGACACATTGATAAAGTCGGATAACGAAACGCATCGTTAAAAACTAAATATTGTTTTTCTAAATACTGTTATATATATATATATATATATATATATAGAGAGAGAGAGAGAGAGAGAGAGAGAGAGAGAGAGACAGAGAGAGAGATAGAGAGAGAGAGAAGAGAGAGAGAGACAGACAGACAAGCAGACAGGCAGACAGACAGACAGTGACAGAGAGAGAGAGAGCGAGATTGAGGAATCGGAGAGCCGGTTCGATTTCCAGTCTTACGTGCTAATACCCTTGGAAAAGGTATGAATCCCCTTCTCCCTCCAGCTATGGGTAAATAGCAGGACAGACTGGGTTCTATAGCCTGGATTCAAAACCTACGGAGGATCGTTTGGGGACTGTATTCAAAAAGTGTGAATGGTTCTGTACTAAACCTTCACCACTATAATTAAATCTCATGTGCTGGTGTCGGACTGTCGGTTGATCTGCTTGACCTTGAATTTAACGGGAAACTCAAGTAGTACATATATATATATATATATATATATATATATATATATATATATATATATATATATATATAAGTAAATAAGTAATTATACTCGTCTGGGAAATTTTGGCTTGTAAATGTACAAACCAATACCCCAGGAAAAATAAGGAATAAAAAAGAAAGAACTAAGAACATGTAATTCAGGCGAAAACAATCGACCAGAATCCAAGTTCAGAGTCCAAAGAATAAAACCTCCAACACGAGTAAAGCAAAAATAACTAAGCAAAGTGCTGAATACACTAAGTAGAGCAAATCTAACTACAAACCTAAAGAGCCAGGTAAACCTACCTACGTTTCGCCTACACGGATCGTCAGGGTACGCTGGCGAAAGAGGAACATTAGAACAGAAGATAAATAGCCTGCAACATAAAAACATGACCATGTGACAAAAAAAAAGGCTCTTTAGGCTCACAGTTATATATATATATATATATATATATATATATATATATATATATATATATATATATATATATATATTATATGTGTGTGTGTGTGTTAACTGTGATATACACTAATTGGGCTGATGAGCTTTTTTGTTGCGCACTTCAATTCAGTACTAGTTTGGCAATTTGGTTTCATAATTTTACAGTTGAAATTGTTCTGTATAACCGTATGTTCAATGCTAGCAGTTTTATTTTCACTTGCTCTATTCCCTTGGAGTAATCTCGTCTCGTTTCTTAGTTTCCAAACTACTTTGATATTAAAAGTTTTAAAAGCGAAGTCAATCTTTATCTCATGTCTTCTAAATATCGGTTCTAATATTGGCCTCTCTTCTTAATAATGATATTTCCCAGATGTATGTGTGATAAAATTTAGTTTTAAGGTAGGCTATGTTGATGGGTAAAAGTGGTCTATATCAGAGATAAAACTTTGTAAATATGAAAGGCGACACTTTGCTTCATACTTCAACGCGTGTCCACTTTTATTACACACACACACAGAGATTTTCAAATGTATCTTTGTTATGAAGTTCAGAGCAACATTTGATCTTAAAGTTTATTCCAACTTAATTTGAATAAAAACAAAATAAATAGAAAAATATACATTTTTTTCTTTTTTTCTTCAGTAATTTTATAATTTTATATAGATCAAATTTAAATTTTAAAATGGGTAATTTTTAATGTTTAATTTCAAATTTTATCGTATAATTTAATATTTATTAGTTAGAATACATTCTATTTTAATCTAACTCTAACATTAAAGCATTAAATAATTATTATAACCTTAGTTCGTTGTCAAGTTTTTTGAATTCTTTTATACTTGTATTTTGATTGGTCATTCCAGCTTATGTAACAGCGTTTCTCCTTAGCGAGGGTTTTTGATTGATTTGAAACTTTTAAAACCCTTATTCTACATTCAACACCATCACTTGATAAGACACCAGGCATGATGAAACAAAATGGCTATTTTTGTAGTGATTTTATAACATATTTATGTTATAATTTTCGAATAAATAGTTGTATATGCTCTACTCTGTATTGAGCATTCTTTTAAGCATAGTATATGTTGGTTATTTGAATTTATTCTGTATACACTAATCCTATACTTGGATATATATATATATATATATATATATATATATATATATATATATATATAAAGAAATATAGTCTTAAGGTGTGGTATATTTATCGAATAAATCGCTCAATATCAGAGATAGCGCGTGTGTAAATATAAAAGTGAACATAGAAGTCAACACTTAGAGGCGACAGTCTGTTTCATGCTATATGCAATCGTCAGCCCATATATATATAATGGAGTCTCTCATCGGTTTCGACGTATGAGGATCTGAAAGCTTAGTTCATTCAGTTATGAAATTTTGTGCGGCAATCTTAATTAGCATTTAAGACCCGCTAGTGATTTACAAAGGAGGCCACATATGGAGCAAGTGTAAGGATTATGAGATGAGATCACTGTTAGATTGGCTGACCTTTTAGTTGTGATAAATATGGTAAAAAAGATGAGGACGATAGTTCGAACAATGTAAATAGTGTACATAATACATCATCATAGATATATAGACATATAACGAGTAATCTATTTAATTTAATTTGAGTGAGTGACTGGAAGAGGTGAAACTAACAGGGTTGTTAGGGAGGCAAATGTTTTCTTAGAGAGAGTGGAAGCTATGAAGGGGCGTGATCTTCCACATACTGAACGGTTATAGAACTTAAAAAAGAACTTAAAAAAAGAAGAATGCTCGTTCATTTTGAAATACGTTACATGATATCACTCCAATCAGATTTTGTGACAATTAAGAAAATCCTAAATACCTAACCTTCGTTCGTCGGTGAATAACTGGGGACTTCTCCTTGGACTATTCTGTGTTCATGTAAAAAGATAGGATGTTAAATGTGGACTTTGTAGGTAAGTAGTTCTTCTCGACAGAGATTGTTTAACATAGATTTCCAACTGTGAATATTTAGACTTGGATCTACAAATAATTTTCCTTGTCAGCGTTTATTTAAGCCGGAATCTAATAAGCATGAGAAATTTAATCTGACATTCATAAGATTCTCTGTGAATGAACAGTAAATTTTCGGAGCTGATTTCTTGAATTCATTTTAAAAACAAGAAGACTTTATTAATGATGGATGCTCGGGGCAAATGATAACGTTCGGAATAAGAAATTGTAAAGCCGATTTCCAATTATATTCTGTTACTTTCACAACTGCAAATTCTCATGAGAAATGCATGACTCCATCTTTTCTGCTGTAGCTAAATGGCAGGACAGAGTGGGATCTATATCTTTTGGTCCAACCAATCCAGCAAAATGAAAACACTGAATTCATACCAGCCTGAAGAGTGTAAGATCCCATCAGATTAGCTTGCCCAAGAAACATCACTGATGTTACGGGTACAGTATACGCAATTCCGACCCTAATTGTTTAAAGTACTCGTGATCCTGAGGTGCAAAAATAATGTCGTTTTCTTACATAGTAACATGTGCACCAACCTAATAAAATACGTTCGACGTACAAAACGTTAGGGACTTTGATATAATAGGTAATGACGCAGAGAAATCTAGTTTTAGTGGCTGATAATTTAATATCCGACATCGACTGACTGACCAACTCCGCGAGCGACTCTCGACTGCTACTACTCCTACTTATTATAGGTGGGAGAGTCTATTAACTATAGAATAGGGTGTGTTCCACTATAACATATTCCAAAGATGATTTATATTTTCGCATAAATTAAGAAAGTTCTTTGATTTTGGTTTTCATTTTGCTATTCATTTCGGATGGAATAATTATACAATTATATTTCCATTTACGAAAGGAAATTGCCGGTTTACTATTTATGTTTAGTATGTATGTAATGTATTCAATGGAGAATTATTAATAAACATGAGTGTTGGAGTTGATATTTTAGTAAAAGAGAGAGAGAGAGAGAGAGAGAGAGAGAGAGAGAGAGAGAGAGAGAGAGAGAAAGAGAGTGTGTGTGTGTGTATGTGTGTGTGTGTCAATAAAGTGTTCTCTAACATGTACGGAAATTTACATTACTGTAAATTTTTAACAATTCTCTCGCTTCTTGGCATGAATGTTTGAATCGATCTGGAACGTTCCCCAGGAGAACTAGAATTTGAAATTGATATGTGTGTTTGGCTTGAATCATTTAATGTTGTTACATTGTGGAATATGTGACATATATAAACAAATTATACATATAATTATATATATATATATATATATATATATATATATATATATATATATATAAGGTGCATGCAATCTTATTTAGCATTTAAGACCCGCTAGTGATTTACAAAGGAGGCCACATATGGAGCAAGTGTAAGGATTATGAGATGAGATCACTGTTCGATTGGCTGACCTTTTAGTTCCAGCTCTCGCTTCCTGAAGATGACTCAGATAAGCAGATTGAAAACTGCTGAGTTCACTAAAACACGTTGATATCCATTCTACCCGCTCCAAGGCTAAGCGCTCAAGGTTGTTACGTGGTATATTGACAGCTGTTTCAACACACACACACACACACACACATATATATATTGTTATACATTATTTATGTCGACTCAAATATTAAAGTAAATGGTTTTGTTTATAATAAACAGTATTAACAACATTACCGGCCTGAATGTCCGAGAATTTTCATAAAACATATACGTCCTCCGACAGGAATCGAAACTGTATCCTACACAGAACTGTCACATAGCCTGACGTGCTATACCATTTTAGCTACGACGGAGTATCTGGTTAACAAGGTCGATGTTACTGCTTTTAAACTACAGATTTTCCATGATTTCCCTCTGACACACGAGGTTTGAGGTGCTATACCAGTTTAGCACATGCGTAGCTAAACTGATATCGCACGTCACACTATATGACGGTTTCGTTTAGGACGCAGGTTGTATTCCTGTCGGAGGACGCATATTTCCTATGAAAATTTCTCGGACGTTTCAGCCGGTAATTGTTGTTAATACTGTTTATTATAAACAGAGAATTTACTGAAATATTTGTTTCTATAAAAAGAATGTATAACATTAAAATAATTGTCGGACTTCGTATTCCATTTTTGAGTGCCTGATGTCATATATATATATATATATATATATATATATATATATATATATATATATATATATATATATATGATAGAAATTATTAGGAGGATTTGATAATTATATTTAAGTAATTCATCGAGTCTGAAAGAAACATCAACAGAATGCAGAAAGCACTAGACGGCCGTTTCGTCCTATATGTAGGACTCATCAGCAGTGTGCACCCAATACCGAGAATTCTAATGCTCTAGAGTGAGCGGCTTGGTGAGAGTAGTCGTGGTTCCAGGGAGCACAGTCCTATGGTTACAGAGAACTCAGTAAGAGTTCCACCACGGAATATGTGAGCGAGCGGCGCTATATTGAGTCTGATTTGCAATCTCTTTGTCACCGAGGCCCATTGGAACAGTCGGTATGATGTTTGCTTGACAACCTAACTGTCAGGGTTTCAATATATATATTACATGAATCATTCATACAAAAAACAGATATAGATATCATTAACTTCTTTATCTGTTTTTGTATGAATGATTCATATAATGTAAATTGAACTGCACCACATACTTGGCATATATATATATATATATATATATATATATATATATATATATATATATATATATATATATATATATATATATATATATATATATATATATATATATATATACGCACAAATATTGTGGGTCGGAAATAAAGAAAACTGTTGTAAAGTAGCTAGCACCTCTCCAGCACTCTACCAGATTGTCTGGCTCATAGCCTTAAATAGTATACGATTAAATACTTCAATTGTTTATTATTAAGTTGATCCTAAGCTGATTAATATTCGGACTGATCTTACTTCGTTTGGATATACAGCATTTGACACTCCACTTTTCTTTGTAAGTTGTCTTGTTAATTGTTTTGTAACTTATTGTTCTGTGTTTTTTTGTGTGTATCCGTTAACGGCTTTATCCATGGTACCTGTCTTTTAGTGCACATGGCACAGTGGATAAAGGCATTAGTTAGATACAGTGACAAGACCCAAAGAGTGTGAGTTCAATACCTGGTTAAGGCAGTGGAAAACTAGGCGAGGGCAATTAACAGGAACTAACTGATAACGGACATCCATTAAACATGGCACCTGGAACTAGAACAGTCTACCCCAGCGATCGAAATAAAGTGTTCAGTTCGACATCCCAACCACCTGAGGAAGACTGGAGCGTACAACGGCCGAACGTTGTGATAAATATGGTAAAAAAGATGAGGACGATAGTTAGAACAATGTAAATAGTGTACATAATACATCATCATAGATATATAGACATATAACGAGTAATCTATTTAAATTAATTTGAGTGAGTGGCTGGAAGAGGTGAAACTAACAGGGTTGTGAGGGAGTCAAATGTTTTCTTAGAGAGAGTGGAAGCTATGAAGGGGCGTCATCTTCCACATACTGAACGGTTATAGAACTTAAAAAAGAAGAATGCTCGTTCATTTTGAAATACGTTACAACATGATATCACTCCAATGAGATTTTGTGACAATTAAGAAAATCCTAAATACCTAACCTTCGTTCGTCGGTGAATAACTGGGGACTTCTCCTTGGACTATTCTGTGTTCATGTAAAAAAGATAGGATGTTAAATGTGGACTTTGTAGGTAAGTAGTTCTTCTCGACAGAGATTGTTTAACATAGATTTCCAACTGTGAATATTTAGACTTGGATCTACAAATAATTTTCCTTGTCAGCGTTTATTTAAGCCGGAATCTAATAAGCATGAGAAATTTAATCTGACATTCATAAGATTCTCTGTGAATGAACAGTAAATTTTCGGAGCTGATTTCTTGAATTCATTTTAAAAACAAGAAAACTTTATTATTGATGGATGCTCGGGGCAAATGATAACGTTCGGAATAAGAAATTGTAAAGCCGATTTCCAATTATATTCTGTTACTTTCACAACTGCAAATTTTCATGAGAAATGCATGACTCCATCTTTTCTGCTGTAGCTAAATGGCAGGACAGAGTGGGATCTATATCTTTTGGTCCAACCAATCCAGCAAAATGAAAACACTGAATTCATACCAGCCTGAAGAGTGTAAGATCCCATCAGATTAGCTTGCCCAAGAAACATCACTGATGTTACGGGTACAGTATACGCAATTCCGACCCTAATTGGTTAAAGTACTCGTGATCCTGAAGTTTGTTTATATTCTGTTATGTACTGGTTTCATAGTGGAGGCTTGTATTTGTACTAAGTTGGTCCTATTAGATTGGTGCAAAAATAATGTCGTTTTCTTACATAGTAACATGTGCACCAACCTAATAAAATACGTTCGACGTACAAAACGTTAGGAACTTTGATATAATAGGTAATGACGCAGAGAAATCTAGTTTTGGTCTGATACTTTAATATCCGACATCGACTGACTGACCAACTCCGCGAGCGACTCTCGACTGCTACTGCTCCTACTTATTATAGGTGGGAGAGTCTATTAACTATAGAATAGGTGTATTCCACTATAACATATTCCAAAGATGATTTATATTTTCGCATAAATTAAGAAAGTTCTTTGATTTTGGTTTTCATTTTGCTATTCATTTCGGATGGAATAATTATACATTTATATTTCCATTTACGAAAGGAAATTGCCGGTTTACTGTTTATGTTTAGTATGTATGTAATGTATTCAATGGAGAATTATTAATAAACATGAGTGTTGGAGTTGATATTTTAGTAAAAGAGAGAGAGAGAGTGTGTGTGTGTATGTGTGTGTGTGTCAATAAAGTGTTCTCTAACATGTACGGAAATTTACATTACTGTAAATTTTTAACAATTCTCTCGCTTCTTGGCATGAATGTTTGAATCGATCTGGAACGTTCCCCAGGAGAACTAGAATTTGAAATTGATATGTGTGTTTGGCTTGAATCATTTAATGTTGTTACATTGTGGAATATGTGACATATATAAACAAATTATGCATATATATATATATATATATATATATATATATATATATATATATATATATATATATATATATATATATAAGGTGCATTTCGGCAGTAATAAATCTTTCAAACATCCTGGGTTAAATAATATAGACGAGTTCTGTAGATCATTTTTTTTTGGGTGGGGGAGATTTTTTCAACGTTTCTAATAAATGTTTTTATATAACAGGTAAATTTGCCAAAGTTCATCTTTATTTTTATCTTATATTATTTTTCCCGTTTACTTTCAAATTTTTGCTACATTTCTTTTCAAGTATTGTCTGTGTATGTTTACGCAACTGTTTTATTTTTATTCCCGCATTCTCACGTTTGATGGAGCCAATATGACGTCATGTAATCGCTCAAACTGGAATTTGTAAATTTTTTTAAAACATGGACCCTATGGAGAAATATATCTGATATAATATATCTTATAAAATATTGGCTACTTTTCTGTTATTTCAACAGTCTCAATTCGTAGTTTTTCTTTGCATTGTGTCCTATATAAAATTTATAAAAATATACACAGAGGACGAATGTACCAGGGAGGAAAATAATATAAAATAAAAAATAAATATCACATTTTGCACATTTACCAATATTATAGATCACTTATAAAAGAACTGTGACAAACACCTGTAGAGCTCGGGAGGTATCCAAGGAAAGCAAACACCCATTTTGAAAACTCGCGCTGCGTGAAACGAACTGTTAAGGAGTTAATAATAATAAAAGTATTCTAACTAAGCACGGCTAATCATAATTACTTCAATGGTGGAACAAGTGATAACTATTACAACGGATATCAACGTTTTGAACAAGGGGATGAAGATGGCGAAGCATGACAGGCATGCTCTATAACGGGATCAGGCATGTCTCATTCCATATGTGCCGCGAAGGAAGGTCATCAAATCACGTGTGTGGGTCACTTTCTGGCAAGTTTAGGTTCACCTTGTACAAAATCACGCCATCGGCGTTTCCTTTGATTTTCTTTCTCCTCCGGCAATAGGGAATGGACGGAGGTGTGCAGGTTTTTGTGAAACTGGAAGCTTCTAGAGCTAAACCTGCACGTTGGTGTCGAATTTAGTCATCAACGCCGTCAAAATTAAGGAAGCGATCAGCAAAGAAGAAATTACATTACTGGATACGAGATAAAAACTGACGACGACGAAAAATAAAACTGTTATTTTATGGATATTAAAAAAGTATTTCTAATAAAACACACGTGCATCGACGAGAAAATCAATATCCAAGTCAAACACAGACATAACCGACACACACACACGCATATATATATATATATATATATATATATATATATATATATATATATATATATATATATAATTTTTAAAGTTCTCATTTTAAATATAAAGGTTCACACTGATCGACCTTAATTTGGAAGCCGATATATGTGTGCAAATATATAGAAAAATAGGAAAGAACACGTTAGGTAAATAATCCGGAGTTCTTTAGTATTTTTTTTTTTAAACAGTGCTCAATGCAAAAGTAGAGCCTAAATTATAATTCAGGCTATACTTTTTTTTATTGAGCACTCATTTTTAAAAATAAAAACAAAATTACTAAAGAACTTCGGATTATTTACCTAAATGTTAAAGATAGCGACAATAAGAAGAAAACGATAGCTATATTAGAAGTGAAGAAAGAATGAATAGAAAAATACGAGAGAGGAGTGCGTTTAGCAGGGCATACGACCGAATGACATCTACACCATCCGGAAGAAGGCGATCTTTTTGCAGAATGGATCAACGACGTTTACGGCCATCAAGTCCACACGTTCCTTAAAAAAAACGTTCTCCCTATGAATGCCCCTGGCCACCCTCCAAATCTCTCTGATTAAATCCTAGAAATTTTCAAATCCTTTGCCTGTCACCGCACATCATCCCTATGTTGCAGGCCATGGACCAGCAAGTGACTTCCAATTTTAACAAATAGTATACCGAGCACCTTTTTCATCGGTGCTTTGATTTTATCGAAGGACCATTTCAATATTAATAATTGCCTCAGCATCATCGGTCTTGCCTGGCAGGATGTAACGAGGAGGACCCTGAATTCTGCATGAAGGAGACTGTGACCTGAATGTGTCGTTGACAAGGAGTTTGAAAATTTTGCTACAAACGAACCGGAAGTCGGGTAGTGTACCATAGCAAGTCTTTGGGCCTCAATGTTGACGCGTACGATGTTGCCGAGCTCGTCGACGAGGATGGAGAGGAGCTGTGATCGACAGAAGAACTTCAGCTGCTTTAGGAACATCAAAAAAGGTAAAGGAACTAGTCAAGTAGTAAAGAATGTCGGGAGTTGCCTTCACGAGGGAAATCAAAAACGTTCTGGCAATGTGTAAAAATATTACAAGACTATGTGGAAAAATATCACACAAAAAATGTATGAGCAAGTCCTGCAGCTGCTTTGTTCAACAAAAATTGTGTTGACTATTTTCGACGGTTGTCACATGCTTAATCTAGAATGAATTTGATTAGCGTGTAGCATTTCAAAATTTGAGGATTGTCATGTGTTTAACGTATGAATAAATTTGAAATTATGATTAATTTTCTGATTAGAAAAGTGAAAACAAGAAAATTATAAATATATATATAAGTTTTCTTGTTTTTTTTTTGTTTTTTTCAGAAAGATGTTCACCGTGTACAAGACCCAAGAACAACTGGAGGTAGAGGTTTACAGAGTAAGAGGCACTGTTTATGGGTACATGTATAAATGATAACGCTTGTAGAGTCCGGCAACTAACTGTTAATTACTTAAATAATAATCTCCATATATTCAACTCTCAATAAATAGCATAATTTAAAGAAAAATCTTTCGGTCTACATGTGTTTCGTTTTAGTATTAGAATTTTGTTAGTGGTATTATTACGTTTATTGAGATACATTTTAATTTTTGATTAATAACGGAATTAGGAAATCCATTATTAACAAGTGTTTGTTTAATGTAATGTAATTATAGAATATGGAAGAAGATATCATTTGTGTGCATTAGATTAAGTTTTTATAACAGCTAACTTATATCGTTGAGGGCTTTCGCTATTATAATTAAGAAGACATGAATTAATGCTTGTGGGTTTTCTATATTGAGAAATAGTAAATTTATGTGAGCGGGAATTAATAAAAACATCAAGAAATGGAATTTTATTATTAATATTAAGTTCTAGTGTAAATTTGAGGACGGGGTGACTTTCAAATTTACTTTGTATAATTTGATCAATATTTTTAACTAAAACGAAAATATCATCTCTGTATCTTACATATATACGGTTTGATTAGTGCCATTAAGTATTTTATTTACTAAATGTGCTATATAATAATTAGAAAAAAGGGGGCCTAAAGGAGATCTCATCGCAATACAGTCTAATTTTATATAAATATTACCTAGGGAGTCATGAAAATATACTTGAGTGTTAAATAATAATAATAATAATAATAATAATAATAATATATATATATATATATATATATATATATATATATATATATATATATATATATATATATATATATATTAAAATAGTGGGTTTCATATTGATGTGTGTGAGAGAAGCGTTATTATGGATAATGATGTCAATCGTTTCATGGGTGGTGATATTAGTAAATAAATACTGTACATCCAAAGATGCGATTATTTGGTTGTTTGGATTTACCTCATGAAGAATTTGTACAAATTCGTTAGTGGAGTTATTACAATATTTACGTGGGAGGTAGGGAGTAATTAGTTTGTTAAGGGGTTTCGAAAGGTAATATACTGGTGTAGGTATTTGTGAAATGGTAGGTCAGAGGAGGTGTACTTTTTTATTTTTACATTTCCGTAAAGGTAGCCAGGTTATTAATCACCTATAATCTTTCGAAGTTTATAGGATCCTGTGTCGGAATTGTTAGCAGTAATAATTTTATTGATATGTTGTTGTTTTTTTTAAGTTGGGAGGTATTGTGATTGGTTAAATTTATAAATTTGTTTTTGATCATATCAAAATAACCTGTAATTTTGATTGGTACTCATGTTGATTTAAAATAACGAAAATATTAGCTTTATCAGCTCGTGGAATAATAATACTGTTAATACTTAACAGCTCCACCCCCATGCGGGGTGTATGTGGTACAAGGCCAAGTTTACCTTGGATTCTCCGAAACCATAGGCTCGGCCAAAAATATTCCCTTAGAACTCGTATAAAAGGATTCCGGGTGTTGGGAATATGGATTATCTCCTCTTTGATAATCCAAGCTACAAAACCTGTACATTTCCGCTTGTCAAGTAGACGAGTAGTACGATTCAAGTCGATCTTACTTTCGTCTGTCGAACTCTCTGCTTTATCAGAGAGGAACCCAGACGAGGCTTTGCCGAAGGGCAAGGTTTCGTCCGGGGAGGTAGACAGGCCTTGAACCCGTCTAGGCGGGTCCAGAAAGGCAATATTTTTGGCCGAGTCTACGGGCTCGGGGATACCCACATTAAAACGGCCTTGTGCCACATTCTATCCTCGTGGGTGGATTGATAAATACCAACGAGTAGTAAGAATCTTAAGTGAATAAAAGATTACTAGACAGAATCTCTTGTCCTGTTTTCATTACACAGGGTCTGTCTACCTCCCCGGAAACTTGCCCTTGGGCAAATCCTCCTCCAGGTTCCTCCCTGCCAAAGGTAGAGACTTCGACAGTTGAACAGGCTAATGTACTGTTCCCGATAAGAATACTGTTGTTATTTCTTAGTTGTGTGGTTATTTTTATTAAAGGATTGTTTATAATTCCATTCAGATTTTTATAGTGTCGGTCTTTAATTGTTTCAGCTTTAAGTAACTCTTTTTAACCTGCCTGTCTAGTAAGCTGGTTATCCTGTTGCAATAGAAGTATTAGTCGGTATAAAGCTTAAATTTATAGTTGTTTAAACGTTAAAATAGATTTATGTGTGATATGAAGATTTGTTTCAAGTTTCATTTAGAGTAAATTCGTAATCCAAGAGGCTAATTTGAGTAGTCGATGGTGTTTGGTAGAGGTATTTTTCCCTTATATAATTTGTTTTTCTATTTTGGGATGACTTGTTTAAACGATTCATTTTTCTTTTGTGTAATAAATACCAATATCATATATATATATATATATATATATATATATATATATATATATATATATATATATATATATATATATGCACACACACACACACACATATATATATATATATATATATATATATCATAAGAGATTATAATAAAACATTTTGAAATCGCTACACAAAAGCTTTCATGTTTCAATAATATGGTTGTATTTCTTCAGACGATGTTAAGTCACTGGTGATTAAATTATATTAAGGAAATAAAACAAAGTGTTAACTCCTTTCCGAAAAGTCAAGAGGGTGGCATAAGGTCAGAATTAAAAATAGATTTGTGTGAATGCCACGGTTAACCAATTAAATGTAAGATCTAACTAAATGGAAGCTAAATAGAAAAGTAATTCAACTTTAGGAAAAAAGGTAACACTTTGTTTTTAAATCCTATAATAACAATATTATAGATTTTATAATTTAATTATATTTTTTAAACCTTATAACGAAAGTATTATGTTAATATATTGTTCTACACTATGTAGAGCACATTTTTAAAAGTAAATGCTACGATTGTGGAATTTGCCTCATCTGAATCTTCTCTCGTCTGTGTATATGTATGTATATATATATATATATATATATATATATATATATATATATATATATATATATATATATGTCTGTGTGTGTTTGTGTTAGATATTTTCCATGTGCGATGTCTTCGGACAGTCTGTGGCTATAACCTGGGAGACAAAATGTTTACTATAAACTTCTAAGTGAGAAATTGAAGGTACAGAGATATTTATAATGATCTAATAACTTCGCTGCTCTTGGCTGGGCTGGGCTGGTCTTGTTGTGCGCATGCGTCATGAAATGACGGTTTCTTGGAAAGTGAGAAAATCGCTGTTGTGGTACAAGTATAAACTTTAGAAGAAGAAGAAAAAAAACTAATTTCTCTTGGCATCTCTCAGTTTTCCTTTGACAATGTGGTTTCTGATCGTGCACAGTGGAAGAAAAGACATTACCAGTTTTGAGCTGTCATGCATTGACATTAACAAAGTGTGCTGTTCCTTGTGCTGCGTGTGGAAACTTGTGTGGATCTCAACCTGGCCTTAAAAGCACAATCAAGGACTGAACATCCTGTAAAATCCTCATCGGTCGAAAACTTTTCGATGAATATTTTTATGCTATTTCGAATGGTGTTTAAGTACCATTGTAAACGTTCCTTCTTCTTAGTATTTTATGTGTCGTCTCCCTTCAAGACCTAGGCCTCGTGGAACTCATGTTTGTTTAAAATATCGAAAGTATTAGCTTTATCAGCTGGTCGGATTACAATACTGTTGTTATTTCTTCGTTGTGTGGTAGCTTTTATTAAAAGAGGGTTTATAATTCCTCTCGGATTTTTATAGTATCGGTTTTTAATAGATTCAGCTTTGAGCAATTCTTTTAAAACTAACCCTCCAAATCCTCCTGTCTACTTGAACCATCAATTTTCTTAAGCTGATTAAGTATCTTACGCGGTGCTTTCCTCTGCCCCACTTTCCCTCGGTTTGCCCTGAGAGTATGCGGTCCAGGTGCTAAAAGATAATATAGGATATATTAATGTATTTTGTACCTGTGTACATACTTGTGCCATTAAGGCTGTCATATTCTGATTTGTTTTATGTATGCCTCAATTATCTATAGACGCATTTCTAATTAGAGTCTTATGTTGAGTTTGGTCTTGTTCGGCAAGAATAAATTTAAACAATTTTGCTTTAGATTTTCAAGAATTGGTCCTTCATTTTTGCAAGTTATCATACATCTAATTCGAATTTATGAAGCGAATGTCCAAAGTGCTTAATCTTTGGTTCGAGTGCTTTCGACCATCTTGAATCATATTTTGTTTTCAGATAGAATATAACATACTCCTGAGTAATTCAAGCCTTCCACCTTTAGAAACGTTTTAATTTACCTAAAAAAATACATTTTTAAACAGCAAATATACTTGTAAGTTTTAGTGAGTAATTTTTAGATCTGTTATATTTGAACAATATGATTGGCTTCTGTGTACATGTGTTCGTGTCTTGATATATAGTCTTACATCCACCGAGACACAGATAAAAACTCGTACAGTGATGCACATATATACATACACACAAAGGGACGCTATAAAGTTCTCTAACAGACTCATTACCCAAAACTTGAATACACGACCAAACGACGGAATTTGGGAGGTACGCCCATCTTAGTAATGCTAATGTGAACCTTTCGTCATTGCTTCGTATGTTGCTTTTGCACAAATCCACCTTTAAACTTTTGCTTGACTGGTATATAACATTCACGCCATAGAATTAGGAGAGGCACAGCTGAAACCGACAGCGAATACATTGAAGTGTACTGGGGTTTTGAGAAATTGAGCCATAGCGATTTAGACAAGGAAAAGTGAGTTTTGCATAAACCTTACTCGATATGAACACATTTCCCTCTCCCTCTACTCAGTGTTGAGCTAATTCTTTACCCACCCCTCTCTCTCTGAACTGTATTTCGACACATGCACACAAATATATATATATATATATATATATATATATATATATATATATATATATATATATATATATATTAAGACATTTTTAACATTAACATTCATTTTATAGATACAAATATTTAAGTAAATGCTCTGTTTATAATAAACAGTATTATACAACATTTACCGGAGGACGAATATTTTCTGTGAAAATTTCTCGGATAATCATGGTAAATGTTGTTTAATACTGTTTATTATAAACAGAGCATTTACTTAAATATTTGTATCTATAGAAAGAATGTATAAACATAAAAATGCCTTAAAATAATTGTCGGACTTTGTCCATTTCATAATGTGTGACGTCATTTGTTTACATTTGATACGCCATGA
>OZ010573.1:9658167-9663167 GCA_963932145.1 Acanthosepion lycidas
TTTCACTCACAAGGCGTGGATAAACCGGTTTTATATTTTTCAGAAATTTTCGAAAGATGTTGCACGCTTTGATCGTCTCTCCAAAACCGAAAACCTCAAGAACTCACCTTCCTGTCAAATCGACCATCGTGAGATTCGAACACGGCTCGGAGAAAGCGAACTCAGCCATTGTATGTCTGTTATTTATTGATTCATGCTTGTAGTAAACTTTATTGAAAGACCTTTTAAGATCATATGAGGGAGAACAAAAGAAAAGAAAAACGTCTTGGACATTATATTACTTAAGATGATAAAAACCAAAGAAAATTACACTGTGTTTCTTAAAATACAATCAAACTAAATAATAAGCTGGCGAATGCATCAATAAAAAACTTTTACAGAAAAAAAAAAGTAGTCATTTCTGAGATGATACCAGAACAGATTTCCAATGCTAAATGAAAGTAGTAGTAGTAGTAATAATAATAATAATAATAATAATAATAATAATAATAATAATAATAATAATAATAAAAATTGGACAAGATTTATCGCCTTTTGGGGTCCCATTACTATTCATAATTCAGCATTTTCAGTTTAGATGCGTAAGCTAAAATTAAGGAATCGATTATATCTTCTTTTCTATTTTGATAGATTTTG
This sequence comes from Acanthosepion lycidas, assembly GCA_963932145.1. Classification (NCBI taxonomy): domain Eukaryota; kingdom Metazoa; phylum Mollusca; class Cephalopoda; order Sepiida; family Sepiidae; genus Acanthosepion; species Acanthosepion lycidas. The sequence goes on from OZ010573.1 coordinate 9,658,804, forward strand.
GTCTCTGCTCCCAATTTAAAGCGTGCTCATGCAATACGAATGGTTATATTTGCAATTTGTTTTTTGTTTGCCGGTTGCAGTAAATATTCTTTTTTTTTTTTCTGGGTCTTATCCTTGTATGATATTTTAGCGTGAAAATTTCGTAATTTTCTTTTCGCTTTTTCTTTTCTTTCAGAAAATATTTCTTAAAATTCTTCATCCTTAGTAAATTCGTGATGATTCTTCAGAAGAAAATAATTAGAAATTCTAATTTGTGATATTGTTCTTTTCGTCAATTCCTAGCAATCATGACGTTAGCCATATTTTAACCCTTCAACGACCGACAACAATCTGGATATACCGAGAACAGCCAAAATGTCGTTTATAATTTCTGTTGTCGTTTTTGAAAAACTATAAAATATTGGATGTGGGGATGGTGTAACGATTAAAATGGACAATTTATTTTCAAAAGTTGTTGACCTTCAAAATGAAATGCACTATTTTTTATTGTTTCCAAAATATATGTTCCGCATTTTATATACTACTATTAGATTGGTGCAAAAGTAATGACGTAATAATATCGTTTTTTCACGTGTTTTTTAACGTCAAAAACGACATTATTACGTCATTATTTTTGCACCAACCTAATAGAATTTTTTGGTAACTCTCTGTCGTGTGTTGAAAAACTCACAGTTCTTTAGCATTTTTGAAGCTATCAGTTTTTCAAGATTTACAAAGTCTACAATTCGTTTAGTTTGGTAAACCAATCTATGAAATTTGAATAGGCTGATTTGTTGTGATGAATAATTTGACTGTACCTTACTTCGTGGTTTAATAATTTATTTAATTTAATTTAATTTAATATTATAGGACATTATTTTTTTAAGAAAATTCCTTTCTTTTATCTTTTTAACCGCGAAGAAGGAATTCTTAGCATTTTTATGCTTGAGCATGCAACATACAACTGACCATTTGTAAATATTTCTTTCTAGAGCCAAATTCAAACATTTTTGAAGCGTTTGGTTTTGTGAGTTGTTTCTTGGAAACGCAGGACGAAATGGAAACTATAGTCTTGTATATATCTTAAAGAAAATATATGCAAAAAACTATATTCCATTTCTATTATATAAATATTTGTAATTTTAATCATTAAATTGTTTTAAAATAGTGGATGTAATTTGTATATTAAATAATAAAACTTTTAAATTTTCCAAAAAATGAATGAAATACTACACATCCTTTGTATCCACTGACCTGTTTAAACTTCTCCACAAAATTTGGTTTCAAACGGTCAGTGTAAGTCTATTTTGTAGGATGAGACGGACAGTCTAAAGGTAGTCACATAATTTTATATATAGATGTATATAATGTGCACAGTAGATTTCTAGTGATGGATTATAAATTGTGTAAACTGACTAAATACCAGCTAAATATCTTAAATTTTATCACGCTAATTTCTTCCTTGTCTTTGAAGGTGCAAAAACATGAACACCTACTGTTTTTAAAATTGTTATAACTTCCTTTGCATTGTGCATATAAATTTTAATTTTTGCTCACTAATAAAAGAATGAATGAGTAATATTGTCATATAATACATTATTTAATGCATTGCGATTTGCATGTTTTGACGTTGAAAACAAAGAAAGAAATTGAAACGCTAAATAAAAAACGCGAAATAAAAAAAAAAAACAAATACATTTAAAAATACATAAATGATTCAACGTACTTTAGCTTTGATTATTCCTTGTGGAGTTCTGGGAGTGCAATAAGTATCAAAATCGGTAAGAATGCTTTCATTTCATAAAAAAGCGACGTGTTTCCTCCTGTTTACATCCGAGAAGACACCGACATTTGTTTACTCTTTTTTTCACTGGACTCATATTTATTTGTCTCGTTGACGAATAATGTTATTATTAGGTTGGTGCAAAAATAATGACGTAGTAATGTCGTTTTTTGACCTTAAAAATATATCAAAAAACGACATTAGTACGTCATTATTTTTGCACCAACCTAATATTTCGTCGCTTATGAATAGCCGAAATAATTCATCTTCAGGAAAGCTATCAGGAATATCGATGGTCGCCAGTAGCTTCCATAAAATTAGTCAGGCATGGATGATAGTAGCCGCTAGTGGTCATCATCACTTTCTTCCACGTCACTATCGAGGTTATCTTCTCCCACTTCACTGTCAGCATCCACTCTAGTAAAGCCTTCAAAATCATCATCAGAGACCTAGTCAATGAAAGAGTCCTGAAAAAAAGCTTTGTTGGATATTGACGAGGCTATTTTTCTTTACAAAAATTCGCTAAAAATTAACGTGGATTTAATCGATGTTACACCTCGTGTAGAGTCAAGAAGAATTCAAAATGGCGTGGGAAAACGGAAGTTTAGCCTTGTTGCAAAACAGTAGTAGGCGATTTCCAGCTTAAAATACAGTTGGCAAGTGTTTATTTATAGCAACATTCTCAATACGACAGAATGAGCCGAGAGTAGCAAAGGGAGACATTTCTACGGCGACTGTTGTGATAAAGGTTAAAGATTATTAATATCAGTGTTTTCATTATTTAGCAGATTTTGAGCAAAATATTAAGAAACAGAAAAGTATCTTTAGAATCATAGAAAATAGTACTGAAGTAGTAGTATCAGTAGTATTATATTATATTAATATCATGTAGTATCAGTTCTCCAATATAGAAGTGAATGCTGAACAATGTCCTCATAGATAGAAATGAGGCTTGAAGTAAGAGAAATTATGTTCTACAGAAGGGTGCTGAGAATAACATGCACATTGAACATGCGCACAACCATGAAGTTGTAGAGACAGTAGAAATAAATAATGTTTGTCTAAGCTTTCGGCTCACATGAGCCTGATTCGGAGTGGTTATACGTATATTTTAACAATGATATTCACCATTGAAGATAATATTTTCTTATGCTGACACAGAAGATTACTATGCAACGATAACAGCCCGGGTATAGCAGAAGAAATTCGTAACTTCAAGATATGGTTCTATGATATCATACCACGCTAGAGGCCTAAATATTAACAACAGAAACATATGTCTACATGAATTGTAAACATATCCAAATGTTGGAAAATTTTTGTCATTATTTTCACCCGAAATTAAAGCAAACATACGAATATTATTGTCTGTTATATTTAACAATATATGTTTAAATAATGATCTGCTGCCACAATACAATATATATATATATATATATATATATATATATATATATATATATATATATATATATATATATATATATATATATATATGCGTGTGTCTGTGTGTGTGTCTATGTTTGTCTGTGTGTACACAATGCATATCATATATCGCAGGCGAGATATTCGTAAGGGTCTTGATCTTAATTTCTTTGAAAATACTGCTAAATATTTAGCCTAACGCATAATGAAAATGGTCGCCTGTAAGTAAAGCAGGCCTTAAAATCATTAAGGACGCCACACACACACACACACACACACACACACACACACACACACGGACGGACACACAGAAAACATTAATACACTCTATGCAACATTTATGTAACAATTACTACAAAAGTTGTCCAACGTTGATACGCCTGCACATGACTAAAACCCAGGCGCTACCGAAATTCGGAACTCGAAATCGAGATACTGATATGATATGATATGATATGATATATATATATATATATATATATATATATATATATATATATATTAAGACATTTTCTCATTGAATAATTTAACCAAGTTTTGTCTACTTAATTTCTATAGGTTCCTCTCATATTCACAAAATATATCCTTATTATATAAGACAGAAAATTATTATATGAGATAAAAAAAATACAATGTTCACTTATTCCGAGTACTTTCGAAATTTACACGATGTGATCATCAAGGAGTTATTTTTTCTAAGCCAAAAAATTGTTGAATTCATCATTTTTCTAAAACAAATTTGTTGTATTCATCTGAAAGTTACATTTTTTATTTTTTATTGAAGAGAAAATGTGTGTGTGTATGCGTGAGTGTATCGCCTAACCAGCGAGGTGTTGACATTTAATGATTAAACTCCGATCAGTGGAGTGATATTGGCTATGATAATCTAATCGATGAGCGTGTAATATATTGTTTAAAGTTTACTATAATAATAATAGAAGGATGAAAGAGTAAGGATGTAAACAGAGCGTGTGTAATTATAGACAGGAAGAACATAGTAATCAACCCCAACCCAATCACTGTCAAATATATTTCAAGAGATCATCCGACAATGTGTGACTAATCGTTTAGCGGGCTCTATCTATCTATCTATATATCTATCTATCTATTTATCTATCTATCTATCTATCTATCTATCTATCTATCTATCTATATATATATATATATATATATATAT
>OZ010573.1:9668167-9683167 GCA_963932145.1 Acanthosepion lycidas
ATATATATCGATGCATATATATATATAGATAGATATAGATATAGATACATATACATACATATATATAAATATACACACTTAGATATATATACGTACATGCATATCTATACATTTATATATATATATATATATATATATATACAGACATATATATATATATACATATACATACATACATTTAAATAAATACATATGTATATACTTACCTATATATATATATACATATATATATATATATATAAACATATATATATATATACATATATATATATATACATATACATATGTACATACATATATATGCATACATATATATATGCATACATACTTATATGTATACATATATATGCATACATATATATATGCATACATACTTATATGTATACATATATTTATGCATACATACATATATGTATACATATATAGGCATACATATATATGTGCATACATAAATATATACAAATATATATATACACATACATGCATATATATATACATATATATATATACAAACATACATATGTATATACATACGTACATTTAAATAAATACATATATATATATATATATATATATATATATATACTTACATACATATATATATATACACACACATATATATATACAGATATATATATATATACATTTCTATATATATAGTTATATATATATATATATATTTATGCATACATTCATACATACATATATATATATATATATATATATATATATATATATCCATACACACACATATATATACACACACACACATACACACACATATATATGCATATATATATATATATATATATATATATATATATATATATATATATATATATATATATATATTTATATATTCATATTTGCTTATAGACTTCTTCATTATTCTTCATTTGGGTTTCACTTCGGACTTCCTTTCTTCATCATCTTTTTTTTCCTTGTTTTAATTCGTTTTTCATTTTTCTCTCTCTGTTCCTGACTATATTTATTTCTCATTTATTCTCATATAAAAATTATTCCCTTTTTTTAATTTTTCTCTACCTCTTCATTTTCATGATTTTTAAGGCTTTGTTTCTCTCACGATATTTTTTTTTTCATAATCTTGCCTTGTTTTTCCCGAGCCCACCCAAACTGATACTCATTTTTTTTTTTACTCATTCTCTCTCTTAAATCCTATCAATAATGGCTGCCAGCATTTTCATTACCGATCATACAAAGTTCGATATGCTCACTGGTCCGGCAAATCGAATATGATTTATATCACAAGAAAGGTAATCAATACTTTCGATTAAGCTTTCGTCTTTGTCTGGTATACAATCATTTTTACTCTTTGTTCATCTACGCGAAGCGAAGAAAAAATTCTGCGAGCAAAATGTTCAAAACCAGTTTAACATTCCAAAAAACAATGAAATATTGTTTAAAATGGAAAAAACGAAATATAAGTTTTCTTTCATATCATGAAAGACATTTGGTTTGATGATGGCCTAAATCGTTATGTTCTTCCTGGAAAATTTGAAACAGTTAAAGCTAAAAGAGGTTAAAATGAAAATTGTTTCACTTGAATAATGTTCGACCTAGCTATCTCTAGAAAAAGAATGACGTTTCCTGATAAAATGTGCACACATTGGATTCAAATTATCTCCTGTTTGGAGGAAGGTGACAGGAATAAACTTACTTTACTCTAAACTGTTCTACTAAAATATTGACCAGTTACATGATATCTGTTTTCCTGTTTGGTAGCGAATGCTGGACAATCTATGAAGAAGTGACTTGAAGCAACAGAAATGTGGTTCTACAGAAAGATGCTGAGGACAAAATTAACCGACCAGGTTTGACAGAAAATGGAAACGAAGGGAACTTATAGTTAGCAAGAAGAGAGGGTTGAAATTTCTTATACTTAGAAGGAAGAGAGGGTTGAAATTTCTGGGGCGCGTAATTAGGAAGGAGGGCCTGGAAAACCTGATACTCACGGGACTGAAGGGACAGAGGTATGCATCGCAAAAAATACTTGATGAGCTTGAGTAAATGGATGGTAGAATACTGTTTGGGAGAAATAACAAATAGACAGACAGATTAAGAGCTACAAAGGAGAGGAAGATATGGAGATCCTTGATTGCCGACGTCCTGAAGGGGGAATGCACTCAGGATAAAATGACAATTGCGTTTAGCATGAAAGAGACTCTAATTTCTGGCTGCTGATTTTAATGTTCATACACACAGATGCACAAGCACACACGCACTTATATATATATATATATATATATATATATATATATATATATATATATATATAAATATATATATATATATATATATATATATATGTGTGTGTGTGTGTGTGTTTGTGTGTGCGTATGTGCGTGCACATGCGCGTGTGTGTGACTGTGTTTTACATCAGATATTATTATTATTATGAAAATACATTTCGTCCTGTGACAGACGAAACGTGTTGGCTAATTTTGCTTTTATCTTTATTTACACGCACGTACACATACGCACACACATACGCGCGCACACACACACACACACACACACACAAACACACACACACACATATATATATATATATATATATATATATATATATATATATGTGTGTGTGTGTCTATACGTGCGTCTAAGCGTGCGCACGCGTGTATGTCTGACTCTGTGTATATGTATATGTGTGTGCGTGAGTGTGTGTGCCTCTGTGTAGTATATCTAATATTATTATACAATTCGTGATAAACATATTCGTAAACTAAACGCTACTTGCAAACGAGTCATAATGCACTCATGTTTTGCTGAGAAATATATTTTGTTAGTTTCAGCTGATAACTTCCTCCATTAAAAAATAGTCCTAATAAGTTGAACTGCAGATGGTCAAGTTTTACTGTTCATAAAACAACGAAAGTAATAGAACATTAGAGTGAGCTCAACGCATAGCACCCAAACACACACGCAAACACACACACACACACGCATACATACATATATATATATATATATATATATATATATATATATATATATATATATATATTAGATACCTCCACTTTTTCGCGGGAAAACAGCATAGCGTAATAAACAAATGCCACAAACTTACCGAAAATAAATTTTTATCGTCAAAACGCTTATGTTATTATTAAGATGAAAGACCAAAGTGTATTTTAATTATTTTTTGATAATTTTTAATATTTTTTAACACGTTCGAAATTTTGGTTAAATTTTTCTTTTTTTTACGTCATCGCGGTGCTGTAAAAATAACATTGTTTTTTTTGCGCCTTTTTCCCGTTGAAAACCCATTGATTTGGAAATTCTTGTAAAATTAAAGTAATTGTCCGATTTTAATGAAATTTTCAGGACTTATTCACCAATGAATGAAATTATTTTTGAAATATTTCTTTTTAGTAAATTTTAGTAAAAGATATTTTTTTTTGTAATATGTTACACCCCACTTACTTATTTTCCCGAAATTTCGTTCAATTCTTTTTATTTCCTTACAATTTTTTTTGTTTAAAGTAAGAATCATTGGAGATGGTAAATCACCTACTTTTTTTTTTCTAATTTGTTCCAACTTTTGTAAAATGAGCTTTGAATAGAAAAATAATGAATCCAATAAAACTATGATATTACTTAATTAGAAAAGCTTTTAATTGCTTTTGTAAATAAGTAATATTAAGGTCATTATTGCCTGAAGAAATAATTTTTTTCTGATGAATAATTAAATTTTACAAGAATTTTTTATTTGTTTTACATTTTGATTATAATAATTTATAATAGTTTAAAAATCGTGCAAAACTCTGTAATAGCTTATTTCCTTTTGATAATTAGTAATTAAGTAGAAACAAAATTTTCGAATTCAAAATTGCCAAGTTTAATAAATTTAGTGATTCCACTTTTTTTTCAAATAATTTTTTATGTTGGATTTTTCTACTTAATACATTCCTTATTTCCATGTACGGTAGACTGAAATTGCCATTATTATAAAAAGAGTTTTGTCCCTTTATTCTAATAGATAGACATAACAGTAAAACTAAAAATAAAAGGGTTCACTCAGATTTCTAGTAATTTTCATTTATGGTCATCCGTAGTAGCTGTCATCACTTGTCAATCAACACATGGATCAAGTATCGGATCAAAATTACGGTACCAATCGTTAATAATTCGTTGTATATTTCTTTTTTATGCTATAATTAAGTAATATTTTTTTTAAATCAGATTAATTTAACATTAAATTTTCTAATTTTACTAAAATGACGTGTCAGAAATTTTTTTAAATATTTTTAAAATCGATAAATTTGTGTTTGTTTACAAATTTCTTAAAATTAAGAAAATGGCGGGTTTTTTGAAAATTTAAAAATTTAAAATTAAATTTGACATTCCAATGTATATAGTTTCTATCTGAAATATACCAGAATTGTTTACTTAATGGAAATAATAAATTTAATGATTCAACTTTCAAGTAAAACTAAAATGAAATATTCAAGCATATTTTTTCATTTTAAAAAATGCATTTTAAACTTAGGTATCGATAATTTATGCCGAAAAAGTGGAGGTACCTAATATATATATATATATATATATATACATATTATGAGAGATTGTAATAAAATAATAGAGATTGTAATTGAATACTATGATTGTAATTCTTCAGGCGATGGTAATTAGCTGGTGAGTATATATATATATATATATATATATATATATATATATATATATATATATATTAGGTTGGTGCAAAATTAATGTCGTTTTCTCACAGATGTTACTATGTGAGAAAACGACATTATTTTTGCACCAAACTAATATATATATATATATATATATATATATATATATATATAGAGAGAGAGAGAGAGAGAGAGAGAGTGTGTGTTTTGACCACAATCTCCACTCCACTTTAATATTTACATACTTTCTATCCTGATATCGTGCACTTTAACTGATAAGTATACCATTCCTTAAAATTATATTTTCATCATATTTTCATCATTATATTTTCATAAGAAGAAATATATTTTTAAGGTGTGCTATATTTAAGGGATAAAGTGCTCAATATCAGAGATAGTGCGTATGTAAATATAAAAGTGAACATTGAAGTCAACACTTAGAGGCAAAAGACTGTTTCCTGCTAAACGCAATCATCTGGCCCGATGATTGCGTTTTAGCATGAAACAGTCCGTCGTCTGTCTATTGTGTTGACTTCAATGTTCATCATGATAAATCTGGCTAAAAAGGGTTGGTCCAAACGTCATCACATTGAAAAAACGACCACCAGAAAAATGAAATAAAATAAAATAAAATACCATAAAACAAAAGCAAGACAATGAAATCAAAGGAGGGCAGGCCAAAAGATATTTTATTGGAAAGACGCCCGCCCCCCCCCCGAAAAAAACAACTCTCCCTTTATTCAAGTTAACAGTTTTTTTTATATCAACAACCATTAAGAATTTGCGATTTCTGGTTGAGTAACATATGAGGGTTATTATACGTTGCTATAGTAAATGTTTCCTTCATACATAGGAGGCAATATCTATCGCTAGCCTTATATTCACGGCATTTTTTATTATCTATTTAATATGGGATCTACGCCTTGCTCATTTTTAATATTCCACACGTTATTAGATAAACTAGTCTTATGCCTGTATATCTCATGCGCAAAACTAATTCTATGGTTATAATATCGTTTTTTAAATGGTCATTGGGTTGAAACTACGTAGACTTTTTTTTTATCATTACGACTATTATTAAGTTTGTTGCTATATACTTTTGCTTTATATACCACACATTCATATTGGCATTTTTCCTTAAGCGTACAAGTGGCCTCCATGATGAAGCTGCATTTGGAGGGGATTGATATAGTGTTTATTTTTTATCTTTTTTAGTATTTAATTTATTAATCAAATTTGTAATGTTACTCATACAACTATAACTTAATTTAACGGTGTTTTTGTAAAAAAAAAAAACCTTACGACGGGGGATTTTTATATATATATATATATATATATATATATATATATATATATATATATATTCTAAAGAATTCATTCCCTAGTTTAGTAGCTACGACCAAATTATATGGTGTAGTGATCCATAAGATTTCCCGAGCACTATTTTCCCTCTATCAAGTACCTTAGGAGTTTCATCCGTGCTTTTATAGAAAAGATTGGTTTTATAGTGTCATACTCGACAAATAATTTATAACGTAGTCATACGCCGACCAGGAGATATATATATTATCACGTCTATGGAGAGATACGGGCTATTGCTCCCAGACCATGACAAATGAACAATTAGTAAACAAAAATATTTTAAAGAACACTGTTCGATTGAGATAATCGAACGGTAGTCTTTTCCCAGGTTCGCTTCGGTTTCAACACAAATACTGATCCACAATTCAAGAATGAACGATAAGGCGTAATAAATTTTGGTATAAGAATTTTAATATATACATATACACAAGATATTATAATAAAAGAAAAATATAAGCATGAGTAAAGCATCCGATGACCAGAATCTCAAGACTGATGTTGGGATACCAAAATATGCCCAAATCCAAGGGGATTCAACTAAACCCGAATGGATAAGAAAAAAAATAAGTATGAATAACTACGAATGCAGAAATCAACGCGTAACCAAAAAAAAAGAGATGGGATAGGATTTATATATTACTATTTTGACATGTGTAAAGGTGTTTGTGAGAACATAAAATTTATGGATGAATGTGTATCTTTCTAACACGGGTCCAAAATGTATAGTTACTTATCTTTATATTCAGTTCTCTCTCTTTCTGATTGTCCTTTCTTTTCTCTCTCACGTTTCCTCTTTTCTTTCTTTCTTTTCTTTACACAAATTGAATTTCAAACACGGTCCGGCTGCAACAGAGATATATACTTTCTTCTTCTCTCTTGTTTTCTCTTTTCTTTCTTTCTTCTTCTTTACACAGCTCAGCTCCAAACACGGTCCGGCTGCAACAGAGATATATATTTTCTTCTTCACTCTTGATTTCTCTTTTCTTTCTTCAAACACAGGCTGTATTCTCAGTGTGCAAATTTCCTTGCGTCTTCTGTGATAAATAACTCGATTTATCTTCTTCAATCTGGAGTTGACGAACAGAAATATACATCCGTATATTTCTTATCCGGTGTTGCTTATGATGAATCGGACAAGTTCCATCATTACCAAAATGAATCTTATCTTTCCGTTCATAAGTTATCAGCGCTTCGATTTCGAGTCTTGCTCCTTCAAAGACAAGACAGCAACTGACTTCCAAGTAATTTTCTAATTGCCACGTGTCCTGCATTTTGGCGCGAATTCCAGTTCCTGTTGCTTCATGACCTAACGTCAGTCCCCTGTCTAGATTCTGTCTAGATGTCTGTTGCTAGTGGTAACTGGGTAACTGGGTAACTGGGTCAGTCAACCTCTTGACTTGCTTCCCCAAAATGTCTCGAGACTCCAACGTGACCTCTTCTGTTGTCAAGCTGAGGTTAAACTTAATATATGTGTATGTGTGTTTGGGCTATCTACATTCGTAAGAATAGCCACTATTTCTTTAATTTTCTTCTAATCATATTTGCTTTGGTTAAAGATATAGTTATTAGTGGAATTGGAGAAATGTCTAAACATAATGTCATTAGGGATATGTTTAAAAATTTGTCTCTCTCTCTCTCTCTATATATATATATATACATATATATATATATATATATATATATATATATATATATATATATATATATATATATATTAAAAATGTCCTTCTTGAACAGTACAAGAAAGACACTTGGGTCACTTACACACAAAAAGAGAATTTCTCATATCTAGAATATTTAACATCGAAAAACATTTTCAAAAATTAATTATTTTTAATAATATGAGGAAATTTCCACCATTTGCCTGATGAAGGTCGCGAGACCGGAACCGCGTGTGGCAAAATTATGGAAAATAGAGCATAATAATTGTTTTAATAAAATCCACATTACAGTAAATTCGACCTTGCCAACCGAACGGTCGTTTGTGAGCGAGTGGTAAGGCACGTCAGGCTATATGACTGTTCCGGATAGGGTACAGGTTCGAATCCTGTCGAAGGACGTATATTTTCTATGAAAATTTCAGGCCGGTAAATGTTATTTAATACTGTTTATTATAAACAGAGTATTTACTTAAATACTTGTATCTATAAAAAGAAAGTTAAACATAAAAATGTATTTAAATAATTGTCGGACTTTGTCCATTTCATTATATATATATATATATATATATATATATATATATATATATAGAGAGAGAGAGAGAGAGAGAGAGAGAGAATGAAACACATGAACAGATCGAGAAAAATCCTCTTTACCAAAATATGGCAATGAAACCTGATCTACAAACTGATTTCTTAAAAATACATATTTTATTCATACAAACCTATCCAAAAATTCATGTCATTACTATGTAACCCATAGAGATTGATATGCCGTAAAACAAAATAAACCAAAGTAAGGGACTGGTTTTATACTGCGTCACCTATCTGGCCATCTAGTATGAATGGACAGTGAAAGTGGGGTCGGAGAGAGGGTAAAAATGTCAGTAATAGTTACACGGTATAAGAATCTGTGGGGAGCCATAATGATCCACGTCATAAATGATGACTGAATAGTTTGTCAGTTGCCTTAAACTACTGTAAAGCTCTTTAACTTGCCTGCTTATGACTTAATGTTTCCCTTTAGGGTTTCTCCAAACGTCCTATTCGAGTCATTTCTCCGCTTAATTTGCATACCTTTTATCCGAGGTTTTTGAATGAAAGAGAAAGCTTTGGGAAAACACTCCAGGCTAAAATGTCCAATGAGTTTTGTCCATGGTAAACTACAGACTGGGAAGCTTTTACAACATTAACCCAAGAACATATTCAAGGAAGAATCCAGAAGATAATTTCACAAGCGAGAAGTGCGAGAGAAGAATCTTTTAGCATCGAACTTTCAGTTACATCTAGCCATGTCAAATTACCCCAATCAAGGATTTGCTGAAATTCGTAAAATCTAGATTCCAAATGTGAGATCACATCAGAACAATTGTCATGAAAATATTTATAGAAAAGGCACGAGGAAGCTATGTTACGGCGGTAAGAAGGTGACTGATGCTGTGATGCCAGGTTCGAACCGACAACATTGCAGAATCTTATGTTATCGTGGAAGACATATAAATGTACAAGATAGATCTTGACGAGAAAGATTGTCTAGTTCGTCACAGTGAACCAACTTTCCTGGTAGCAAGGCTTCCAGTAGACTCAATATAAAGTTTCCACTTCATGTCAGTGGGAATCTTTAGCCTGAAAAGGCTCACTGGATCACTCTCCTGGAGCTTAGTATCAGTCAGGCTGATGGTAGTTAAAAATGGTTCTCTCAGACGTTAAAACTAAGAAGCCATTTCTTGCCTCGGTTAACAATAGATCGTAGATCTTTTTTTGTTGTTAAATCAACACCCAATTTGACTATATCGAAGATATAAAACTTATCCTTATTGAGGGAATCAATAGTTGTATAATAAACACAGATACTGTGTTTGGAATCGATGTAAATTAAAAACAATTTAAGTACTGGAACTGATACATCGGAAGAGTCACATCGTGTTGATTGGAGACTATCCGTGCAAAAATGTTTTGAGGTGTTTGGGAAGGAAAGGCTATACGTGTTACATTCAAGCGTGATCTTCGAAATGAAGGCGAATTATTCTTTCTCAGGTCGCATTATCTCTCCGTCTCTTCAGTGTCTTTTAGTGTGTCTGAAATTACTTTGGAAATATCCCAGTGGTGTATTTTAAATATTGAAGCAGTGCCTTAAAATATGTTTTTACAAATAATCAAATTGTTTCATATATTTGGACATATCGATTTTTTACGTCTAACCGCCCGTTTGTGTATTTCCTGTATGCAGTGATTTGTTTGCTTTTAAATCCTACTCAGAAAAGGTGTCTGAAAAGTTCTCAGATCGAGCAAGAAAGGACTCTCAATTAAATTCTGATTTTTAGACATGTTTTTTTCATATATTTTTTAGAAATGAGCCAAGGCAAGTTCTTTTCAGTATCCTTCTACACACATCATTGGATTTATATGTATGTACACCCTTTTGCAAATTAATTCAAAGAAAACAAATAATTCCGTTATTATTTACTCTTTTTCGTAGGCTTCTACTGAAACATTACCTAATGCACAAGTTAGTACTTCGTATGTCCATTCCACGACGTCGTTCCTTACAGATTGAACACAGATCTTGATTGGATTTAAATCAGGAGAGTTTCCGGGCCAGTCTTTCGTACTTTGATTGCTCACTGGTTAGGCTTGCCAGTGCGTTTGTGCAGCGTTATAATTTTCGTACGCTTCCTTGGAATAAAGTCCATCGCAGACAATAACCATAGGACAAATAATCGACAATCGAGACAATAGTGTTTGGCTGTGATAAAAATCTGATGCAATCACGGATGACGCAATATTTATCAAGGCCGAACAAATTTCATACACGCCGAAAATAGATTCATATTAATGCAAACCACTAAAATGACCTTATCTGATAAAAAAATAGAAATCGATTACACCCTGTCACACCATTGGGTCTAAAACTGACCGTATGTTGAAAGAAAGGAAACTGAAGTGATTGTTTCAGTTAATTTGCACATGGGTGTAGGTTTATATTTCCGTTATGCGCTAGATAGATAGATAGATAGATAGATAGATAGATAGATAGATAGATAGATAGATATCATGCGCATATGAATCGACACTGCACGGTGACTGTCAGTTTACCAATTCACGTCAACTTCAAAAGTTATATAGATGATTTAAAGTGTAAAAGTAACAATATTCATGCTGTTTTGATTTCTATGTTCATACTGTATATATCTATCAATGTTCTATCAGTAATAGTGAATAGACTTTTTTCGTAAATGTAAAAAACTTTTATGCGGCATTGTGGGTGAGGAATTCTTTTCAACTCTACTCTGCTTATTCCTTTGACGCAGTATCACAAGACTTTCGCTAATCTATCGCTATTCCCATTGCAGATATTCAAGCAAACTTCTTTAGTTTTCCCCAATTCAGATCTTAACGCCAACGACCCGATATGCCACGTACACATAGTCGAAGCATCCTCATTCCCTTCGTAAGAAGGAAGGTCAACAGTGATAGTTTCATTCCGCGAACCGCTACTTTTTGGACCGTATTCCCGAGAGAGTTCTGTTCTGATCACTTCAACCTTAAGATCAAGTTTAGTGTCAACTGTTATATATCCTACATATACTCATAATCTGAACTTAGTTCCTCATCCTGGGTCCATACAATAAACTCAGTTAGCAACCCTTTGCCTTGGCATTGCATGAGGTGAATATTTAGTCAAAAATGTTACATGATCTGTTCATGTTCTTGTCTTTCACTCTTTGTTTCTCCCTCTCGTTCTATATATATATATATATATATATATATATATATATATATATATATATATATATATATATATATATATATATACACACACAATCGTAGTTGATAAGTTTCAACAGTGATACAGTTGGCTATTAAAATGGCCCAATGCAACTTAGAGCCTATAAAAGGTAAGATAAATGAAGAATAAAAATTAAAACAAGCGAGAATCAACTCAAGTTTTATCCTCACAAATTGCTGGTAATATTTTTTTTTTTAAATGTATTACTGGCAATTTTTTCTTTCAAAAAATGTATTGCTGGTAATTTCTTTTTCAAAAATGTATTGGAGACTTACTATCGAGACAGGAGTAAATGGTTGCGTCATCAGTATAGATACTAAGTTGAGAACTGACACCATTAGGATGGTTGATGATGAAAATGACGAACAAGGTAGGTCCAAGGAGAGAACCCTGGGAGACACCTGCATTAATATTAAGTTGGTGCAAAAATAATGTCGTTTTCTCACACATGTTACTTTTCTATATGATTTCTGAATTAATTCATTGATATATATAGCCATGTTATATATCATTTTGAAGCGCGTTTTTCGCTCTATCGAATCCTGTTATTCGTTACCGTTCTCAATCTCTTCATTCATTTTTTGCAGGCTTTTCGACAGCATGGACAAAATTCAAATCCGCACGATTTTCTTGTTCCAGTTCAAACTAGGCCGAAAAGCTGCCGAGACAGCTCATGATATCAATGATGCGTTTGGCCCAGGAACCACTAACGAACGTGTGGCACAACGGTGGTTCAAGAAATTTCGCAATGGTGACGAGAGCATCGAAGATGAAGATGGTCGCGGCCGGCCGACTGCGGCTGATAACAAACATTTGAAAGCCTTAATTGAGGCCGATCCTCGCAAAACCACACGAGAAGTTGCTGTTGAACTCGAGGTCGACCACTCAATAGTCATTCGCCATTTAAAGCAAATAGGGAAGTCAAAAACGTTGGATAAATGGGTGAACGATAATCAAAAAAATCGTCAAAAAGCGACATTATTTTTGCACCAAACTTATAGAAAAAGATCAAGAAGAGTGGCCGTTCAAGATAACTTTTCGTTTCGCGATTTGAAAAGAAAAACTGAATCAATTGAAAAATTCGTGCATAAATACCATAAGCTTTCAATTTGCGAAGAAGACCAATATGCCAAACATTGTCAAATGCCTTCGAGATGTGTAAAGAAACAGTCCGAGCTTCACCATTCTTATCTAAAGCTTGATAGACTCTCAGCAATAATCATTAATACACCATAATTTATTCCTTTTGAAAATTTATTCCGTTTTGACTCAAGCGAGACAAATCTTCTGGCGCGACACAGAGAACCAAATTTTCTTTGCCGTAGATGAAGCTATTGATTCAATGTAGTTGTTTCACCTCGTGAGACAAAGCAGTCGCAGAGAGGCGCTCTGGTAGAGTTGGAGGCAAGAAGAGATCTCTTTGGTGGGTAAATGAGAGCAGTTTCGTTTTGGAAGCATTAAAGTTTACAACAAACTCTGAAGCACGTTGCTAGCTCAGGATATTACCTCATCTTTTTCTCCATAAGAATCATTCAGCAGTTCTGTGTAATTAAATCTTATCCTCGCCCCATTCCATCTCACAAGGAACGTCCTTGAAATGTCACTGAAAAGTTATATCTCTTTGAGGGATATGTGGCCCAAAGAACCGCTCATTTTCAATGTTATGGTAACGTTGCGAGGCGTCCTAGCGGAATATTCCACAATGGTAAAATAAAATATTTTTTTCGCTTACTTTATGACCTATGTTTATAAGAATTATATAATATCTGGTGAATTTTAAACAGACATCACAACAACCTTAGCTTTTTTGATCAGGATATTGCATAAGCCACTATCCTAGATAAAAGTTTTCAAAGGGAACCCAATTTTTTTATGTATTTTATCAGAAATAAACAAAAAAAACTAAAGCTTTTATATCTAAACAAATCACGGATATGTGCCTGCCCAAGCAATGAGGTACCAATGGTATTTATTAAAATTTTATGACTCATAAATGTCGGATGTAAATGTCTTACCATATCTTCTTCTTCAATGTGTCTTTGAGAAACATATAGATCCGTCACTATAGATACACATAAATAAAAATATATATTCAGTTAAAAATTAAAAAAAAAAAAAACATCGTTTATAATAGCTCATAGAATAGCTGAAAGCGCTCGGATATATAATGATCTGGCTGATTTTTACACACTTCAGAGAGTAAAATACTTTTACGAATGCAAGAAAAATTAACTGATCAGCTGTTATATATATATATATATATATATATATATTCTGCACAATTTAATACATACATACGCACACACACACACACACACAAATACATATATATCTATTAAATTGTGCAGAATATATATTCTATCATAAAGAAGTAATTATACAAAGAATTAATTAGCATTGTTAATATAATTAATGGGGAAATCTTATTAACAATTTCTTGAATAATGTGATCCTTATTATGTTGCTAGGCCGAATATTTTCGAAAATCTCATATTTCCATCCTCAGGGTGTTATTTTTGCGTTCAATGTAAACTTCAAGACGAAATAAATACAGTGTATAGCGAAATATGCTTTTTTTAAATGTTTATTGGCAGTTATAGAATTTTCGAACGAGCGGTGTTATTGTTTAAATATTTCAAGTGAGAATTTAGTAACGTGTTAAATCCACGGATTTTTTTTTTTTTTTTGTATGTGTTTTTCAGTTAAAATTTAAACATAATGATCGCGTTATTCAACGAATCGTTAGTGATATGTCCCGGAGAGGGATATATTTATTCAAAGTAGCAAAGTGGTTGTTCACTACTGTACCCGGGTAGCACAATCTAGCAGGTAAAAGTAACGGACTGGTCCTCGTCGTAGTGGTAGGCAATAGGCGAAGACAATAGGCGTAGTCAATAGGCGTCGTCCTGTACCGCCACATCATTCTGTATTTATAACTGACACAATCGAATCATATTACTGTGAGGGGGAACCCATGTTTACGCATATTCATTACATCAGTTAGTAAGTTAATGCCTAAAGTCTTGTTAGTTAGGAGATTTCTCTATCAATTACATTAACATTGCTAATTATTTTTTTGTATAATTACCTCTTTATGATCCAGTCTCAAACTTGGCCAAATAACTAAACAGCAAAGTTTAATTATGAATATCTTTTTATAGCAATGGTTTAAATAGTAGGAATAATATTTTAAAAACAAAACATTGTTCTCTCCCCAAAATTGTTAATACAATAGTCACTCGCCCAAAACGAATTATTCTGGCAATTCAATATATGTTTCGGCTTTGAATAAACTACAAAGTTTATAGAAGACGTTCAATATGAAATCAAAGAATAAATCAAATATGTTTCTGGACCATTCATGTAGCTGTGTATGTGTATGTTTTATTATTTGCACATGTCTGCGTGCGTCACGTAATTACATTAGGCTCAAACTTGGTTCTTGTAACAATACAAATTACAGTTAGCCCCCCCCCCCAACACGTTTATTCCACATCAATCAACTTCCGCCATTCGAAACCATTTGAAAATACAA
>OZ010573.1:9685667-9728167 GCA_963932145.1 Acanthosepion lycidas
AGTTGAGTACTGCGAGAAAAGAGACCCGAAAATATAATATACCGTAGCTAAACAAGCTAATTTACGTGCTAATACCCTTGGGAAAGGTATGAATTCTCTTCTCCCCACCCACTAGCTATCAGAAAATAGAACAGAAAATAGCCTTGGATAGATGAATGGCAACAAGTCAACCGCAGAAAGAAATGGCAATCTACTGCGGGAAAGAAATGGCAATCTACTGCCTCGTCAGAGATGTATCGAAAAATACATGATCTCCTAAGAGTGTATCACGGATCGCACATGAATATTATTGAATAGAGTAGAGAATAGCGGCCCATAGAGTAATAGAGGATAGAGTAGGAATGCGATCAATTCGACACCCATATATGCGTTTGGGCACAACGAGGTGGTGTAATAGGTAGCAAGTATGTCTCACTAGAACAATTACTACTGAGTAGTGACTTCGATCCACTCTTGGTGTCCCACATTTTCGGCCTTGTGCCATATCAAATCTACGCTTGGAATCACTGTAAGCATGGATTCCTGCTTTTAAGGCTGGTTATGGTTACTTAATTTTTGGTTCCCGTTACTTATTTTTGTTAATTCTGGTTACTTATTTTTTAATTCAGGTTACTAATTTTTTGGTTCTGGTTACTTATTTTTTGGTTCTGGTTACTTATTTTTTTTGGTTTTGGTAACTTAATTTTGCTCTGGTAATTATTTTTGGTTCTGGTTAAATATTTTTTTTGATTCTGGTAAGTTATTTTTTGGTTCCGGTTACTTATTTTTTGTTCTGGTTATTATAGTTTGGTTCTATTTACCTTTTTTTTGGGGGGGGGGGTGGAGGGGTTCCTGGTTAATTTTTCTTTCTTTTTTTTTTTTTTTGATTCTGTGTGATTATTTTTGTTCGTTCCGGCTACTTATTTTTTGGTCCTGGTTATTATTTTTTGTTCTGGTTATATTTTTGGATCTAGCTACTTATTTTTTGGTTCTGATTACATATTTTTTTATTCTGGTGCCTTTTTTTTTTTCTGGTTCCGTTTGCTTATTTTGTGTTCTTGCTCTTATTTTTTGGTTCTATTTACCTAATTTTTGTTTCTGGTTACTTATTTTCTGGCTCTGGTTGCTTACTTTATGGTCCTGGCTACTTTTTTTTCTTTTTTTTTTTTTGTTCTGGTTAATTATTTTTTGGGTTCCGGTTACTTCTTTTTTTAAATTTTTTGGTTCTGGTTACTTATTTTTGGTTCTGGCTACTTATTTTTTGGTTCTGGTTACTTATTTTTGGATTTGGCTACTTATTTTTTGGTTCTGGTTACTTATTTTGGGATTTGGCTACTTATTTTTGGGTTCTGGTTACATTTTTTTTCTGGTTCCTAATTTTTTGCTTCTGGTTAGTAATTTTTTGATAAACACTTTCCGATTCGTTTTCTGTTGCAAAGCAAAAACTCATTTTTCGTTTCCTATAACAATGCGGATAGAAAAAAATGAAAGGTTGACATTCCTGATTGAAAGAATACGGCAGGCGATGGAACTCTGTGTTTTGTCCTCAAGCGAAAGATAATGTGGAACAGAAATCAAGTTTTTGCACATCTTTTTTTTTTAAATGAACCTTTGGAATGGATTTTTTGCTCTCTTCTCAAATTCTCTCTTTGCAAGCTTTCCCAATTCGTTAGGGATGTTGAACCTGACATTAATTATTTACGCAAAATCTATATAGCTATTAATTAGATGCAATTCAGTTGCCTCGTTCAAAATAGTTTAATTCAGGATTGACAATCTTCCACAACAAGTGTATGTCACAGTAAGCATTTCTTAAACCTTTTTAAACCATAGCTGTCATATACAAGTCTTCGCAGTAAACATACAAAAATCTTATTAAATCCATCTGTTACAGTACGAGCCTTTCGAAAAACACCCAGAAAGCTATAGCTAATTTCTATTGTTCTTTATTTATAATTCTACAATGTACTATAAAGGACCCACTCTTAGAAGATAAAATAATTCTCGATGCAGTTTCTTGACGTTCGGTCGTCATTTTACTTTAGTTGGTTCACAATTCAATTGTTGTGATAACTATGGCGACAAAGATGAGGACAAGTGTCCGAATAATGTAAATAGTGTACATAAAAACTCATCTCAGAAGGATAGACAAATACTGAAAACCGAAACGTTGTAATAGATATGGCGTCAAAGGTGAGGACAATAGTCCGAATAATGTAAATAGCGTAAATAATAACTCATCACAGAAATATAGACAGATACTGAAATGCTCAAACGCTGTAATAAATATGGCGACAAAGATGAGGACAATAGTCCGAATAATGTAAATAGTGTACATAATAAATCACCTCAAAAATATAGACAGATACTGAAAGGCCGAAACTTTGTGATAAATATGGCAACAAAGATGAGGACAATAGTGCGAATAATGTAAATAGTGTACATAATACCATATCTAAGAAATATAGACAGATACTGAAGGTCCGAAACTTTGTAATAAATATGGCGACAAAGATGTGGACAATAGTGAGAATAATGTAAATAGTGTACATAATACGTCATCTCAGAAATAAAGACAGATAATGAAAAGCCGAAACGTTGTAATAAATATGGCGACAAAGATGATGATAATAGTCAGATTAATGTAAATAGTGTGCACAATACCTTATCTTAGAAATACAGACAGACGTGAAGGGTCGAAACGTTGTAACAAATATGGCGACAAAGATGAGGACAATAGTGCGAATAATGTAAATAGTGTACATAATACCTCATCTCAGAAATATAGATAGATACTGAAAGGCCGGTACGTTGTAATAAATATGGCGAGAACGATGAGGACAATAGTGCGAATAAAGTAAATAGTGTACATAATACCATATTTAAGAAATATAGACAGATACTGAAATGCTCAAACGTTGTAATAAATATGGCGACAAAGATGAGGACAATAGTGCAAATAATGTAAATAGTGTACATAATACCTCATATCAGAAATATAGACAGATACTGAAAGGCACATAATATAGACAGATACTGAAAGTTCAAAATCTTATTTGAAAATACCAAACGAATTTTGGAAATGGATTTTCACATAGTTCTCCTTTTGTATTCTGTGACTACTGCAAAAATTTCAATGAATGCCTCATCGTCAAGTAAAATACTTCATTAATAATTCAAAGTTTGTCTTTTATCTGATTCAGAGAGTATACATTCGAAAGGTTTGTATGAAAGAACATCATATTTCTCACCCAATTTACATTTGAATACGCGACAGATGATTAATGTTTGCAACCAGCAGATGCCAAGCAGAAGAACTATTTGGAAAACCGACGACTTTCATTCGATTCAGTCATACACACAAGCAAATACATACTGATTATATATGCACAGACACAGACCCAGACAAACATTCGCACAGAAGCATATATATATATTACTATGTGAGAAAACGAAATTATTTTTGCACCAACCTAATATATATATATATATATATATATATATATATATATATATATATATATATATATATATATATGCAAGATCATTAAATATGACAGACAAGGTGCTTTGATTAGTTTTTTTTTTATTTAATTTCTCAAGTGATCTTATAAGCTTTTCTTTTCTTTTAAACTAGTAAAGACTCTTCCGATCTTAATTTCTCTTAGATATAAATTAGGTGTTATTATAAATTTTCCCTCTCGTCCCCTTTTCTTTAAAGAATTAAATAACGTGATACAAACTCTTGTTAATAACGGATTTCGTAATCAATTTTTGTAATTCCATATTAGTTTTTTTTATATCTAAAGTAGCTAATAGCAACAATGAGAATATAAACATAAACAGCATCATTATTATATTTTTATAAAAATAAGATAAATGATAATTACAAACAAGATGAAACTAGACTTAAGAACATTATCAAAAATGGCATAACAACAGTAGACAAGAGCAAAAAAAAAACAACAAAAAAAAAAACATATTTATTACAAAAAAATGAAAACCGCCAATCTTTTAGTCAAAATAATAATTCACCTCCTGGATCAAAATTAAATAGAACAAATATTACTGATCAATGAAAATCCGTAAACAATTATATTGAATACACCACAAAATGTTTAACAAGGAGACTCACGCTACATCTTTCTGACTTTAGCGCAATTAGGACGCATGGATCCTTACCGGACCTTATTCAAAAAATACTTGTTGATAGTAAAAATATAATAGTATCGTATACATGTAGAAAATGCTAAAAATAATAGAATCCTTCATAATAAAAAAAACTACACTCAATAATATCACCTGCGAACATGAAAACAGTATGTTGACCGTGTTTTGAAAATGTAACATTATATATATATATATATATATATATAATAATCTATTTCTAGTTAAAAAAAGTTAATGTATTTCATAGGTAAATGGCTACATGTATAGCCAAAAGCGCTCGAAAAAATACAACATTTGGACATGTTTATATTATTTATTTAATGAAAAAAAAAGAAATTATAAAATCACATAAGAAATGAAAAAAATACTTAATCAAAGCACGTTGTTTGTCATATTTAATGAAACTTGTACGAAAGGTTTGCTGCCTAAATAATATATATATATATATATATATATATAAGTGAACATAGAAGTCAACACTTAGAGGCGACAGTCTGTTTCATGATATATGCAATCGTCAGGCCACTGATTGCCTGACGATTGCATTGCCTGACATATAGCATAAAACAGACATGGCCTGACGATTGCATATAGCATGAAACAGACTGTCGCCTCTAAGTGTTGACTTCTATGTTCACTTTTATATTTACACACGCTCTATCTCTGATATTGAGCACTTTATTCCATAAATATAGCACACCTTAAGACTATATTTCTTTATATATATATATATATATATATATATGATATTTAAGAAACAATAGATATTTGTATATATAGGACTCAATATTAAATATGTTAAAATAAAATATTAAAAATAGAGTGTTAATAATATTATATGAAAAAAAAAATTAACTTTTAAATTACAATTTTAGCCCGACATCGATGTTTCTTGGTAAAATTGGTCTTCAGGGTTTGTAATGTCAAACGGAATTACCATTTTTTTTTTTTTTAGTTTTTTCACTTTATTCGGCGTCTTTCTCAATTCGCTTTTTTTTACTCTGTATTATACACAGGCCTATTCATGAATTTAACCTTCTTTTATACGCACCCTTTCATGAAATTTTGCTTTTCTTTACGTCTTTCATTTTTTTCTGCTGTAGCTTTTTTTTTATACTATAGTTAAATGAGAAATTATAAAAATAGTACCACAATATAACATTACCAATAGGAACTGTAGAATGAAATCAAATTTTTAAATAAAAAGAATGATATAATGGGTCGATGCCAACTTGATAATAATCTATTAGGTTGTTGCAAAAATAATGTCGTTTTCTCACATATGTTACTATGTGAGAAAACGACATTATTTTGCACCAACCTAATAATATAATAAAATCAAATTTTGATTAAAAATATTAACTAAAATATTTAATGTTTCCAATATTGTGGTAGTATTTGTGGAACGCTAGAATTCAAATTAACTGAATTAAACACGTATAGATAATGTGTGTTCTTTTTAAGACTATTGTACAGCGCTAGGCTGCACGGTAGTTTTTTGTATCAATTATGTTTACGTATTAGTAGTAGTAGCAATATTAGAGTAGCATTAGTAGTAGCATTTTCTCAGATACGATCTTTATATCTGGTAAATAATACAGTGACAGCGTGTCAACTAAAAGCCTGAGGTATTATGCGATTTTTCTCTGACTCTATGTATTCATTAGTTCCGGATTCTTCATACCATTCCTAAGAGGTTTCCTTCCTGCATGAGTTCCAATGGGCAATCAGTAGTGATTCTCTTTATCCGCGTCTCCATCTTGTCGGTCATCGTAGAAAGTACAATAATAGGAACTGGTATCTTCATTATTATTATTATTATTATTATTATTATTATTATTATTATTATTATTATTATTATTTCCTTGAATACTGTTATATATACATCATTTTATTAAGTGTCCCAAAGTAACGTCAGAATTGGCTTCAAGTTATTTCCAACTGATTATTTTTGTAAACTACCCCTCACCCCCCAAAATCCTAAGATCACATATTTTACATAGATAAAGCTGTGTGAGATCTGTAATTGTGAGTACAATATTTTGTATTTATTTCAGCCAGAAACCTCTTCAATGAGTCTATCGCGACCTTTTCCAATCAAATTGAGCGCTCCAGATACAGCTGGAATTACTAATGTCCACATGTACCACATTTTTAGATTTTCACCTCAAGATTCTTGTATTTTGATCGTGTTTTGTATACCTTCAAAGATATATTACAATCTGCAGGGGCTGTCATAGCAATAAGAAAGCACATTCTGTTCTTGTGGTCTTTGATCATGATGTCTGGACGATCAGCATTGATTGCTTTTTATGTAGAGTAAAACCCTATGAAAATATTGCAGGTCCTATCTCTGTAACCGGGTCTGGGTGATGTTCATACGAGATTCTTACAATTTCCTTCATGTAAAAGTTGCGTAATTTCCAGTGCAGATGCTGGTCAACTCTATGAGATTGATTTTTATATTCAATGGGATACGGAGTGAATATAGGTGCTCTACTACGATTTAAGTGGTGGTGGTGGCGGTGGCGGTGATGGTGGTGGTGGTAGTAGTAGTATCTCTTTGAGGCATGGACTTCTAGGAATCCCTTCAATGAGTCTACTGCAATCTTTTCCAACAAATCCTATGGCTCCAACAACACCTGGGATTGTTGATGTTCCCATATGCCACATGTTTGAGATTTCTGTATCAAGGTCCTTGTATTTTGACAACTTTTTGAATATCTTCAAAGATACATTGCAGTCAGCAGGGACTGCCATATCAATAAGGAGGGACTGTTTTTGTTTGTGGTCTTTAATAACAATGTCTGGGTGGTTGGCTTTGATTGTTCTGTTAGTGTGTATTGTGTAGTCCCATAGAATTGTAACAGGTCCTCTCTCCGTAACAGGGTCTGGGTGGTGTTCATACCAGTTTCTTTCAGTTTTCTTCCTTATTATTATTATTATTTATACGGATTAAACTTCTGACGCAAACATTAAAATGCCGTCTCCTGTACTGAAAAATATTTTATTTGTTTTGTTTCTTTGAAAATATTCTTTTATAAAATAATAGATTCCAATATTTTTTAGTGCTTCTTCCTTCTTAAGCATGTGACTTATTGCAAGCCTGAGTGAAATTTAAAAAATAATCTAAATTTTCTCCATTCAAAACATGATTAAAATCGATCTCATGTTTTCGGTATCAAATAAAATTCTTTTAATTGTGTCTCCTTTTGTACTTTGATAAAATTTGTCTCTGTTCAGTCTTTATCGAATTACCTCTTCGTTCGAAAAGCATTTCTTTGCCTCTTTTCGATTGGTTTCTTCATCTTTATTAGAGAAGACATAGAAACAATCAGAGAAATTTGCACTTGTTTTGTTTTTTTAAAATTGAGTCCAAAAGATTATTTTCTTTTTTTAGAAATAAGATTATTTCACTATCTATTCATTAATTTAATAAGATATTTGTTTCGTATCATATACAGACACACACACACACGCACACACACAAATTACACACACACACACACACACAAAAACACACACACACACACACACATATATATATATATATATATATATATATATATATATATATATATCCAAGTATAGGATTGGTATATACGGAATAAATTCCAATAATCAATGTTCGTTATCAAGTTTTTGGAATTCTCCTATACTTGTATTTTGATTGGTCATTGCAGCTTATGTAACAGGGTTTCTCCTAGCGAAGTCAACATTGAAGTTAACACTCAGAGGCGACAGGCTGTTTCATGCAAGGCGCAATCGTTAGATTACGAGGAAAGCACGTCAGAGCTACTGAAGATTCCGACTAGCATTAAAAAGCCTGTCGTCTCTGAGTGTTGACTTCAATGTTGACTTTTATATTCATATTTACATACGCTCTATCTCTGATATTGAGCACATTATCTCATAAATATAGCACACCTTAAAACTATATTTCTTCATATATATATATATATATATATATATATATATATATATATATATAATTTTTTTATATTTTTTTATTGTTCAATATATATATATATATATATATATAACAATAAAAAATATGAAAAAATTAAAATCTTCAGATACACTGGGTTGTAGATTAATATTCTTTCGTTTTTTTTTATTATTTCATTTAGATTCCTCGACAAGTTTCGGCCAAAATGGCCATCATCGGGAGCAGAAATATTTCTGCTTGCTGGTAGCAGTAAACTACAGAAATAAATGTCTTGATGGAGAAAATGAATTTTTCTCTGGAGTTTTCATTTGTTTTTTTTTTGTTTTTTTTTATCTTTTTAACATGAATCTTTTAATATTCCTTGTCTTGGTCAAACAGTCTCTTTTAAGTTGTTATTTGAGATAAGAGCTGGATGGATCTACGCTTCTCTGAATTCCCTTGGTCAGGTTGACAGTTTTATTGGTCCTGGAGAGGGATGTGTCTCTGTTTAGTGTTTGTGTTCTTTGGTTCTTAGGGAGTGAGTGAGTATGATATGTGTAAGCGTGTGTATTGCTGTTGGTGTGAGTTATCATTTGGCTCATTGGGGAGTGAATGAGTATGATGTGTGTAAGTGTGTATATTCGTGTGGGTGTGTGCATAAGTGTGAGGCTTCAACACCTCCGCAAGCATGTCTGTCTTGTGTGGATGAGAAATGTGGGTAGGTTTTGATTTGTTGAGCTATATGTGATGAGGAAAATGAGAACATATCTTGCTGCAGCAGGTGAGACCATTCGAAAGTTTCGTGTACCGGATACACAGAGATTCGCATTATCACCAAGAGAGAATGCGGTCCGTTTCGCTACATATTCTGCGCAACGCCATCATTGATGTGAGGCTCTACAACCTGAACAGAGTTGGTTTACATACAGTCAACTTCTTTACCCGGGTATCATTTCTTTATCAAACGATCTATGTTTTCTGAGTCAGATCGAATAACTCATCTATTGAATTATTGCTTGGGTATCATTTAGGGATGAATGATTTCATTGAATACTTGCTGTCTTTTTTTTTTAATCTTTAGACCCCAAGCAAGGCGATAATTCCACTAAGATGCAAGGGGTTACTGGGAGTTAAAAAGAGTGAGAAGCCTTTAATGAGAAAATAAGACGATAAAGCTATATTTAGGGTTAGATTTTAACTACGAAACTAAGCAAATATTGTACAAAGGAACATATATAAAAACATTTATTTTTTATTCAAGTCATTTCTTTTTCTTGCGTCTTCATTCTACTTTGACCAGCGCAGTACGAAGATTCTTGACAATGATTTGATCCTTGCCAGCCTTATGATCAAAACTAATCACAACGTGGGATAAGGCAAGTTCTGGATCGAAGTGATCATGTCATTGATCAGCGATGGGTGTTTAACATTTGGAAGACCAGGACGGATTTGAAGGCGACATCGGGAGTGGAAGAGAGTGAGTAGATTTTAGTGAGAAAATAAGATAATAAAGGTAGAATGACAAGGAAGACAGAAGATGGCAATTTGGGTTGCTTTGACGTTTCTAAAGAATTTAGGTGACAGAGAAGAAAGAAACCGGAAGTGTGAGAGAAAAAACTATCAAAATAGAATGTGCAGCTGCATCTAGTTCAAGAGTGAAACGGTGTGACTTAGTTGCCATTCTATTAGTACTTTTATATTCCTGCAAACGTGACACCAACAATGAAATCAGACCTATTGACTTGAAAATATTTGTGGAAAGACAGAAAGAAACCACGTCCCGGAGGTGGGAAAATGTCTGGATTCAAGATACCAATCAAGAACAATTATATTACAGATACTTCTTTGAATTTTGAAAAGAAGCTCGAGATATATAGTAAAAACTAACAATCAATATTTTTTTAGCATTTCACCCCAAGGAAGGCGGGAGTGACAATAGTAAATAAGGGGTTACAGAGAGTAAATGTAAAGGAAAAGACCGGATATAAAATAGCTTGAGGATTGGATAGAAAGATGAACGGAGAAGGATAAAAAGAAGGGGATCAATTTATCATAAGATGTCGATTGATATTGCATTTACATTTTTGAAGATTATAGTTATCACGAAATCAAGTAGGAGGAAAAGAGTTCCTCTGTCAGGAAGTCCGACAGAAGAAGCTGTTGGAGTAAAAGAGGTGGTTACATTTAACTGTTTCTACAATAAAACGGTGAGACCGAGCTTCCAACCTAGTACCATGCTTAAGTTCATGCAATCGAGGTACCAGTGAAATTAGCTCGCCAGTGCAGTTGCCATGAAAATATTTGTATACGAACAGATCGAGGCTTAATATCTTTAAAAATGTAGGCTCAGGTTTTATGTAAAGAAAATATTGTGTATAGGGCGTGGCATTGAGGAAAGAATAAAAAGCGAACGGGAAGGATACAAAGAAGAATGTTATCACGGCACCAGATTATGTCGATTGACATTATATTTAAATTTTTGAAGATTGTAGTTATTAGGGAGGCAAGTAAGAAGAAGAGAGTTCCACTGTGGGGAAGCGAGAGAGGATAACTTGATGTAGTGCAAGAGGCAGTCACATTTATTCTGTTTCGACAGTAAAAGACTAAGAGACTGAGATGTCAACAGGGTATTACGCTTAAATTCATCCAGTCGGGGCCCCAATGAAAATAGCTCGTCAGAACAGATGTCATGGAAATATTTAATGCACGGACCAATGGAATGCAACGAGAAACATTGTCTGGCCCATCACACTGAAACAAAATTAGACATAACGGGTCCAATATAATCACTCCACCATATGAGTTCATATTGGAGCAATGAGCTTCCCTACTAAATGTTAATATCAGTCCTACTAATGGAAGTCAGAAAATATCTTTGGTGATGAAAAGAAAGCAGTTTTGTTCTGGGTGCGTGAAAAATTACAAAGCATTACTTGTCACAGTTAACTGTTGCAGTTTTTTTGTGTATATATATATGTACTAGTGAGTTATTCAAAATGCCTTGACTCACTTTATAGTCCACCAATAGAAGGTTAACCAATCAGAAGACGTAGAACATTCAATCCGTCGTGTATAAAGGCGGCCATTTTTGTCTACTCTACCCGAATGTCCAGTCCAGCTTGTCAGGCGAAGAGAAACAGAAGGACGAACTATGCTCTGCTACCTTTTACTAAAACTGAACAACGGTTTCCTACTGTCTTCAAGATATTCAATGCTAACCTCTGGATTCTCTACTCAAGACGACCGTCATTATTAACAATATTAGCAAATGATTGAAGGTCCTTTTCGCAGTTGTCAATTTTACCTTGTTGGGCCTATATGACTTTCTCCTAACACAGAATTGAATATGATGCCATCAGAAATGTCGTTGATGAAGATAGGCATCAACGTACGTCTAAGTATAGAACCCTGGGTGATCCTCGCATTCTCTACCAGATCTCTCCGAGTTTCAAATGCATCGATCTTGAATAACATTATTCTCAGCAAACATATATGACACTGATTTGTTCAAGTGTTCACTAACTAACGTACATAAACGTCAACCATTGCCGTCTGCCAGTGGTATGTTATCTAGTGATAGGAAAATACCATGTTCGTGCCTTTCTTTCAAGTGTAAAATTAAAACTGAAGTCTTTCAATCTATCTTCAGTACAGCTAACACTTACATCTATCCATTTATATATCTATCTATCTATAGACATGCTACTTATAAATAGACGCCATTATTTTCTCACATGTGACATTTGATGAAGCTAAGCTAATTGATAATTACTTAATTTATTCGAAATATACGCGGAAATTAACATGTGGAGACGTTCATTTCTTACATAGACACATTTATGTTTTCATATTTGACATTCATTAAGGATCTATTCATTGCTTTAATAACTCAAAGAATTAATAGACAGAGACATCAAGGATTTAAAAACAACGGGCCGCGGTTTCGAATTTGTTTCAAGAAAGATTTGATTTATAATTTTGAATTATCAACACTACATTCATTTCATGACTGTCAATTTCACGACTGAAGCGAGCATCAAGTCATCTTCATTTTTGGCTCTCTGTCTTGCTCTCTCTCCCCCACCTCTCTCTATATCTATCTCTCTCTCTCTATCTCTCTCTCTCTCTCTCTCTCTATATATATATATATATATATATATATATATATATATATATATATATATATATTGTTTGTAGACCGAAAGATCCTTTTTTTCATCTTCAAGTTTTAAGCTAAAAGGAAAAATTACAGCCTGACGATGAAGGAATGATTTTTCGAAAGTACTTAAAAAAAATATACACTAGAAACATCTGACAATGGTTTTATAAATAAGGATCACATCATTCAATGGATTAACAGTATTTTAATGCATGCAGTATGTTTCTACTAGCGTAGGGATTTCACCATTAATCGCATTAATACTGCTGATTGATTCTATGTAGGGTTATTTCTTTATATATAAAATATATGCTGCCTAATTTAATATATATATATATATATATATATATATATATATATATATATATATATATATATATATATATATATATATCCAAGATGTTTGAAAAGTAACTCCCTATTTTACATATCAGTGGTTATTCAGGAATCCTGACTCATTTCTTTGGGGTTGTTTAAAGGATCAACTCTGCTTTAGCAAACCAAGATTTTGGAAGAGCTTAAAGTGAGAATACAAGAAGATATGTCTTCCATACCTGAAGATTTCCTTGCTGAAATCAGTTGGTAGCGAAATCTGGTTCCCATATTGCATTTTAAATAAAACCTCATGTTAAACGCTTTTTGTTCATGTCAATTCCTTGTAAAAATTGTACTTAATAAATAAATTATAATAGAATAAAGTATTTTAAAATGGGAAGATACTTTTCAGTTTCTCCGTATACACACGTACGTACATACACACACATACACAAACACACACACTCATATATATATATATATATATATATATATATATATATATATATATATATATATATATATGAAATAGAGAGTGTGAAACATGAAGGTCAACACTGAGGCTAACACCAAGCGCTAATAATAATAACAATAAAACATTCAGTAAAATGAAATATGGAAACGAGCACAATATGCTAACCCTGTTTGAAAATAAAATTCCTTCACATAAGTTCTGTCCGGATTTTGAATAAAGAAAAGAAATGACCAAATGTTATATTTAATTACAGATTCAATCAACAATGTATTTTCCCTGATTATCTATGACTTCCTTCCATCTATTAACAAGCTTACTAATTCCATTACTGTAAAATAATAGGCTTTGATTCAAAGAACTCACAAATGTCAGTTTTAACCGCTTCCTGTGTTACAAAAGCTGTTTCTTACAAATGATTATGTAAGCTACGAAACAAATGGTAGTCTGAAGGAGCAAGATCGAGAGAAAAAGGTGGATGAGGAATTTTCACCCAACCAAGTTCTTCGATCTTTTGTGACGTGATTCTTGCTGTGTGGGGTCGTGCGTTGTCTTGATGAAACATCACCTCTTTTCGATTCACTAGAGCAGGTCTTTTTTCTCAAAGCTAGGTTCAAACGCTCTAATTGCTGACAGTATATATTCAGCATTAATTGTTGCATTAGGTGGTAAGAATTCAAAGTGGATTATTCCTTGGCGATACAACCAGATTGAAAGAAGTACATTTTGCCCATGAAGTTCCCTTCTCGGCTGTGGCTGGGGTCCTTCCCCTTTACCAAGCCACTGTCTACAACGCTTAACATTTCGATAAAAGATCCATTTTTCGTCGCCAGTCACAAGTCTATTAAAAAAAGGTGAAATAAGTTGGCGAGAATGGAGAGAAGGGCAAATGTCAACTCTGGATTTGAGGTTGTTTTCAGCCAAATTCATGAGGCACCCATTTTCCAAGTTTAGGAACTTTTCCAAGTTGTTGAAGGATAACCATGAACAGTTGTATGGTTTGAACTGAGAACCACTGCCAATTTCTCAACTGATAAAGTAGGATTTTCTTCAAGGGCTGCTCCAAGAAACTTTTCATCAAACTCAACTGGACGTCCGGTTCGATCTTCATCTTTAAGGGTGAAATCTCCACCTCAAGTTCTTTCATTCACATATTCCTCTCCATAAACTGAGTGAATGTTTCTAACCTGATCGGATGCTGAGTTTAATTTCTTGAACTCATAAAGCATTATGTGCCTCAAATGATTCTTGGGTAATTCAATGTTGGCAAACAACATTTAATTTTATTGTTCTCTGAAATAAAATGTGATTGGTTTAAATGCATCTAAACATAAAAAATAATATTCAGCTCCATTAGACATAAAATACTCT
This sequence comes from Acanthosepion lycidas, assembly GCA_963932145.1. NCBI lineage: Eukaryota > Metazoa > Mollusca > Cephalopoda > Sepiida > Sepiidae > Acanthosepion > Acanthosepion lycidas. The sequence goes on from OZ010573.1 coordinate 9,700,062, forward strand.
TTAAATTTCGTTCATTTTAACAAAAAGTTAAAATTCGGACAGAACTTATGGGATGACCATATATATATATATATATATATATATATATATATATATATATAGATAGATAGATAGATAGATAGATAGATATTCGACAGACTTTCATGTTTGTAGCTCTTTCTTTTTTAAAAACCTTTTTCCCTCGAGATTGATTTGATTATTGGCAAATCAAAAATTCGAGGTTTTTCCGAAACGAGTATAGTTATCTCTCTCTCTCTCTCTCTCTCTCTCTCTCTCTCTCTATATATATATATATATATATATATATATATATATATATATATATATATATATATATATATATATCTGAGATGAGGTATTTAATTATTTCCGTTATTTGCATTGTTGGGAGTGTTGTCCTCATTTTTGTTTCCATATACTCCACGTTTCAACCGTTGTACGTTCTGGTCTCCTTAAGCTGAATGGAATTTCGAACGGAACAGTTTATTTCATCTACCAGGATAGATTGTTCTATTTCCTCGTGTCATGCCTTTTGCAGATATCTTAGTATAAGTTATCTCCCTTTTATCTCAAGATTTGTTGAACTCAGATATTGAGTTCACAACTCTTTGGGTCAAATCACTGGATTCATCCAACGTTTTTATCCTCTGGGCTCATGGACACATGCGCCACACGATGTGCCACCCGATGTGCCACCCGATGTGCCACCCGGTCCAAAAACGTTTTTGAATTTGACTTTTATTTCTCCTAGACTGGTTGCTACTCAACGCGATGGTTATAGTATTTTTTCAAAAAACGTATAGCTGGCATATCGTTTGAAAAAAGTATTGCAGGTAATATTTTTTCCTTCAAAAAATTATTTCTGGTAATAATTTTTTATTTATTCCTCTGCAGTTCCATTAAAGTATCTTATCTTTATTTGTGATCATTGTTTTCCTGTTTGGTTCATTGGATTACTTTGTGTTTTAAGGTTTGTTTAGGTTTTTCCTTTCAAAGACGCATTGTTGACAACATTTGGTTTTCAAAAATGTATTGCTGGCAACATTTTCAAAAATATATTGATGGTATATTGAGTTTCTGTTATTAAAACCCATTTTTACACTTTCACGGTGTTTTGACACCAGTTACAGTTCCATTGAAGAAGGATATAGCTTGTAATATTTTTCTTTTTTTTTTAACGTATAGCTGGTAATATTATTTTTTTAAAAACGTATAGCTGGTAATATTTTTTTTTTTTTAAAACGTATAGCTAGTAATATCGTTTTTCAAAAACGAACTGCTAGCAACATTATTCCTTCGATAACGTATAGCTGGTAGTACGATTTTCCCAAAAACGTATAGCCGACAACCTTATTATTTCAAAAACGGCCTTTCTGTTGGACGTAGTTTATCGCTATATCCAATATGTGGATGAAGTTTATCGCCGTACCCAGGATGCGGATGCAGTTTACTGTCATACTCATGGACGCAGATACAGTTTGCCATCATACACATGGACGCGGATACAGTTTGCCGTCATACACATGGACGCGGATACAGTTTGCCGTCATACACATGGACGCGGATGAAGTTTACCGTCATACCCATGGACGCGGATGCAGTTTACCGTCATATCTATGAACAAGGCTGCAGTTTACCATCACACCTTGGACGCGGATGCAGTTTATCGTCATATTGATGTACTCGGATGTAGTTTTTCTCAATACTTATGGACTCGGGTGTAGTTTATAGTCATACCCAGGACGTTTAATCTCTTGTATATAAAAATGCAACAACACTCAATGCAACACAAATACAAAGACATAATATCGTAATGATGAAAGGTTCTTCAAAATCATCACTAACCATCAAATTTAGCCCAGATAGATGTAATTTTGATCCAATCACAAGGATTTTATAAGTAGCAGAAGATTTATAAATAAAGAGGTTGTGAAAACTTTAGAACATTTTGCGGGAAAAAATCAGATTTCTTTATATATGGAAACGAAAATACTCGTTAAATTTGACTTTTTAAAATATATATAATAATTGATAGTATTAAATAATATTTTAATAAATTTAACTTACATAAATGATTATATAATTTCTAGCAAAACGTAATTACTTTTCGCGGGATATAAAATAATACACACGAAAAAATTTATGATTATTCTGTTATTTGCCGTGTTCCTTCATGTACTGGACGGTCAGGACAATCCAGAACTTTTTATTTATTCTAATACTAATGAAGTTTTTTCCCTGTACCATCCTTTCCAATCCTAGCTCTGCCATCCATTTACCTACCGGTTCACTTGATTATTTGCTATGTCGCAGAAGGTTTGCCCTGTTGTCTCTGATTTTAAGTATCAATTTACTTTTTCTTTCCATTTTCTTAAAAAACTTCATCGTTGTGTAACCCACACCACTATCAGCACGCACTCTACTCTCTCTTCCTTCTCCCTCTCTTCTTATTCATCTTGTCGCTAGCTTGCTGGGTAATCCCGACGTTACGGGTCATAAGGTGTCCTTTTCCCTCCTCGGATGGGGCGATTGTGTGATCGTGATAGATTTAATTAGGGTTTTCCAAAACCCTACGATACTGGGATTGAAGGAATAATCTAGTGTGTACCGCTCTATGTACGTTGTGCACCGCTGTTAAAAATTAATATTTCTAAACATAAGCTCGTGGTAACTTTTGTCTCTTTGCGTCCAAGAATATATCCGAATAAGGCTGGTAAAAGAACTACTTCAGTAAAATTCAGAACACTGTTGATATCTCTAACAAAATGTTTGTCCAATATATAGAAAATTGGTTGAATAAAATGTCTATTACTTACTGCAAAATCAAGTTCTCTACTGCAGGAGGAGGATTTGGGAAATCTAATGGCAAAGGCTAATGTAACCAGTCAGTTGACTAAGCCTCAAAACTTCAGAGTAATAACCATACAGTAGACTCCTATTTAATCCTTCAACGCAGTAACTAACAAATCGACTCTTATTCAATTTTTCTGTAATACATGTGTTTGTGTTTTCGTTCCAGCCACAGGAATTGTGAATGTAGATTTTATCGACGACTGTCTTACGGGCAATCGGGGGTCGCTCTGAGCTGATTTCTTCTGGGGCCATCTCTTTCTGTTTGTCTGCTCAAGCCACGGAAATTGCGGATGTGCTCATAATGAGAAACCTCGGTTATCTCCCAGCAACTCCGTCTGGGTGCGGCTTGTGGAGCTCACACTTATATAGACGGCTAAATTCTCCCTACCAAATAGAAAAAATGACGTCTCCACTCTACCGTCTTAAGCTTAAGAAATCTTGTTAAAAATCATATCGTTTAGAATCTTCCTGTATATATTTTTGTTCTTCATGTTCTTGGGCATTCAACATACACAAATCCTAAGCTTAGCAATTAAACACAATTCAAAATTCTTATATCTCTAGAATAATTTGTAAGAACACACGTTTTGTGTAGATAGAATACTGTAAAAAAATAACACCGAATTTAATTTTTCCGGACTAAAGAAATTCGAACAATATTTTAATCATTTATTCTTATCGGTGGGATGTGGATAGAGTAGGAAATCTTGGTTTTTACTTAATCTTAGCTAGTTAATTCTGGATTCGATTATCCTTGAACTGGTCCTTAAACCATTTTTTTTTATTTTAAAATGTTAACAGTTTAACGTTTTCAGTTTTTACTCAACCATTCAACGTATAAAGCCGGTAATTGTAGGTTTAAACAGTGTAAATGACCCGTTGCATTTGCTCACATGATATTTTTAACATCCATCTGTAGAACCACGTCTTTATCGCTGTAAATTACGCCTTCATCTCTAATGAAATTAAGTATTAGGTTGGTGCAAAAATAATGACGTAATAATGTCGTTTTTGACGTATTTTTTAACGTCAAAAAAAGGACATTATTACGTCATTATTTTTGCACCAACCTAATAGTAGTCGGTACCATATCGGAGGATAGATACTGTATACTAGTTTAGTATTGTTTACTTTTTTTTTAAGAAAAATCTTTATTAGTTTTACTTTTGTTAAACTTCTGGAGGCAACCCAAGACATCTAAGTTAATATTTAACAATTTCAGCGACATCAGTGCTGATAAGATTCGAATACCAGAAAAAATATTCAGAAAAAATACCAATGAGCAAGTTCCAGGAACAAATCTACAACATATCCTTCTGAAAGATCTTTATAGATCCGTTTTTATTGGATAGAAATTCAAATGTTCTCTGTTGGACTCCACTACGCTGATTGGTCAGTCTAAACTTTGATTTCGCAACTGTTTTCAGTCTGGCAGCGGAAACCAATTCTCAACGATGACAAACCTGATCTTGTGCAGCATTTAAGGATCTGCGTAGCTAATTTGCTGTGAAGCGTCCACGTCCTTCGCCATCAGAATCATCGAGGAGGTTCATTGGTCTGAACTCGACATGCCCAACATCTTCCTCGGTATTGTTCAGCGCCATGTTCACTCTCTCTGTCACGTCGTCCACCAACGTGATGACCGCAACAAGAGAGTCATCTAACAGTTCGACCAAACAATTGCAAACTGGAGAAGACTTTACGGCAGACCACGCAGCTGGTAGAAGGTGCGTGATCCGTCAGGACCAGCATGAGGGTAATCTGAAACAGGAGGATGTTCCGATGCTTTGTAAAGACCAGAAGAGCTGGAGGGACAAGGTGGCTCTGTGTGTGCTAAATGCTTTCTTGGCATAATGTTTTGCCGCACTTTTAAAAATTGCTTAAAACGCACTTTTCTCTAAGTCTAACAAAAACATTAATTTTATACTAGAATTCACCTAACGCACACGGACTGAGATCCATTTAAGGCAGTGAGTTATTGTTAAAATGTTTATAATGAAAGAAATAAGAGATATGAGGAAAAGAAAGTAGTAGGAAGTAGAAGAAATTAATGGATTTTGGCTTGAATCAGGATGATAAATATAACTCGATTTTCTAAGACATCATTGAAGATGCCGCATGAGGGTAAATTCTATTTTCAGTAACTCTTGACCTTCTCCAGTATCAATATTTACGATAGCTGATCAGAGGGATGTTTCCTTAACAGGCTGTTGTCATGGCGACAAACAAAAAGGCATTTTCCTATCTTAAAAAGAAAATGGAGAAACCAAAGTTCAGGAGAAGAGAAAAAGGTCCCAGAGCACAAGAATTGACATGATTGCTTCATGTCGGCGTCATCAGTCATCACGTGCCTGCTCCAGAAGCGAAAATTTGAGAAACATTCTATATATATATATATATATATATATGGTCTATTTAGACAGAAAATGTCCCTTAGGTAAATTTTATTGAAGACAACAGATATTTGTTTCTATTAATTTTATGGATCAATTTTTCCAAGTTACAAATAATCCCTTCTCAGATAAGGAGGAAATTCTGTCAGAAATTCTTTAGAATTCATTTGTCAAGAAATATGGTCCAAAATCTTCGACTTTCTTGAGACATCATTAGGAGAGGCAGAGACAAGATGCGTGAGCCTGTGCGTGTTTAGGTGTTGGTACCCCTAATAACCCCTATATCCAAAAACCAATAACATTATTACTCTTGTTTATGAATACTTGTCCCAAAATAAAATCCTTACATTTGACTTGCTAAAGTCACACGGTGAACGAAACGCGTCGACTAAGATAAGTCTTTCTTTTCTCTTTTTTCATACATATATATATATATATATATATATATATATATATATATATATATATATATATATATATATATATATGCGTGTGTTTGCGTTCGTTTGCATACAGAAAAGAAGTAAGTAAAACTTCGTTCTACAACCTTTTGTCTATCTGTTTATCGATACGTGGAACAAATGAAAGAAAATCGTTTCTTTTTTCGAACATTTTACATTATTCTTTGTTTTTCTTGACAGCGTAACTTGCATATAAATAACATTTCTCCATATAGAATAATTACTGTCATTGAAACTCATTTTTCCTCTTGGTTCTCTGATTAAAACGAACTAAATTAATCAGTGTCATTCTTCAAAATGGTTCGATTTGTAATCGATACTACCAAGCGTAATCACTTTTTATATTTAATTGTTTATTTATGTGTTTTTTTTTTGTTTTTTTTTTTGTGGGATGGCGTCTGACAGTCCTGGGAAACCTCACGTTGTTTTGACATTAACAATCTGATATTTCAGAACTAATTAAGTTAAACTAATATTTATTTTTATCTGTCTTTTACGTTTTTAAAAATGACATTTTTAAAAAGTATTTTCATTTTCGAAAAAAATTAGGAATTAACAAATGCAAATGTGACGAGACTTTTACGAGGAAAAAATGACACGAGGTCAGAATTGCACCTACCATAAATGAATAAAAAAAGGCCGGTGTTTAACAAAGGAGATTTCCCAACTGAAGCCATGGGACTTCTGAGTCTCCATTGATTTATCAACGAGTTTTTACAATGCAAAAAATAGTTCCATGGAAAGTCGGGTTAAAAAAAAATCGATGAAAAGTTTTTTTTTTAAATATTTGAATCATTGTGCCTATCATATGAGACACTTTACCAAGCTAAACAACGACTAATAAATTATTTTTGTTTCTTCAGGAAAATACTTTAATCCTGCTGCGTAACTGAGATAATTGACTATGACGACACAAGTCCTAATTGTCCATTTTCAATTCCAGTTGATAGGCTAGGTCACTGGTTTTCAACCGACTGTCTTTACTTCAAATTTTCAACTCCTAGCATTCTCGTTTCTTTATATTCTTGGGGGAAACTATGTTTAAAAAAACATGGAAGTGCATCTTCAGTCTCGCCGTATTTGCTTCACATAATCACAACGACACACAGAAAGCGAGAGAGAGAGAGAGAACGAGGCACATACACACACCCATACATATAGACGCTTATACAGAGGTACACATTAACGGAAAACGTCTGGGAATTATTAATAAGAGAGCCGAGTTCCAATTCTAATTGTATTAGTTATATTCCTTTACGCTCAAATAGTCTTGGGAAATATAGGAATCCACCTCTTCTCCCTCTTCTATGGGTTAATTAGTAAGACTTGTAACAGGAAACAATTATTATCTGCCCCCCACAAAAAAAATCTTATAATCTAAAAATATTTTCTAATATAACTTGCGAATGGATGATAAGTCATAGAAAGCGAATCAATCAATCAACACAAAACAGGTACACACACGGATGCACACAGGCGCATATACGCATTGACACACATGCATACGGACACGCATACACAGACGCATGCAGATAGACATAAACACGCACATGAACATACATGCATACGGACATACACGTATACGCGCGCGACTACCCAATCACAGTCAATAGGGCAGTGTAAAGGATAATGACACGCCAAAGTCAAAATCTGGACTAGTCTTTTTGCTTTCAATTTCGAAAGAATACCATTGGGAAAGGAATGTTACTTTTCTACCCATAGTTTAAATAGTAACGTAGTCTTTTTTTTGCCCGGGAGTCTGATGAGATTTAATACTTTCCTCGATGGTCTTCTATATATAAACAACCCGATAATGTTGAATGCTTTCTCATTTTAATCAAAGAATTTAAGCGATTGACTGTAAAACAATTGAAAGTATAACAATTATCAGGCATTGTTTTTTTTTCTTCTTAATTATTTAATTTAACTGTTTCTCTATGACTTAGCTTTGTGCACACATGTCCTCAAGGCTAAATTTACCATTAAAATTGTGGACGAGATTAAGGAGAATCAGACAAGGTAGATGGTGTTTATCACTAAAGTGCAATTTACAGCGTAATTTGAAGAGTCAAACTGACTTACAGACTAAGTTTGTAAAGCCAAAAAATAGTTTCAAAATGCAGTACGTTGATATTATTGTACTTTATCGTTAATATTAAATGGATTGAAATTCCAACTTCTGTTTTAACTAAGTTATCCTTTAATTAAGCAAATGATATATTGCTATGTCGAAATAAGCAAAAATGTCAGTCGGATTTCCGTCGTGTGTTTTATCGGTTGTGTCGTCTTTCTCGCACACTTCATGTATCTCTGTTCTTTACTGGAAGTCGAATCTGACGTTTTTCGACAAGAGAAGAGTTTTCACGTAATATTAAATAGTACAACGCATGTTGTCTCTATTGGTTAGTTTTATTGTCCCCAGTAGGGAAAGTTTTCCGACTACTTCTCAGTAATCGAAGGGCAAATAGAATGGGGGAAAAGCCCTTAGTCCAGCATTTGTAGAACCACATTCCTACGTTGTGACACTATGAGTTGGATATATGCGCACGCGTGTGTGTGTGCGCCCGCACATCTGTGTGTGTGTGTATATATACACCCACGCATCTGTAAGTGCGTGCGCGCGCACACATATGTGCGAGAAGATTAGTTACATTTGACCTGGGTATCAAACTTCAAGACCAAATGAGTAGATTAGGAATCTAGATAAAAACATGTTTTGGACGTATGGCCAAAAGGGTAGATAAGTGTTAAGTCCTTGTCAAAATACGAAGATAGTTAAAAGACCGGCTCTGGTCAAAACTTAAAAGGGTCTGAATTTAATGTCCCTGAATCGGAGTCAGCTAGGCTAAGAAATATTTTTTATGTCCACTTTCTTCAAAGGGAGAAATGGTCATGAAAAAGTTATGGGTTTATTCGTGGGTGTCCCTTTCCCGGAAATGATGAAAGAGGACTCTGCATATATACGGGAGCGCTTTGGGTTACGGACAGTGAGACTTAGTTTAGGTTCGAGGAAGGTTGATTTAGGCCGGAGCAAGTAACAACGAAGAGCGACACATTAGCAGCCGGACATTGTTAGTTAAGATATATTTTTTTTGACAGCCGAGAATCAGCCCAGAGTTAATCATCCACAAAAGGTCACACGCCCTCCCTCCTCTTTTCGTCCTACCCAAGTTTGTAGTTGTGTTTTTCTTTTACCTGTGAGCCTGCCTCTCCTCGATCCGCCGCACAAATTTCTACGGTGTGGGGTCTATATCTTTGTGCAACATGTTGCAGAGGTGGGTAGTCTCACAACGTGGAAAAGTTTCCCATTACAAATAGTAGTACATACAAATCAGAGCAGGAACCGATAAACTGTGTTTTCATCTGATAGTTCCAAATTACAGAACCTGATGAAGAAAACCATTTCTTATAAAATTTATATTTAATAGTGATAACGATGAACACCTGAGAAAATGGACATCTCTTTGTTTTTTTTATTTTTTGATATACTGTCATCTATTCGAATCCGTCAACGTTTGCTCAATTTTCGAAGTCAACGTCTTTACCTGTGGAAATATCATTGCCAAATCGAGAAATTAATTGCAATCACATAATATCGGAGATCGCCAGAGAGTTACACTGACGTCTTTCATTAAAAAAACAAACTCTAAATCAACGAAAACTATACGGCTTCCCCTATTTCTACTCCAAATAACATTTTCTTTTAGGTTCTTTTTTTATATATAATGTCCCTTCCGGAAGTTGACGAACATGGTTTCTCAAGATTTCTTATTATTGTAGCTAGAAGACAAGTTTGTCTTACCATTCCTTCAGTACTTCTTCCGAGGATTTAGCTATATTATTCATTGTTTTCATCTTACTTTCGGTACCTCCTGTGAGTATTATATTCTACAAGCTATCTTTTCTCATTATGTGTCTCCAAAAAAAAAATCTTTCCGATTCTAAGTATAAGTGGTCTTTTTGTTGTTACTATAGCAGAAAATTCAAATCGGCGTATAAGCTGTATAGTTTAAACAAAGATATTTTATATGTAAGAAATAGGCAACCTCCGATCATACCCCGAGGGTTATTCTGGATTTTACATGTGTATATTCTGGGATGGGTTTAATTGGGATTCGGTCATTTTCCACATATCCCAGTTCCCCGAGACGTAAATTCTCATTGAAAAACTGGAGGAGGAGGTAACAGGAAATTTCGCCTTTTTGCTAAGTGATGATTGGTCAATTAACAGGCCATTTAAAAGATACCACAAAATCATTTTTTCTTTCTTTTTATCAAATATATCATATTTCAGAAAGACCATGTACAAGGTGTTTCAGAAAAATTGATCTAATTTCGCAATCCAATATATTAACCAATTCTCTTTCAAATGATCTTAGATTTTTTTTTTGTTTGTTTGCATATCAGCCTTAATTTTTTTTATTGCTGGTAATATTTTATTTTTTCAAACATATTGCTGTAATAGTTTTTTCAGACTGTAATGCTGGTAATATTTTTTTTTTAAATGTATTGCCGGTATTAAAACCATTTTTTGCACTTTCATAGCGTTTTGAGCGCAGTTTGGGGTTAACTGTTTTGACCATTGCTGGGACATTAACAGGTGCTTCCACCTCGGTTCCAGGAGGACTTGAAACTCCAGCAACTAAAAAGTGGTTCCACGCTCCTCAAAGCCTCCTGGTCAGAGGCCTTGCTGCTGGATGTAGTTTATCGTCTTACCCAGGACGGTTAAATGATATTAGATTATAACAACCTGTACAGAAACAACTGAACGTTATAGTTTATTTTTCATTTGTGGGTATAGATATGTCAGTCAATAGAACAGTCGTTTTGTGTGTTAGAGTATGCTCGAATACACTCAAACTAGACTGTGTTAAGTGGATGTGTGAGAGAATAAGCTAAAAGTGTAACAATAATAGCAACGGACATATGGACGTGATAAAAAAAATCCAAAGAAGAAGGCTATCTGTGCAGATCAAAAGGATCTGGAGAGCAACTAATATCGGAAGATATAGTTGAATGGGCCGAGGAAAAAATTGCGAAGCCCCAAGAAGTTTATAAGAAGAGCAAGTTTGAGAACCCAGATTCCCCCATCAACATCCAGAAGACAAGCAATTATCTACATTATTTACATCATTCGGACTATTGTCCTTATCTTTGTCGCCATATTTTACAACGTTTCGGCCGTCGTACGTTCCGGTCTTCTTCAGGTGGTTGGAATGTCGAATTGAACCCTTTATTTCGCTCACTGGGGTAGACTGTTATAGTTCTAAGTGCCATGTTTAATGGATGTCAGTTATCAGTTATCTCCTGTTAATTCGCCTCTTCAAGTTCGCCACTGCCTTAACCGGGTATTGAACTCACACTCTTTGGGTCCTGTCACTGGATCTAACCAACGCCTTTATCCACTGTGTCATGTGTCCTTGATGACATCTGTGTATGAATTTCTGGGTTTTACAAACCTAATGTCCTCAGCAACCATGTTTTTACCAGTGCAATTTTTGCTGTTATACCCCACATGTTTTTACCAGAGCTCATATTGCAATTTTTGTTGTTATCGCTTTTCTCTGGCACTCCTTATGACTGGTTCCCATATTGTATTTATTTCTATGCTTGGGCAGCTCAGGGGATTCTTGTGGTCTAGCATATGTGCTGATTCCGTAGGTTTATGAATTTTCCAATGGTGTTCTTTGTCTATGACAAAAATCTCCTGAGCCGACCAAGCATAAATATGGCGACAAAAATGAGGACAATAGTCCGAATAATGTAACTAATGTACAAAGTACCTCATCTCATAAATATAGACATATACTGAAAGGCCGAAACGTAATAAATATGGTGACAAAGATGAGGACAATAGTCCGAATAATGTAAATAATGTAAATAATACCTCATCTCAGAAATATAGACAGATACTGAAAGGCCAAAACGTAATAAATATTGCGACAAAGATGAGGACAATAGTCCGAATAATGTAAATAATGTACATAATACTTCATCTCAGAAATATAGACAGATACTGAAAGGCCAAAACGTAATAAATATGACGACAAAGATGAGGACAATGGTCCGAATTATGTAAATAATGTACATAATAACTCATCTCAGAAATATAGACAAGCAATTATGTGCCGAAAATTTGTGAAATTCCAAGAAGTTTATAATAAGACCAAATTTGAGAACCCAGATTCCTCCAACAATATTCTGGCATGTCGCAAGAAAATGCTTGCGAATGACACACGACAAGCTGCAACTAGAGAAGCAATTATGTGTTGAAAATTTGGGAAATTGTAGATGAAATTCATATACATTTGAATTTCTCATTCAAAGTTTGATAAATGAAGCTTATTTTACTCAACAATAAGCCTGTTTAGTTTTATTTACCTAGACGATGTACATACTCAGATGCATACATCTCAAACTATATCAAATTCTTTGAAACACCTTGTATTATAAACAGCCTGTTTGTCTGTTTTCCTTTTTTAATTTTAGATCTGAGTAGATTTTCTTTTCATCGTTAAATTTAATATACTCTCTTTTATTGGACGCAGACAGCTGTTAAACCCCTTGACGTATAATACTAACCATTATGCTTAAAATAAAGAATTCTATTAATATTAAGAATAATAATAATGTTCTTAATATAAAGATACAAATTAGTATAACACATTTGAAGTGTCTCTCCTTCGCCTTCTCCGTTAACATCAAGAGCCTTAGATTAGATTAGATACTTAATTTGTTGTCTGGCCACTATAGCCGTTTTTGAATTTCATTATAAATCCAGCTTACATTTGTCGAGTGGTTAGATTTTATTTAAGAGCTTTCAAATTAATAATTGGCTATTATGTCGATTCGAGAATTTTTCAGCACGCCCATATAGAAAAGAAAATTTTAGAAAACTGAGAAAGTAATTACTTAAACCGTGGTGCAAAGATTAATGGGTTATTCGACGAAACTATAACTATTGTGAAACACGTTCAATTCTCAATGGGTGCTCTTCATTATAGCCTTGTGTCAGACTAAGGTACATTGGAATATTTCTAAAGTATACTCAACGGGAAGCCAAGAAAAAGAAATATTTATTCAAAAATACCATCTTTGACCTAAAGCTATATTCGGGTTTTGAGGTCAGAACTCCCCAAAAATGTCCTGACAGCAAAACGCCGAATGCATAACAGACAGAGGTGTAAGATCATATCAAAAGAGGGGACCTTACGGATGGATATTTGTAGATTCGGCTTTAAGCCTGACCAATGTTTACCGGTAGTAAGGGAAAGTGAGGAGGATTAAACTTCGATTGTATGAAGACATAATTTATTGCAAAATAATGTCCAAAATGCTAACTTCGAACTGGAGATAGCAAAATTAAATAAGTACAAAAATTTACGTATCTTCGAAAGTGTTTTAACAGAGGATGGAAAATACTACATCGAAATTCGAAGACGCATTGGGATAGCGATAGAAAATTATTAAGAAACAGGGAAAAATTATTTGTAACAAAGAAAAAATAACTTTGATTTTATGTAGAATCAGTCCTCCTATATGGCAGTGTATACAGGACTCTCTCATCACAGATGGAGAAGAGATTTGAGGAAATCAAGATAGGTCTCTACAGAAGGATGGTGAGAATACCAGGAACTAATCACAGGAGTAACGAGTAGGTTTTAGAGAAAAATGACACAAAAGAGACATTTAGAAGTAGCATCTGAATGATTCAGTTGAAATTTTTAGGGCACGTTTTGAGAAACGATGGGTTTAAATTTTGGCAATCACTGGTCATATTGATAGCAAGTGGAACAAACGAAACCAGCTCATAGCTACCCAAGGAGCATTGTTGATAGAAGATGGAGGGTTAGGAGGAATAGCAAAAAAAAAAAAAACTTTATTGATATCGGCAAAGGTCAATAAGTTGTTGAGGGGCAGATCACCCATATCTGGGAGGCACGTTGTACAAATAAACCGTACATATGTCGACATTTGGAGAAATATAATAAAGTCGATGATTCCCTTTCGAGACCTACAATCAGGAGACATGACTATTAAATGATTGATGTATAAACAGAATCTATATCGACATTTTCACTCATCTATAAAGTAAATAAGTCTATGCTGACCTTTTGTCTCATAGGTAACACGCAACTTTATTGACCTTTTGAATCAAGTATAACCTGGATGTACAGACTTGTGCAAATTAATTGAAACAAAACGAATAGTCCCGTTATTATATTTTTTCGTATTTTAACAAAGAAACATGAAAGAGTGCACATGACAGTACTTCGTATGTCCATTCTACGAAGTCGTTCCTTTAAGATTGACCATAGATACTCGATTGGATTAAAATCAGGAGACTTTCCGGGCCAGTCTATAATACTTTGATTTGCTCACTGGTTGCCAGTGTGTTCGTGCAGCTTTACAATTTTCGTACGCTTCCTTGTAGTAATGTCTATTCCAGACAATGGCAGTAGGACAACTAATTGACAGTCAAGATAATAGTGTCTGGGCGTGATAAGAATCTTATGCAATCACGGACGACGCAATATTTTTCAAGGCTAAAAAATAGATTCATATTACTGCACACCACTGCAAATGAACTAATGTCAGAAAAAAATAGAAATCGATTACACCTTTTCACTTCAGTGGGTATAAAACCCACAGTAAGGTGAAAGAAAGGCAGCAAATATAAATTTCAAATATATCGAACTTTTTACTCATGTATAAATTGAATTTATGTCGACTTTCTAACTCAAGTATGTAGAGAAACATGCCTACGTTTTGACTCAAGTATAAATCAATCTCATGTCGAGATTTTGACACATATAAACAGGATCCCAGTCTAACTTTTGAATCAAGCATAAACTTGGCCCTCATTCTAACTTATCCTGACGGCGAGAGATTTCTTTGTAAGAGGTGAACTGTAAGATAACCTGATTGGATTTTTTGCGAATATCTAGTAAATAAAATTCATATTAATTTTCATGATTTTCAGATCTATCTAATCTATTCAATATCTCCTTTTCTTTCCCATATATCTGTTTCATCCAGATATACCTTGTGTAGGTTAGAGAATAGACTGCCCGAAATGTCGAGACAAATACGTCTAAATAGGCATATAGACTAAGGAAGAGGCAAAATAAATGTCAGAAGAATTTGGAAGAAATTTAATTAATAAAAATTGAAATAATCAAAAAATAGAAAAAGAAAGTAATCTGAAAATCAAACATTAATTCCACGATCATCTCACATTTTAACTCAATTTTTTCTTATCGCTTTCAAAGCTACTCGAAAACTGAAACGAAATTATTTGATTTGTAAACTTAATACCACCTAGGCAAATTTCAATTAAGCTATGGTACGGAACATTTCAGAGAAAATAAAATCGATATCCTAATTTTTTTCTTAATCCTCCGCTGTTCTTCAAAACCATTTATCTATGGATAAAGAATCGAGATTCTTGGCGGGAAACTTTCCTGAAGGTTGGAGCAAAAAGCATTGGTCGACGTATGATAGCATCTATAGCAGGAGAAAGTATCGAGTGCTGTCGTCTTCGAGGGCGGCTTCAATGTGTTTAATTGTTTTTTAATCGAATCATCTTTGAGCTGGACCATGGGAGGCAGGAATCAAGATTCAGAACAGGATATGTTTATGGAATCGTATTCATGGTAGATCGAAGGAACAACACGGGAATTCCAAGGCAACACATTAAATGATAGCTGGGGAAAAAGGACTAAACATCAATTATAAGAACACATAATTTATAGTTTCCTTCGAGGGGGAACCACAGAAGACCAGAACTACGTATTGGAGACGTCAATTTAAAGCAAGTACTGAAATGTAACTATCTAAGATGTTTTATGACAGAAGGAAATGTAATACAGAGATTTAGGCCCATTGGAATAGCGAACGATACCTTCCAAAAGCTAAGGAAGAGATATTGAAGGTGTTGTAGCATACCTACTGACGATATCAGGCATGTCCGGATTCACATAAATACAGTAGTAAATATGTTGGTCTGCAGTTGGAGATTCGTCTCCAACTGTGCTCGTCAAACTCTCTGACTCCGAGTATCCCCAGACGAGGCTATGTCGAAGGGCAGAGTCTTGTCTCGGGAAACAGCTATCAGACCCCGTTTTATATGGGTTCTATGGATAATTTTTGGCCCAGCCTACGGGCTCGGATACCCCACATTACCTTCAGTCTTGTGCCAGTAAAACGCTTAAAAAAGTATTTTTTTAATGGAGTTATTTTATATATTTCAACCGAAAGGAGCACTGGTTGGTCTGTCCCGTAATGTTTCCCTATAAGAAACGGCTAATATTACCATTACCATTAGAGATTAGGAGAACCGACACTTCATTTTGATCACAGCCCAATAGACAGGGCTTAAGAAAAGCGTAACTCGTATAGCGCTGGATACCCGAGCAGTAAATGCCGAATGTTTCTGTACTAGAAAATACCCATACTTGGCGAAATCAAAGACCAAATAATTTCCAGTCCTGGGTATGACGATAAACTACATACAACAGCAAGGCCTTTTATCAGTAGGTTTTGAGGAGCGTGGATCACATCTTAATTGCTGGTGTTCCGAGGACCGGCCTGACGCGGGGTGGTAGTAGCTGTTAGGGTCCCAACTATGGGCAAACACTGAACCTCCAAACTGAAGTGAAAACACTATGAAATGTCAAAAATATGTTTTAATCCCAGGAATATATTTTGTAAAAATATTACCTGCAATAAGTTTTTGAAGGAAAAATATTACCAGCAATATATTTTTGAAGAAAAAATATTACCAGCCATATATGTTTGGAAAAAAAATATTAGGTTGGTTTTTTTTACGTTCAAAAATAAGTCAAAAAACGACATTACTACGTCATTATTTTTGCACCAACCTAATATTAAGGGAATATATTTTCTGAAAAAAAATATTACCAGCGATAGATTTTTGGGAAAAAATATTAGCATCAATAAAAATCTTGTCGGTATTAAATTAGCCATTGGGATTGATATGCTGTAAAACAAAATAAACTAAATAAGTAAACCAAATGATTCCTAATTGAAATAAATCCGAGAATCCAAAAAATATTTAATTTCTCAATTGTAGCTATTAATTTATTGAAAATATTTAAGTTCAGTTTAAGATTTGCAAAAAGCATAATAAAAAATAAACAAAACTCACTTTTCCTTCTTGTTCAATATATATATATATATATATATATATATATATATATATATATATATATATATATAGATAGATAGATATTATAATTTTATGATATAGACAAATCATTTTACTCACTACAAAGATGCAACTTCGTTTCAGTGAATTCCAACTGCACTTCGACGGGTGAGAAAAAAATGAAATTAAGTGGGATATTTTGTGGGAATCCAACGGCTCTTAATCTCGGGTCCTTGATTCAAAAGTTTTTTGGGATCCGGGAATGTCATTATTGCTAACTTTTCTTGTTTGCAAAGGTTACAGATGTTATTATTGCTGTTGTAGTGTTTCATTAAAAAAAAAAAAAACGGTTTATTGTTGGATTTTTTTCCCAGTTTAGTTTTATTCCCCACTTCTATTAAGATCTTTTCATATTCTTTCTTTTTACCTTCAAAAATTATTTTCTAAAAAAGTTTCCCGATTTTCTAGACATTATTCCTATAGGAGTGTGCTTTATTATATTCTCAGGGTGGTTGGATCTAACTCACGTATTTGAGTTTTGTGTTGGGTTTCATGTATGGGGAGACACTGCCGCAAATCAATTTTCTGCCGAAATGGAGAAGCTTTGTTAAAAAAATAAAAAAGATGACTTCGATGTATCACTGGCTTCGTTTGATGGTGCTGAGGTTTCAGAGTTAGTAGGCCTACATATTTTATATGAAATTAATAAAATTTTACATATAAACAACCACGGCCTGTATAGAAATGACGGACTGATGATGGTGCCAGGCAACCAAAGAACAAATGACAACATATGAAAATTGTTTTTCAAATTCTTAAAAAGCCTCGACTTTGAAAAAGAAGTGAAAATAAATAAAAAAAAAGTTCTCAAATATCTACAAACTGGACATAAAACAAAGCTGGAATTCAAACCTCAATTAAAACAAAAAATTAAGAAAATTTTTTTGAGAAAATACCTTTTGCTTTAAACCCCCTTTTAACTTAGAGGTTAGATGTAATATACGGAAGATATTCAAATTACTTACTAAATACTTCCCCCAAATTAAGAATTACATATGATGTTTAATAAAAACACAATTAAATTAAGCTACAGATATACTAGCAATTTAGAAACAATAATAAAAAAGATGAAACACCAGAAAATTAAAAATTAAGGTGCAGCAAAATATAGTTAACAAGAGTGAAATATGCAACTGTACAAACAAAAATTAGATGTCCATTACGTGGAGTTTGTACAACAGAATTTGTTATTTATAAATCAGAAGTAATCGATACCCAGGGTCAGAAAAAAACATTCATAGGATCTACTGAAGGGAGTTTCAAAGTCAGATGGTACAATCCCAGGTGGTAATTTAAGCTGGAAAGTCTCAGGAACTCTACCAGACTAGTTAACCATATGTGGAAATTGAAACAAAAAACAAAATATATCCAGATATAAATTGGAATTTTGTTTAAAAAGCGAAACTCTACAAATATAATAATCTTCTTCTTCTCATCCACCTTCTCCCTTCCTATCTTACTGAGAGTCATGCGTTTGTTTATTTAATTTTTATTTATTTATTTTTTATTTTTCTAATAATATAACGCCATTTAATATTTTTCTAAAAAAAATAAAATTTAGGGAAAACAATTGATAAAAAGCGCCTAGCGAAACCAATAGGTTGAAACCAATAGGTTGAAACCAATTTTGCGGAATCAATTGATCTCCGAATTTATATATATATATATATATATATATATATATATATAGAGAGAGAGAGAGAGAGGGAGAGAGAAAGAAAGAAAGAAAGAAAGAAAGAAAGAAAGAAAGAAAGAGAGCGGGGGAATGATGGAATAGGAAGAAGGAGAGAGAAGTACCAAGATTGCATGTTCAGGACATATATTTTATGATAAATCAGATTAATATTTCTGAATCTTAAACAAAATGGAACAATCGAGTTAAGTATTTCGTATCAGGTAATTTGATATATTTCAAGATTACTGTATCATTACTTACTTCTCATATATATATATATATATATATATATATATATATATATATACTTTTGATGAACGACTTACCTTTTAAAACGAACAAAAGAAAACCGACAGAAAATAAGAAATCCCCACCAAAAAAGTAAATCTTGATATTGTGCGGTCGTAAACTTTGAACCTCCCACGTGCATGCTTCGATCTGCTTAGTATGATTGATTGACTTGTTTTCGACTTCTTATCAACGTTTTGCCTGTTATTTAAGGCCAGAAAATATTTTCGGATTGTAAGATGTATTTTGAAGATAAATATAGTTTAGTGTCACAACTTATTACTTACCCCATAGTTGGAGGGAAGAGGTGGATTCAAGGTCATTTGTGAGTAAGTGAATATAAGGGGAATTTGAACTCGGCTGTCCGATTAATAATTCCGGCCCATTCTCCATTACACCAACCGCACATCTAAGTTTAAAACAGCTGATATTCCCAAGCGGTCACCCATCTAGGTAGTAATTAGGCTCAAGCCTGCTTAACCCTAGAACACTAAACATGGGTATAATATACCCAGTGCAAATTTTCCTATTTTTAATTAGAATTTTCATTATCTGATTTTCTTACCTAAATAATATGTTTTTTTAGTTCCTATTAATGTTAACTCAAAGTACAAAGTTTGAAGTGCATGTAAAATATTTCAAATAATGATTTATATTTAATATTTTTTTGATATTTTCAAAATCGGATATGATATACCCATGGTTACTAGTGGTGTAACTTTAATTGATGGTTAGTGTCCTATGGTTAAGTTCATTGATTGTACGGGAAACGGTGTTTCAACGTGATATATCCGTTTTCTATACGCAATATTTTTTATGACGAAAGGTTTCTATGTGGGTCGAAATAAAATTTAGATAATATTTTTTGCAGCCTTCGCAATATAAATGAGGTGGAACAAGGGATAACAATAGAAGAAGAAAATACAGATATTAGTTTAAAGATAGCTTTGAATGAAAATCATTTAATCCATTCATACTGACAACTGAGTTAGGTTTGTGAAACCGTGTAGATTACTTTGAAGTAATCCCTTCACAATCTAACCGACACTGACCCCGTCTGTCAGAAGACTGTAAAAGATCTATTCACGGAATAGAAATTGTCTATTTGCTGTTTCTTTTGAATAAATAAAGCACACAACTGAAATATTGACAAGACTCTCTTTCATAAGGTTTTGAAGAAAGAATATTTACCAAGAGGTCGGAATTCAGAAGGAAATGGAAAACTGCTAATATTTTTATCTTTTAAGCCTTTATACACATACACACATAGGCAATCATGTGTGTGTATGTGTATGTGTGTGAGAGCGCGCGTGTGCGTGTGTGTGAATAAAATAAATAGCCCCGAAGAGAGTCTGTGATAGATGTGAGTGCATTTGACAGAATCTCCAGTGAAGAATGGCCGGCCACAACTTTTGGCCATCTGATAATTGCGTGATAATTTGTGAAATTTTTATTTGTGGCCGACCACTTTTAACTCTAAATTTAAACCTATCTGGCCACAGCTCCGTTAGAACCCATTTAAACACACACACACAAACTTACCAGACTCCATTAGAAACATATTAGTAGAAAACACAAATATATTAAGTGCATCCACCTGTAAAAAAAAGATTAAAAATAATGGAAGCTTTAATAATAAAAAAAGAACTCTGAACAATATTAACTACGAACAAGGCCACAATGTGCTAACCGTATTCGGAAATTAAAACATTCCTACATACACATAAGCGCACACTCAAATAAGTTGAAAAATTGAATCATCCTTGATAATGGCTAAAGGTATAGCCGAAAGTACTCGGAAATATAAGAGTTGGACAGTTTTTGCACACTCATTGTCCAGAAAAAAAAGCTCTCGTTCGAACACAAGAAAACTCAAATGAGAAGCTTAACCATAGTACCTTGTCTGTCGTTAATGCAACACACACACACACATATATATATATATATATTAAATTTATTTAAATTACACAAAAATGAAAAAAATAATGACAATTTATTTTAAGAAAAGTATTTAGCAAAATGACACAAAATTATCTTGAAATGACAAAGAGTAAAAAAATCGCCATTGGCTTCAACTACGGCCTTTAGACAACTTCGGAATCCCTTGCAACACCTCTGGATGGGCTCCTTGTATAGGTTGGTGAATACTGCCATAATCTTTGCCTTCAATTCATCTTTGGTGGTGCAAGGAGTTTTGTTGATCTCTCGCACGACTGCACCACCGACAAATAACAATTAAGGGGGTTGCAGTCTGGGTAGTTCGGTGGCCATATGTTCCCCAGCTCGTGTGACATGGTGCAGAGTCATTTTGTTAGACATAGTGTCTTCCAGCAGCCAACTGCTTGACCCAGGGCAGCACTACCTAATCAAGGCACTTGATGTAGGCTTCTTTGTTGAGTTTGAGGCCATCACCAAAACATCAGGGGTTTCTTTATCTATCAGAACGATCAGATTTAGTTTCCCGACATTAAAAATATAAACTGTTGACAATTTACTCATCGCACCCTATATATATATATATATATATATATATATATATATATATATATATATATATATATAATATGAAATGGACTAAGTCCGACAATTATTTTAATATATTTCATTGTTATACGTTATTTGTATAAATAAAGCTTGAATAAAAGGCTTGAATAAACTCAAATGCGCCTGCGCCAGCGTGTGGAATAGTAGACGGGTATCCTCGAATACGAGTGGTCAAATATATATGTACATCTCAGTGATATAAATTCTCAACGCATGTTCTTGTTTCAAATGGAAGTGGTATTTTGATTGAAAGGGTCACCCCAGATTTTTTAAAAAAATGAATTTATTCAATTTTTTTACAATTTTTAGTAATTTTTCCTAGAATGCTTGCCCTACAAACTTTTTTCAATGAATAAATGCTTCATAACCATTTTCATATCAAAGAAGATTTTACCAGAGTGCTTCTCATATAATATCTGTAACAAGATGAGAAGTTTCGACTAGCAATGTTGATGGCCTACATAATAAAATATGGGGAAATTCCTTGCAACCCTCAATTTTAACGGAATAATTTCCGAACAAGAAATACAATTTTAATTTGTTTGAAATCGTGTTTGTGTGATATAAAAACAATCTCCTTTTTGCAAGAATTCTTTAATAATTAAAAGTAATAAATATAAATATGTCGGTCATGTCTGATTTAAAACAATGTACTAGAATGTAATGTGTCCGCAGTAGGCAATTTCTCCGGTTTGATATTCAACAATTTATTGCCTTTGTCTATATTCCCAATAAGGATATTTTTTTGTGAGAAGAGAACATAGCCAGTGGACACAGAGAAGAGAAACATGCCTGTCGTGTTAAATACATTCATCATTAAAACTTATCTAGATCACTGTCAGAGAATCAAGCATATGTCTTCTACAATGTTTGCAACATGAACCCCATTTTGATTGAGACATGTTGGAGTAACTTTTATTCATCTTCCTTAACTAGTATGTGCCACACTTGGTTGAACCGTGACAGCTAGTGTGTGAGGATGCTGGAGTAGATGTGAGGGGAAAAATAAACTCTTGTAACATGACTTGATGGCTTTGTGAATAAAGATGTTCTGTTAATATTCTGTAGCTTTCCCTTTCAGGATCGGAGAAAAGGCATGTAACATGTTTCTAGAGTTTGTTAGCATATTTTCTTTCTGTAAAATGAAAACTTCATTTACGCTTTTCAATCATAACCGTGGTCATTTTCCTTTCTTTAGTTTAAATTTTCCAATGAATATACATACCTACAGCCGGTATTACTAAGGCCGCCTACATCATCTGATAATCCAAAAGACTTATATACACCATTGTGCAAATTAATTGAAACAACTGCTTTAGTTTCCTTTCTTTCAACTTCCGCTCAGTATTAGACCCATTGTAGTTACTGTGTGTAATCGATTACTAGTGAAGTGGTGTGCAGTAATATGAATCTATTTTCAGGGTGTGTGATGAAATTTGTTTCGCTTTGAAAACTATTGCGTCATCTGTGACACAATCAGATTTTTACCATGCCCAGACATAATATTGTCTCGACTGTCGATTAGTTGCCCTACGGCTATTGTCTGCGATGGTCATTACTCCAAGGAAGCGTACCAAAATTGTAATGCTGCACGAACACACTGGCAAGCCTTACCAGTGAGCAAATCAAAGTACTATCGAGTGGCTCGGAAAGTTTCCTGATTTAAAACCAATCGAGAATCTGTGGTCAATTTGCAAGGAACGACTTTGAGGAATGTACATACGAAGTACTAACATGTGCAGTTGATCATGCTCCATTGGAAAAATAGGTGAAAATATTATTTGTTTTGTTTCAATTAATGTTCACAAGGTTTTATTTGCAACATTATATTCAGAATTTCTTAAATTATTTTGTCTTAAACTTTTCGAATAACATCGGTTTTCCCCGGCCCAAAACGAAGTAACAAGGAGAATGAATATGAAATCTTTTATGTCGCCACTCCAACAACTCAGATGTTGAAATTATAAAACTTCACAAATTATGTGCGTGTTGGACATTATGAGTTATGATTTAAGTTGATGTTCCTTATAAATTAAACTGAGGGGGTTAAATAATGTTTATCAGGAGTCGAGGCTTGGGCATTGATTATGACATTAATAACAAATTATCATCGGCAAAGTGTAAAAGTTATTTTAACAGGGGTTTCTTCAAGTAAGTGACGATATATTTATGGCAAAGATAAAAGTAATAGGTGTGAAAAATAATTTATTGTAAAAAATCGGTTTTCCACTGTTTATTCATTCTTTAGCTTCCGAAATGTTACTATTTCTTTAGAAATTATTCTATCTAGTGTCAAAAGTTAGTAGCTTTTGCAGCTTGGAATCACCTTTCCAATTCCAGAACGTCGAGTTATCTTCATATCCTCCGTACTTGAAATATCAAAAGAAAGTTCCACTTAGGTAGTTATTTTCAAAGAAGTGGTACTCCTTCGCAAATACACTCCTGAGAACGTCATTCTTGTCCTATTCAAGTCAAAATTCAGTCGTCATCATTCCTCTTATTTTTCTCCTCCCATAAGACATCTCATTCATCATTACAATTTTGGCGAGTGTAATCCT
This sequence comes from Acanthosepion lycidas, assembly GCA_963932145.1. Classification (NCBI taxonomy): domain Eukaryota; kingdom Metazoa; phylum Mollusca; class Cephalopoda; order Sepiida; family Sepiidae; genus Acanthosepion; species Acanthosepion lycidas. The sequence continues at coordinate 9,724,064 of OZ010573.1, forward strand.
TCATTAGGTTAACTTTAGTATAAACAAGAACGCTGGGAATTCTGCTAAATTCCTATGCAATTTTTATATTAATATTTCATCTGTTATCTAGTGAATGTTTTCGCCCTAATTTTCTAACATTGATCAATTTCTTTACAGAACTCTGGTCACTTTGAACGTTTTAACTGCAAGTAATTTACTGGTTGACGTGTTTTGTCAGACGTTAATGACATTCGTTATAATTACTAATATACCTTATCTAAAAGAACAAACTGTTCTTTCTATTACAATTGGAGAAAAAGGATATATAAAGTTTTATGTACCAGAACAATGTGCCCGAAGGAGAGTGAACACTGAAATCGTGATCTTTTAAATTTAAATCTTTTTTTTTTTTAAATACCTGTTTTGTTATGCATTTTAATCAGTTTCATTTAGTTTTTACCACTTTTGTTAATATGTATCCCACTTTGTCATCATAGAAGATCTGCAAAGCAAAGTGAAATATTGCAAAAATCGGGACGTAAATTTACTGTGAATGTTCTAGCGATTAAAGCACTTTGTATATATCTCGTCTTAGTAAACTACTTTCTATTTTAATATATCAACGTAAACTTTAGTTTACTGACATCCTAAAGAACGCAACACGTCACATAAAAAAACATATGTGGGTGGAAACAAATATTCGTACACACAAATTTTTAATTTATTGTATTTCCAACTAATGAATAAACATAATTAATTCTACACAGATGCATAATAACTAAATATGCATAAAAACAGAAAACAATTGATTTGATAGAAATAAGTCCCATTTATCCATTTTAATGGGTGAAAAATATTTCTACAATAAGAAAAGAATACATAATCTTCATTTAATATTTTGTAGAATAGCCATTATTCGCTCATACAGCAACCAACCTCTTCTTGTAGTTCTCAATTAATGATTTACAAATTTTAGTTGGTATTTTGTTCCATTCTTCTTCCTATATGGTCTTCAGATCCGGGATATCTGTTGGAGCTCTAGATTGGATTTTAATTTTCAAATAAGACCAGAGATTCTCGATTGGGTTTAAATCTGGGGACTGACTTGGCCATTTCAGGATATTTACATGATTTTCAGCTAGCCATTTCTTTGTAGATTTTGCACTGAACTTATGATCATTATCTCATTATTTTCAACCGAAATCATTTCCTTTGCTTCCAAAATATTTTGATATGCTGCGGCATTCATTCTACAATCTATTACTGATATGTTACCTGTATTTTTGCAGAAAAACATCCCCAACTCATGATGTTCCCATCACTAAATATCACTGTTGGAACGGTGTTTTTTTTGTTTTGTTTTTTGTTTTCTTTTTTGTTTGAAGGAATCACCATATTTCATTCATACATGTTTTCTAGAATTACGTCGAAACAACTCAATTTTGGTTTCCAATAGTCATAATAATCTTTCCCAATACACTTTTTTTTATCTTTATCTTCACGAACGAAATTCAACCTGTCATCTGTGTCTTTTCAATAGCAATTGACTTTTCTGAGGAGAGTGTCTTTTGGTTGTTCGAATGAATTTAATTGCTTATTGTCTGGTTAGTGACCCAGATTCCTGATGAAAGTAAATCATCCTGCAATTTTTGACGAGTAACCAGCGGATTTTGTTCAATTTGACACATTAATTTCGTCGAAGATCTAGCAAAAGTCTTCCGTGGAACACCTGTTCTTTGTTCTTCAAAAGTTTTGAGGTTTTTTTTTTACCTTGCAATGAGTGTACTAATGATAGTAAATAGAATATTCGGGTTGTCTCAGACGTTTCTATGACAATAACCGTCTTTCCAGACATTAACAATCAGTTCTTTTTGCGAATTTGTCATTTCTTTACCTCTTGCTATGAGGAAAACTATCTTGCACGGATATCAATTACAGAAAGTTTGTATTTTGCAGACAAAAAATAACTACTGATATCATTATTTGAATATTACAGAATATTCCGCTTGAATAATCTAGAGTATTAATGAAACTTAAATGTTTGAAATCTGAAATTTACATTGTACGATTACTATTTTCACTCATGGATTAATAGGATTTATTTCTATTAAATCAATTTTTTCTATTTTCTATGCAGATTTAGTAAATTATGCATCTGTGGATAGTTGAAGAAATGAAAGGGTATGTTTATTCATTAGTTGGAATTACAATAAATTAAAAATTGTCATGTAAAAAAAAATATTCCATCTTAGACTCGCTCCAAACTTTATCAAATAATAAAGCTCCATGATGCAAGTGATTTCTTTAAATCACCGAAAACCCAGAGACATCTACGTAAAACGACGGCAGAAACAGGCGACACAAAAGTGTCTATGTTGGACCATTTTAATACAGCACTGGGCAAAGATCTTTGGGTAGCCAAACAATTTAGCAGGTAAGTTCTGCATTGTTTATACGAATATGGGATTCATGCTTATTCTTTTGCCATCAATCCCTAATTTGAACCAAACTCATAACCTAACTCTTGAATGCGAGCACGTTATTGGTACGACGAAAATAGAGCAATGTCTTTCAATTGCTAAAATATGTTTAAGTCAGAGTAAGTTGACTAATAGATAGATAGGCTAAAAACGTTACGTTCGAAAGAAGTAGTGTATTGGTTTGGAAAATTTATCTAGTCTATTGCTTACGTTACATTACAAAGTAAATGCTGGAGTGAAGAAAAATATTATAAATCATGCTGTTCTTTCTCTGAGAAAATATTCTGTTCGTGAGCCCACATTCGTGAAAGACCTCAAGGATAACTCATATATAAGATCCACAAATTTATTGGAAAAATGGTTGTTTCCATGTACCCCCTCCAGAAAATAACTGACTCTTATCCTGTTCCAACTTTACAGATCAAAGAAATTGAGTGTTGCTGCTGTATATAGTATGGTGTTTTCTCAATCCTCACATTCCCTCATTGATAGAGATCAAAAAAATTATACGCGGCCCTGTGGGTGATGAAATATTTTCCACACTACAAACCTTTTCCCATAGGCACAAAGTTGCAAAATCTTCGCTACTTCTATGGAAAATGTTCTGACATTCCTTTGTTACAAGAGTGTCTATCTTTATTTTAAATCTTTACCCGTCATGTCACGTATACTGTTCAAATCACTTTCAATCATCTTTTAATGGCAAAACAGAACTTCACTTCGGAAAGATTTTCCCAATGATCTCTACTTTGCGGGACAGACTCCTTGGTCACCAACATCTCACCTCTTAAAGCCTTTTGATTAATGCTTAGGCTATAATTAATATTTAATAATTTAATATTTAACTCTTTATAATATACAATTTTGTTTGCCGAGTGAGAAACGGTGAAGCAATTCTTCGAAATGGAAGATCTATGGAAGATCATTGGCAATAATGTGAAAGGAAATCGCTGAATAACTGTTTTGCAGAAGTTATCGAGGGTAGAACAGTATATCACAAAACTGCAATGTGACATATGACAATCAAAGAAGCTAGGTAAACAAGAGGGATGACCTAATCACAACATGCTGCCAAATATATATATATATATATATGCTCACATCTACATCCGATTTTTAGCAAGCGTGCGACAGATTTGTAATACACATAGTTATATAAACAATCACCTGAAAATGAAGTCATTCTCGGGCAGTCTCTCACACATCGTAGACAGAATGTAAGGTCCACAATCGTTGTAGTGTTCTGGGAGAACAGGGCACATACACAGGCCAAGTGAAAGTAATGAAGTTAGGAGATGAAGTATGGAAAACTCATATATTAAGTGATTTTTTTTCGGCACATTCATTTCAATAGAAATTACGCCTGAAAGATAGAACATATAAGGAAAGTTTTTGGTTGGAAATGAGCAGAAATAATTTAAATCCTTGAAGTGTACGCGTCTAATTAATATTCTGTATCAATATCAAGTCTGTAATTTTATTCATTTAATATCCATGTGTATTTAAAGTTTTGTTCTCTAATTTTGTGTCGCTGTACGTGTTTGAAATAGTTTATCTTCTTTAGCTTTTGTTATAGCAGGTTCTTTTTTATGCAAATTCTTCATCTAGAATGAAAAGTTTTTTAAGAATATTTACTGTAATTTTTATCACGGTCGATTAGTAA
>OZ010573.1:9733167-9770667 GCA_963932145.1 Acanthosepion lycidas
AGATCTCAAGTCCCGCAGACTCATTGCGAAGTATGCAGCCGCATCTCTCAAGTCCCGCAAATGCTCTGTGGATTACGCAGCTATAGCTTTCATGTCTCCCAGATTCCTTGAAGAATATGAAGCCAGAGACTTGAAGTCTTGTACTCTTTCTGTGTGTATAGAGCCACATATCGCAAGTCATGCTGACATCATGAGGTGCATAGAGTAACGTCTCCCAAGTCTCGTAGAATCACTAAGGAGTATGGAGCGACAGCTCTCAAGTCCCTCGGGTTCCATGAGGAGTATGGTGCCACAGCTCTCTAGCTCTCCAGATAACCTGCGGAGTATGGAGCTATATCCCACCAGGCATGCATACTCTCTGAGGTAGACCTGAGGTTCCACTGACAACCCGAGGAATCGTGTTCCAGAGATCTCAGGTTCCGTAGCTTCCCTGAAGTGTATCGAGGTACGGGTCTAAACTGCCATAGTCTACCTACGGAGTGTTTAGGCACAGATGTCTTGTCCCGCAGATCTCAATTCCCGTAGTCGCCCTGATGGGTATGGAAATACAGCTCTCAAGCTCTACCGACTTCCTGATTATTATGTGACCACATCTCTGAAGTCACGCAGGCCTCCGAAGGATTATGGAGCCATAAGTCTCAAGTCCCGCAGGCTGAGTTTGGAGTCATAGCTCTTAATTTGCTCAGACATCCTGAGAAGTATGAGCCATAGATCTCAGGTCTCTCAGTCTCCCTGAAGAGTATGTACCGAAGAATAGCTGCTCCCACATTCTACATTAAGAGTATAAAGCCACAGCTCTCAAGGTCTGCAGACTCCTCAAGGATTATGGTGCTACATCTCACCTTCTCCATTAAGAGTATGGACACTCAGATCTCAAGTTCTGCAAACTCCATCAGGATTATGGTGCCACATCTCTCAAGTCTCGCAGACTTCTTACGGATTATGAAGCAATAGATCTCAAATTCCGCAGTCTCGCTAGGGAGTATGTATCCAAGAATATCTGCTCCCACTTTTTACCTTAGCAGTATAGAGCCACAGTTCTCAAGTCCCGCAGACTCATTGATGATTATAATGCCACAGCTGTCATGTTCCGAATACTCCATGCGGAGTATGTAGCTAAAGATCATAAGTCCCGTAAAATCTTTGAGGAGTATAGAGCTACTTTTCTCAAGTCCTGCCGTCTCCTTAGCCCGCCGCAGACTTCAGCACGTAAGGCATTTCTTTTTGGCGTCTATAATAATTAGGGATATCTATGTGATGGAGATGCAATCCCCATCGGTATTGATTTTGCTTTGTTCTAGATCGCTCAAAATCCCAGTCTGCTATTTAACCCATAGCTAGGGCAAGAGTAGTTAGTGTTTACACTATTTACATTGTTCGGACTGCTGTTCTCATCTTTATTGACATATTGAAGAAGTTTTGGTGATATTAGTCGGACTTTCGACCGAACACATTATTTGGCTCAGGAACACAAGACCCAGTGCATAAAAGCTTTGGTTAAGAGATCCTAAAATTACTTGATCCAAAGAAATGTGAGTTCAATTCTTGGTCTCGCCAGAGGGAACAAAATTTTGTAGAGCTGAGTTACTAATGAGAATCAACTAAATATGGGATATCCAAATGCATTTCAAGTGAAATTAGAACAATCTAACCCCGTGGACGAAAGTAAGGATTCCGTTAGAAATTACAACTAATAATATCTGTAGAAGACCAGAGTGTACAACAGTCGAAACGTCGCTAATATTACAATAAAGATTTGGGTAACAGCTAGAGCAATATAAATAGTGCACATAGTTACAATACCTCACCTTAGAAATATAGACAGATACTGAAGAAGGCCGGAGCGTATAAGGGGCGAAACCTCGTAAATATGGCAACAAAGATGGGGACAACAGTCCAAACAATTTAAATAGTGTAAATAAATAAAATGCTTAATCTCAGAAATGAAGACAGATCCTGAAGAAGGCCGGAGCGTATCATGGTTGAAATCTCGTGAATATGGCAACGAAGATGAGAACAACAGTCCGAACAAAGTAAATTGTGTAAATAATTAAAATATCTAATCTCAGAAATATAGACAGACCCGGAGAAAGGCCAGAGCGTACAAGGGCCGAAACGTCGTGAATATAGCAACGAAGATGAGGACAACAGTCCGAACAATGTAAATAGTGTAAACAGTTACAATACCTCATCTCACAAATATTGAAGGATGTTGAAGTATAGATGGAATTTTCCTATAAGTGAATCCAGTGAATTCGACAAGAATTTGAACACGACTCTCCAGTTTCTCATTCCGAGCCTCTCCGCGCACACCAACCGCACATCTAGCAGACCATCACGTCATTGATTATGTGTTAGTTCATATTATATGCATATGGCCATTTCAAGTGAGTCTCTTATGGTATTCTGTCGTTGAGAATGAAATCATATTGAAATATCAAATAAATCATTTCTGACTGATATTCGCAATGATAATAATTAGTTCAGCAATAAAGAGCCTGCCATTTTTCTCTCTAATCTGTTGTGATACGAAACGGTTTTTGATAAACTGTTTGTTTGTATAGCGCTTCGATTTCAGCCCCAATAATGGCGATAATCGAATAACAATCGTCTGCTGTCATTTCATATTTATCCACTGAGAAAGGCCAGAAATTCTGAGGGGACTCAGACGATCTCTAAAGCCAATCTTTTATGCAAACAAAAGCCTTACAGCGAAATGAATATCCGACAACCGATCCTCTATCTATCCACTACGCCCATTCGCTTTCCAGTTGCTTTTTTTTTCTTTTTAACTATTTAGACTATTGTCTCAAGGCGTCTCCATCTGTGTGACATTTTTGTCTAAGTGTATCATTTCAGTTGAAATCAGTTTGCGAAAGGTAAAGAAAAGATTTCAGCGGCATGATGAAATTATGTTTATGTATCAAATATGTAAGAAGTATTTTATTTCATATAAAATGATATAACCTGTTTTATCTGACGAATTGATATTATACACCCTTCTACAAATTAATTGAAACAAAACGAATGATTTACTTTTTTTCGTATACTTTCAACGAAGCATGACCCACTACACATATTATTACTTCGTATGTCCATTCCATGAAGACATTCCTTACAGATTGACCGCAGATTGGATTTAAATTGGGAGATTTTCCGGGCTAGAACTATGATTTGCTCACTGGTAAGTATTTCCAGTGGATAAATGCAGCGTTAGAATTATCGTACACTTACTTGTAGTAACGCCCATTGCAGACAATGGCCGTAAGATATCTAATCGAGAGTCGAGACAATAGTGTCTGGGTGTGATAAAAATCTGATGCAATCATGGATGATACAATATTTTTAAAGACCAAACAAATTTTATTACACCCCCACCCCGAAAATAAATTCATATTACTGCATGCCAATGTCTGACGCTCTCGAGAGCACCTCTCTGCGGCTGTTCGGTCTCACGTTGACTGCTGACCTGAGATGTAACAAATACATTGAGTCAATTGCTTCGTCCACCGCAAGGAAAGTTAGCTCCCTGTGCCGCGCCGGGAAATTTTTTTCCCCGGAATCGACCCTCCAGATCTACAAATCAACAATTCGCCCTTGCATGGAGTATTGCTGCCATATATGGTCTGCAGCTTCCTTCTGTTTGCCTCGGGGTCCTTGATAGGCCCCAGAGGCAGATATGCAATATAATTGGCCCTGTTCTGACATCTCGTTTACAGCCACTGTCTCACAGACGCGTTGTCGCTTCTGTCTGTCTTTTTTACAAATACTTTCATGGCAATTGCTCTGATGAGCTGCTTTCGTTGGTTCCCAGACTTCATGAGTTCAAGCGCCCTACGAGGTTGGCATCCCGCTCTCACCCTTTCACTGTCGAAACTCCTAAATGTAGCCGTCTCTTGTACTCCAATAGCTTCATGTCTCGTGCCTCTCGCCTATGGAACTCCCTTCCCTATTCCAGTTACCCTGAGAGCTATAATCTCCAACTATCGAAATGTAATGTCAATCGACATCTCCAGTTGCCTTGATCTATCCACTATCCTTCTCCTCATCCTTTCCTCTATCACTCCTATCTTATCTTGCTCCAAATCTTCTGTAACCCCTTGTGTCCTAGTGGCTTCTAGCCTTGCTTGGGGTGAAACGCTTAAAAAAAAAATAAGGAGAAGATAGGAATTTATGATTATTAGGATGAGGAATATCGATAAGGATCGATTTAAAACTACGACTCTAGAGCTCAGGAATGTATTCAGACAGTAGCCAGTTTGAGAAAAGTTGCAGTTACTGTGAAATATCAGAGTGGAACTTCTTCCTCACATTTGGAATATAAAGTAAGTGAGGTTGAATTGATTCTATTGAAGATTTATAACTTGTCTGTAATGGCCTGAAGTGCTGGAACTAAAGAAAGGCAGTCATCCGAAACTTTGGGGCTGGGGGCTCGTACAAGAAGTGCTGATAATTTCTTAACCCGAGAAGTTCTTGGGGAAAATTAGAGTGAAACTTTCTTCTTATAATTGGAATACGGAAGAAATGAAGGCGATTCGACTGCGTGGATGTAGCATCTCGTGGGGAAGACAGGAAGGCACAAGGCTGAAAAGTTGTGATAGCAACAGCAAAAATGAGGATAATACAGCAAATATCAATAATATAAATAATGATAACTGCTCATCTTAGAAATTGGAAAAAAAAGTTGGAGTTATTAGGATGATATTAGGATGATATATGTTTTAACTTATTAGGATGATATTTAAATGTTATTAGGATTATATTATTAGAGTGATATTTAAAAGTTATTAGGATGATATTATTAGGGATATATTTAAAATTTATTAGGATGACATTATTAGGATGATATATAAAAAAGTTATTGATGACAATATTAGGATGGTATTTAAAAGTTATTAGGATGATATTTAAAAATTATTAGGATGATATGTGGAATGATGGAGTGCGTCCTAACTATGCGTAGACAGAGGTAAATTATCATCGAAGCATTTATTTTAGAGTACAGCTTTTACATGTTATCTACGACATATATTTTGCTCCAGAGCATCTATAAATATGTTTGTATAGCTGAGGGTCATTCGTTTTCCTTTGACCTGTAAGGATTGTTAGCCGTTGTAGTCGCTGTCTTGAAACTAACACTACGCGTTGAATGCTGTTTTTACATCTTAGGAGATCATCATATGGTTAGATAATGGCGTACAACCTGCACTGCATAGTCTCTATACAAGGTTGATTTCTATATCCACACAGTTCAGAGAAGAAATGTTCTATCCTTGATAATAAGTATCGCTGCATTATGAATATTGTGACATTTATAAGTTATATTATTTTTAATTTATATTTCCCTGTCTGTGAATGTTCTCTGTTGGATTTAAGCTTTCCCCATTATAGGGAGGAATGTGCTTGGGCGATCACGTCTCTTTTCGCTTCATGATCACCCAAGGCTACTACACGTAAGTAAATGTAACGAAACCGACTAGAATTCTTAGTCGGCTCTCTGGTTTCTTATTCAATTACCCCATACGTACATCTAAACTTGTAGCTCCTGGTATTCACAAGCTGTAACCCGGTAGATACTGACTCGGCCTGACTGTCGTTCCAACATGAAATGGCCGTAAGCCTATACAGAATATGGTACACGTCAAAAGTTTTGGGACTTTCCTCTGAATTTGATAATTAGTCAACTTCATGCCTTCTTTGGTTTAATTAACTTCCACGAAACTTCTTCTTTATGCCACTTGATTCATTGGGGACCAAAAGGCCGCGACAACACCTCTCCACCTCTACAGCTCGGAACATGTCGTGCCGGCTGCCTTCACCTCTGCGTCAACACTTTTGTGCCAAGCCCGTTTTGGTAGACCCACTTTTCGCTTCCCTTGTGGATTACAGTCAAGGGCCTGCCTGGTGACACTAGAAGCAGGCTTGCGGGGTGTGAGTATAATCTCTTGGCAACTCGACGATGCTCTTGATTTTCTTTATGCCTATTGATTCCTTGGGGAACATACGGCTGCAACAATACCTCTCCGCGAGATTTCCACGTGCACGCGTCATACGCTGTACTTTGGAGGACTCTTCCCCAGCTATGGCGTTGTTAGTAGATATCGTTGAAGTTTCTGTAATAAGCCCCCGCCTACATTACTCGCTATTTCTTTCTGCTCTTCTTGCCTTCAGTGTAATAAAACTGCTACTATGCCTCTTGATTCTTTGGGGAACACAGGGCCACTACAACACCCCTCCAACAGACGCGCTTCCGGACAATCCTCTTCAGCTCGGGCCACGTCGTTCCGGCTGTCTTCACCTCTGCGTCAACACTTCTGCGCCAAGTTCGTTTTGGTCGACCCACTTTTCGCTTCCCTTGTGGATTCCAGTCTAGAGCCTGCCTGGTTACACTAGAAGCAGACTTGTGTGTCCGATCCATCACCATTTCCGTTTCTTGATGTCAGTCTCTACTGGGGGCTTGTCTGGTCCTGTCCCAAATTTGGTCGTTGGAGACGACTTCTGGCCACCTGATTTTGGGGAGGTTCCTGAGACATCAAGTGGCAAATGTCTGAAGTTTGTGAGTGTTGGTCTTGGTTACCCATCAGGTTTCCTAAGTCGTAAATTACTTGACGTTGGTGTTAAAGATCCGGATCTTGTTGTAAACTAAGAGGGACGTTGATCTCCATATTGGGCGAGGCTAGGTCGCTGAAACTATATAAACTGTTAGTATATAGCGTATAATATTTTAGAGACAGGGTACCGAAAATATCAAATCGAAAATATATATATTTTCTCTTTTATAGAATATGTGTGTACGCACACACACACACACACACACACACACACGCACATATATATATATATATATATATATATATATATATATATATATATATATATATATTATGAATATAAAAATTGATTTGAGTAAACTTATACGATAAAGGAAATTGTTAAGACTTCGGATAAAATTTCGGATAAAATATATATTTATTTTTTTTAATGGTCACATCGATTTCTTCCAAGTTGGAGATACACGCTGATGCATAATTGGTCAAAATTTCTCAAAAATATTTGGTCAGTGTTAATTTAAGGAAAAAAACAGGTAAACTTTGTTTGTTTTATTCAGATTTAGGTCGTCGGGGTCATAACAAAGATATATATTATTTTGTGGAAATCGCCAAAAGCCAAAATAAAGTACTGCAACCTTTCGAACAATATATATCTATATATATATATATATATATATATATATATATATATATATATATATATGACTGTGCGTTTGTGTGTTTGTATTTCTGTGTGTGGGTGTATGTGTGGGTGTTAAATATTATCATGCAAACAACAAATTATATTACTGATATACTTACACTCTTTGTTTGTCTGTCTCTCTGTATTTCAATATATATATATATATATATATATATATATATATATATATATATATATATATATATATATATATATATATATATATATATGTATTGGGAGAGAGAGAGGGAGACAGACAGACAGGTAGTTTTACGATATTAAAAATTAATATCTATGTTTTAAAGTGCTTAATTTCAGGGATAGATCGTATGTAAATATAATATATTGTTCTCTGAGGTCAGCATCCAGCAGTCACAGCCTGTTTGTTTCTTAAACGCAATCTTCAGAACATATATATATATATATATATATATATATATATATATATATATATATATATATATATATATATATATATATATAGGGAGGGAAAGAGAGATAAGAGAGAGAGAGAGAAAAGAGACAGATTGAGAGTTAGTGAGGTTGCAAATGGGAGAGAGATCTGCTACTTTGCAATAAAAAAACAGAAAGCCTTTATGTCTACACATCCTCATTTCCCAGAAGGAATCCCCGAAAATATCTCCGGATAAAATTCCAATCTGAATTAAATAATATTTATCAATTCAGTTTCACGCAAGACAACATTATTAGCTTACCCACAGAGAATCAAACACACTGGAAACGAACTTGCAGAATTAAAAGAGTTTCAAAGATTGACTTTCTGTTAACTGATTTTTACACATGGTATTATTTCGGGGGCAATTAAAATAACAAATCACATCAACTGAAAATGTCCAGCAGCAACAAAAGGAAGAATGCTTGACACATCATTAAAAGAGAAAATGATAGAATTTCCGCACCAAATTAATACAAAGGTTAGGAAGGAAACGTATAACAATAATTAAGAAGAAGGATAACAATTAGTGAGCTTGAGAAATAAGAACATTTCAGCCGAAAATTTTGTTTGTTTTAACTGTCTATATCTCTGAGATGATGCATTATGATTACTTATATTATTTACATTATTCTAACTGTTATCCTCATCTTCATTGCCATAACTTTTCTGCCTCTATATCTCTGATATGATGTATTATGATTACTTGTATCATTTACATTATTCGAACAGTTATCCTAATCTCCATTGTCATATTCACACCGTTTCGGCCTCTATATCTCTGAGATGAGGTATTATGATTACTTGCATCATTTACATTATTCGTACTGTTATACTCATCTTTATTGCCATATTCAAAGCATTTCGTATATGAGGGGCAAAGGGAGATCACTGCGAGCATCATTGAAAAATATAAAAAAAAAACAACTAAAGAATCAGTACGTATGTTAGGCCACAAAAATCTCCTGAGTCGACCAAGCACAGAATTGAATACGTTATGGAAACCAGTAATAATGATTTCTAGAGAAAAGCAAGCACTAACAACAAAAATTTTAATATAACCTCTTGTAAAAAATGCAATAATATAAAAAAAAAATTCAATATTAGCACTGGTAAAAAAAACGGTTGCTGAGACATTAGGCATTAATCCTAAAATTTCATACGCAGGTGTCCTCAAGGATACATGGCCCAGTGGATAAAGACGTTGGTTATATCCAGTGACTAGACCCAAAAAATAGTGGTCATCCAAAAATACATGGAGTGTTGAGTTAAAGGGAAACAACTGATAAATCCGGAAGAGACATGGCACGTGGAACTAGAACAATCTACCTCTGTGAACGAAATAAAGGGTTTGGTTCGAAATTCCAATCATCTGAAGAAGGGCGGGTCGTACAACGGTCGAAACGTTGTGAATATGACAATGAGGATAATTGTTTTTACCTGTATCAAAAGACGTCTATTTACAAATTGTGAAGTCCTGGAGTCTGTTTTAATTATCGTCTCATTCTGCCGTGTGGCAGGACGTGGGCGATCTTGGCTCTCCACAAAGTTCTGCTCTTTGTAGCCCTAAGTATCCCTTTTTTCTCTCTTTCATATTCCTTGTTCTACCAACCATTTACGCAACTTCCTTCCTCTATCCTACTTGCATTCAATATCCTGTAAGTGTCATCTACTCCAAAAGTAACTTTGGGTAACAGAAATGGGGTTCTACAGAAGGATGATGAGAATATCATATACTGAGTATGTGAGCAACGAGAAAGATTTTTAAATAAATGGAAACAAAAAGAACGCTTATATTCCAATAAAAAACAGAGTTAAATTTTTCAGGGAACATAATGAGAAAAGAATGTTTGGAGAATTTGATGCTCACATGACATATTGAGATCAAGATGGATAGAGGCACATATCGAGTCACCTATTTGACAAGTTTGTGTCCATGGGCATCAGAATAGGGGTGAGACCGATATTAAAAAATGACAGGAAATTTTGGATAAATAAAATCGCCCACTTCCTGGTTGGGGATAGAAGATTAGCGAAATTTTATTGCCGAATTGCAAGCAGCCACGCACGCATGAACTATCCTGGCCATGATTTTAATTAAAGTTGAAAACGTATTTCAGGAATTTGAATATTTTTTTGAGCTTTAATTGCAAGATTTTTTTTAAAATAATTTAATTGATTGATTTAATTGAAAATAATTTAATTGATTTACTTATACCGTATTTATTATCTTCCACCTATCCTAATATCACAGCATATTGATGACACAGCAACACCTGTGAAAGGTAATTTAATTTTAAATCTACGTTAAAAAGAAAATAAATCTTCTGACGAAAATTAGTAAATTCAACGATTACTAAGTGGCTTCTAACAAAATATCGCGTATTTTACTTAAAATATTTTGAAAAATACATTTGTTTAGAATTAGTTTAGAATGTCAACACCTTGGAATCAAAGGTGAAAAACACTTTATTACACCGATACATGAATTAAGTTAGCAACAATATACGGAAAGCAAAAATGAAAACTAAGTTCAAGGTGCCGATTCCAGATAATTAAAAGTATTGTATTGTAAGAATATATACTGATCATCAGGTAATAGAATAAAATGTAATCCTTTTAGCTATTGTATTATTTCACTTATATTGATATCCGATGAGTTAATAGGTTCATTACTTTTAAATGACAGAAGATATCTGTTCACATTGAATACTGACTGCTAAAACCCTAATCCAGAAAAGGTTTTGTTTATTAATTATATTTTCGAACAAGAAATAAGATATTTTATTCGATCTATCCTGAAAGCAAACAAGTTCGCATTCCATTGGTTGGTTCCAAGTGACGTCTTAAAAGAGAATTCGACATTTCTACTCCGCCCGTGTTCGTTATTTCAAAGAAACGAACATATTCATTTCAAACCCAACACGATTGAGCTAAGAGATTCCCGCCCATTAAACAGTCTAACCATGTTTGGTTAGTGATTTAAATTATATATCCTCAATATGTGAGATTCAGATATAGATAAATCATACTGTCACGAATACGTCGACACACGTGAACGGAAGAAAAGTTAATAAAATATAAAGCTTTATTTTTATAGGGTTAAAAATATTTGTGACGTCATCGAATACTCTTTTACACTTTCGTAATACACGTTGTAGTAAAGACTTTGTAATCGCCGATACAACTATAGTAACGCCGTTGAACAATACTGGTATCAAACGCCTTCGAATAGCACACGCATTAATAGTACTTGCTCGATAATACTCGCTCGAAATTTAGCCACCGAATAGTAATCCGTATATGATCAGTATAGGGAAAAAGTATGGAGAAATAGTTGAGAGAATAGTGTATAGCATAGAAAGTGTGATCTGTATAGTAACAGAAGATCGAATAGAAAGTGTGGTCAATTGGACAACACGTTAATTCCTATGTGTACATTTCCTTTACCATCTCGTGTTCTACTCAATTCTAACGGGATCGCCTGTATCTGTTCTCTGGTGATCTGTGTTCAAACCCAAGTGTCGCAGAGACACTTTATTCATATATGACAAAAATATGGAAACCTGGAAGAATAATAACGGTCTGTAATAACCAGTATAAGAAAGGTATTCTCATAGAGCGAAGTAAAGCCGTTCCACAAGGACAAAAGTATGGAGCGTCCGACGAGGTGTTAACTCATTAGATCGCTAACAATTACACCATGACTAGATGTCACAGAGGTTTTCATATATACTGGTTGCTAACATGTCAGTTTTTAGATAATAAAAATCGAGACATTCATTGTTCGTGGAGAAATTTTAAATACCGTGATTATTACGTCAAAAACTTTTATGTTTAGAGAAGGAGTATTAATATGAAAAAATACATTTAATATTTTAAAAATTAATTGAATATTTTAAAGATATCTAAAAGAGAGATAACTTCAGTAGTTTTCCTATAATTCCTTTGAGCCGTGACCACCGCTTTACCGGTGGTAGAGAAAATGACGTAATGTCCAGCCACCGGTTGAACAGTGGTAGAGAAAAATAACGTAATGTCCAGCCATCGGTTGAACAGTGGTGGCGAAAAATGACGTAATGCTCAGCCACCGGTTATACAGTGGTAGAGAACAATGATGTAATGCCCAACCACTGGTTGAACGATGGGTAAACTCTTTTTTTAAGCATTTAACCCCAAGCCAGGCGGGATTGCCACTAGAACACAAGAAATTACAGAGAGTAGGAGCAAGAGTAAAGAGGGATATTTGAGAAAAGGATAAAGAGAAGGACAAGGGGATCTACCGTGAAACATTACATACCAATTATTTACGAATTTTGACTCAAGTGCTCAGGCAAATCACTTAAAATAGTTCGGAACACTGGGCTAAAGTGTTAAAGTCTGAAGTTTAAAATCAAAAATATATATATATATTTTAAATTAAAACTAAAATATATTTTTAAAGACGACCGAAAGTTTATTTTATATTTCAATTTTAATTTTTTTTCCAGTTCAGAATGCCGCCTCATCTAATTTCAAAAATTGAAATTGATTCCTATTCTTCAGAGATTTTATCTTTCTATAAGATAGATATGTTTTGATTCGGACTGATATTTATTCAGATGTCAGAAAATTAAATAGGGAGTGTTTATTGACTTTCACTAAGTATTTTTTCAAGGTGAACTTTTAATAAATAACTTAGGTATTCATCGAATAGATACCGAAAGATTCATTTTAATCCGTTATTTGATTTTGGGTAGATTTTTTTTTTTAAATTTGTCATGCGCTAATATTTGTCAATGAACATTTTAATTGATTTTTCACAAGTATGATTCCTGTAGAAGGCAAAACAATCGTAGACAAAAATTATGGATGAAAATAACTGTATTTCTCCATAATGCAGAAGATCGTTTTTTTATCTTGAATTTTTCATTAATCCTTTTTTTTTCTAATAACAAAAACTTTATGAAAATTAATAAACACTTCTTTTTAAATTAGTGAATAGGAATGCCTAAATTTATTACAAGGCGGTGGTAATTAATACAACGTGAAACTGAGAGCACAGCAAACAAAAGGATTTGTTTATAGTGAGGTTAAGGCTTGGTCACCATTCCAGGTAGAGTGTTACTTAGTAAGAGGCAGTAGGAGGGGTAGATCACGATCAACCCTAGAGTTGAATAGGTTAAGTCTATATTGATTTGGGAAACATCGTCTTGGGAGTCGGTTCCAAAGAGCAGTGGTTCGCGAGAAAGAGCTGTTCGAATGGAATGCGGACGAAATGACGGGGTTTTGTTATAATTTGAGCGTCATACCGGGTCTTGGACTTGACGTCCTTTCCATAGAAATAGCAATATAGCCGTGAGAGGATTGCCAAATCCCGCCTGTGAGAGGGAGACAAATAATTTGTCACCCACGAGGATGCGGACACGCTTTTGACGCCTATCGATATTGGAAAGTATGAACTGTGGAGCTCCTGTCCAGATATGACAGCAGTACTCCAATTTTGGGTTTGATATGGCTCTTATGAAGGTAGACGATAGCACGAGGAGCCGGGTACTTACTGGAGCGATATAGGGAACCGAACATCTTATCTACATCTTTAGTGATGTATTGTATGCACGAGTTGATGTCAGTTTTGAATTTAAAGCCCAATAGTTTCTCAAATCCTGGAGCCTCCCCGAGGGTACATCCATTCATCGGCACTGGTGGCAGTTCGCGGTCCGATCAGCGATGATGGAATGTAACTAGTTTGGTTGCCGATGCATTGAATTTAACCAGCCATTTTTTGAGCTGTTAGAGCTAGATGAGATAAAAGATCAGCTGCGAATCACTGGTCATCACCAGTTTTGGAGGTGCACCCATATATTGTCGTATCCTCGTCATAGATATTCACGAATGAACAGAGAGTACTCCTAGGCAGATCATTTATGTAAAGAAAAAAAAAGTGGGGTTGATCCGAGAAGTGACACCTGCCGGACGACTGTGTTGATTGCTAGAGCCTTGAAGTCTGGCCCTTAACAACTAATTTCAGTGACCTACCCGTTGGGAAGGACTTTATAATTAAGAATATTCTTCCATTAATTCCGTAAATATAAAGCTTGAGCAGCAAACCTTTGTGTCACGCCTTGTCAAAAGTCTTCGAAATATCTATTGCTATGGTCCTTGAGGTGTATTTGCTGTCAAGAACCTCACTGATTATTTAAGTAATAGAAGTTAAAACGGATTGGGCCGATCGAAACCAGTACTACTTGTGACTTTTATCTAGGTGCGCAACAATCTTCGTTGTGATTATAGCTTCAAAAAGCTTACTAATGATACTGATAAGTCTGTAATGATATCGGGGATGAACGCACGCCGGCGTTCTTGAAAATCGGTCATATGCTAGACACTTACCATAGGCTTTGGAAGGATTTTTTTTTAAAACTCCGAAAAAGTTTGAGGAATTTCGTCTGATGTTCCGTCGCGTCAGATGCGGGTGATGGTTTGGTTTGTTTTGTTTTACGGCACATCAACATCAATGGGTCATTTAATGCCGACAAGTTTTTTTTTCCTGGTAATATTTTTGTTTTGTGAAAAATCTGTTTCTGTTAATATTTTTTCCTCAAAAATGTATAGCTGGTAATATTATTTTTTCAAAAATGTATAGCGGGTAATATTTTGTTTCAAAGACGTACAGCTGGCAACATTATTTTTCCAAAAACGTATTATGAGAAGCCTTGCTGTTGAACGTAGTTTATCGTCATACCTAGGACGCGGATGTAGTTTATCGTCATACCCAGGACGCAGAAGCGGGTGACTTATTCGATGATGTGGTATAATTCATAGGCGATGGAGAAGACTCTGTAATATTTGCCTTGTTCATCGGTTTTGTTCAAGAAAACTAACCACTCTTTGCGATGGATATTGATGTCACCGCATACATGAAAACTAGGCGAGGGGAATTAGGTTTGGATATCGATAAACAGACAAATAAACCGATGTATTTTCGTTTCAATTTCAGTATTTTAATAAATATCATAAAAAATTAATTTGTAATTTTTTAAAATAAAATTTCGATGACACATTTAACGGAGATGTTTCAAAAGCGAAGACTGCTTTTAAAATGTTAATCGTTATCTTCTGTCTTCCTAAACTATGTTCTTTTATTTCCCTCTATGTTTCATTCAAGCTTAGTAACTCCTGCAAACTGGTGAATTTCATTGATTGATTTTAGAGGAAATGATTAAAAATCAAATCCCCGAGTCAAACGAAACGTCTGAGTTTCGATCTCCCCAAAAAATATTCTACAAATACTTTCACGGTAACTGCTCTGACGAGCTATTTTCGCTAGTTCCCAAACTGCATGAATCTAAACGTGTCAGAAGGTCGGCATCTCAGCCCCACCCTGTCGCTGTCGAAACGGTTAAACGTAGCCATCTCTTTCACTTCAATAGATTCATGTCTCGCACTTCCCGTCTGTGAAACTCTCTTCCTCTTGCTTGCTTCCCTGGTAGCTAAAATCTCCAACTATTCAAATGCAATGTCAATCGACATTTCCAGATGTCTTGATCTATTCACCGTCCGTTTTTTCCTCTTTCACGCCTCTTTACTCTTGTTCCACTTTTCTTGCGTGCTGGTGGCACTCCCGCCTTGCTTAGGGTGAAAAGTTTAAAAAAGTGTTTTGTATGATTCTATAAATGTGTTCGTATTGAGCTAAGGTCGGAGACATAGAGAATCATTCATCTTGACAAGCGCGTGGTGGTTTGAGCAACATAATTATTTATGGGTTTTCATGAGGAATGCAGATCCCTATACTTACATCTAAACTCATCTAATTTCAGAAATAATGTTGCCTGGTATAGTTTTGATTTCGTCGGCAAAATGTTATGCCTGTTAATGCGGTTAGATGTTATTTTTTAAAAATGTTTTCAAAATAGATAATTACGCAGGAATTCGTTCAACAACATTGGTGAATTTTTATAATATTCTTTTAAAAAAATGCGACCTGTTTGTAACTTTTGCATAATTCGTTACGATAAAATATATTGCTATTACTACTACTGCCTCTCTGAAGCATGATATTCTTGCTTAGTTTTTAAATAAATTATTTTCTTTTGCGTTTTATAATGTAGTTTGCAAGACGACTAACAAGTGTTCCTTTTATGTAGTTTAAGGAATAGCTGTCGCGAGGATGAGACCACAGGCGACCTCGTTAAGAAGTACTTTTTTTTTACCGGCAATTTATGGAGTGAACATTCAATATTATAATTGAAGTGGCTGGATTTTTTTATTGCGTTTTTGTATACTTAAGTGCTGAAGGTATTGTTATTGGATGTTACAAGGGCATCTAGGAATGATTTGTTTCTTATTGCTAAGGGTGTAAGTAAACTGATTTTTTTGTTTCAACTGATGAACACTTAAGTTGAAAAGAAACAAAGTCTGTTTAAGACCTTGTAATATATTTACGGTATAAAAGCTAATTTTTGGAAGTATTGAAGAACGTTTGCTGAAGTGCATCGCCGTTCAAGGAACTAAAAAAATGTCATATTTACATTTCTTTGTTCGTGGAAAAAAATTTATGGAAATTGTTTAAACTTTTTGATTTACTTTCGCTTATAAACGTATATACATGCACGCACACACACTTGCATATATATATATATATATATATATATATATATATATATATATATATATATATACGAAATAAATGTGGGTATATTATAAATTTAAAAGTCACTTATTTTCTTTCACTTTTCAACCTCGAGCAAAGCCAGCTTAGAAAAAATAATATAAGCTTTAATTATTTTAAACACACACGAATGCATACACACACAAGACATCTTTTACCATCTGATGAGCTATTAGAGGTGAAATGCATTATCGGATATTATTTTTCAAAATATACGTTCATGAAAGTTTTTCCAAATTTCAATTATATATATATATATATATATATATATATATATATATATAGGTGTGTCTCTGTGTGTGTTTGTGTAATATTTTTATTTAAAAAGTATTTTACATCGCGACAAGAAAATTTCTATGTTTTGGAACTTAAATCTTTTTCATTATCCATCAATGTTGCGTAAATTAAGTTAAAAAGAACTGCGGCTTCTAAACCTGGCAGTTCAATCTCTTTATTTGTATATATATATATATATATATATATATATATATATATATATATATGCTCCTGAAAAATTTATTTCAGTTGAGCTCTCTAGGGATGAAGTGTTGGTTCGTAAAAAGTGATTATTATGGCTAATAATGCAAGATTCTTCGGTATATCGAATCGAGTTCTCTCAGTCACTGTGTGTTTAGCTAAAAAATAAATACGCTTGAATTCATCTTCATCCCTGCTGTGCACCAACGACTAAGTGGTAGAATCCCAGACTGACGCTAATTCAGTCTGGTTTCAATCATAGCTAGAGGCAACTGGACGTGTCTAGCCACACTAATGAGCTGTGATACAGCGAAACAGCCAGTTTGTTGATGACAACATATATATATATATATATATATATATATATATATATATATATATATATATATATGGAGACAGAAAGATAATGAGAGTATATTAGGTTGGTGCAAAAATAATGACGTAATAATGTCGTTTTTTGACGTATTTTTTAACGTCAAAAACGGCATTATTACGTCATTATTTTTGAAACGACCTAATAGTTATATGGTATGATACATTTATATCTTAAAATGCTCAATATCAAGGAAAGGGCGTTTGTAAATAAGAAAGTGAACATTAAGGTTAACACCGAGTAAAATGAATATTTTGTTTTAGCTTATAACAGACTGTCGCTTGACACTCGTGTTTCTTCAGTGTTTATATATATATATATATATATATATATATATATATATATATATATATATATATATATATATATATATATATATTGATGATACAAATATAATTTTGAGGTATGCTATATTTATAAGTTAATGTTTTCAATATCTGAGATAGAGATTATGTAAATATAAAAGTGAGCGTGGGAGGCAACCACCTATAAACAATAGAATCTATTTTATACATAACTCACTTAGGCCATGACGATTGCGTTTAAGCATGAAACAGACTGTCGCCTCTGCTGTTGATTTCAATGTCCACTGTACACACGCAAGCACACACACATACATGCACACACGCATACAAACAAATAACGTGATCTATTCTCATTCAAATGATCTTACATTTTAATAGCATCTGTAGGAACATCTCAAAATTCTATTTTTTTTTCTTTCAGATATAAAAGTGCTATTCACTGGAAATGAAAATATGTTTTGTTTGTTAGAATATGGTAGAGCCCAACCGAATGATACAGCGCAGCGTATTTTTGTGAAAGAATTCGCTAAAAAAAGCACCAACTGCAAAGCGGATTTGAACATGACACAAAATATTAAAAGGGGAATGCTATCTGTGTCGTACAAAAGGTTGTGAAGGACCACCAGTATTGCAAGAGATGGTCGAACGGAATCGGGAAACATTTTTACAAAGTTCCATGAAATTCGTAAGAAGAGCTAATCTGGAAATCCACATTCCTTCAGTGGGAGTTTGGTATATTGCAAGGAAACGCATGAGAATGACTCCGTAGAAGCTGAAACTCATTCAGGCAGATGACAGCCGAAAGCAACAGAAATTCAATGTCGATTGAAAACTTGTGCAATCTTTCATGACCTCGACATACATACGTTTGACTTTCCAAATTGAATTTTGAGAAATAAACCTTATTTTGTCCAACAATATATCAGTTTAGTCTCATTTTTCTGCATAAGGTAATTACTTAGATATTTACATCCCAAATTATTTTGAAACATTCTCTCTCTCTCTCTCTCTCTCTCTCTCTCTCTATATATATATATATATATATATATATATATATATATATATATATATATATATATCTTTGTATATTTAAGCAGCAATTTCTCATTAATGCAGGTTTCATTAAATAATATAGACAAGTTTTGTCTATTTATTTTAATTAATTTCCTTTCATATTGTCTGATAAGCTTAATAACATTATCATTTAAACATGTATCAATATGCTGATTTCCTTTCGTCTTTCAATGATAATATTATTAAGACTATCAGTCAAAACATGTCTATGTTATTTAATGAAGCATGCATTAATATATATATATATATATATATAATATATATATTTATATATACAGTTGTGACCAAAATGTTCAGAACAGCATTGTTTACGTCAGAAAAGTAGGTATTAAGTTTTTATCAAAGCTGTTTTATATACTATAATTTTCACAGACAATAAATACGATATTAATTGTTATTTTTCGAAATTTTGGTGTAATTTGAGAGGATAATACAAAAGTTATGGATGATTTAGTAATTTACTGCAAAACCCATAGTAGTTCCAACGAGAGAAAAGTGTGTATATTATAAAATAAGTGAGAAACATTTTTGGTTGTAATGTGGATTTTTAAAAAAGAATATGCATGTGCACAAATGTGTTTACTAATTCCTCGTAATAAGACAGTGTGTATGTATGGAGAGGGAATATACATATACGCATGCTGACAAAAACACAGGAAAAAGGAAATACATCTAAGAACACAGAGGGGTCATTAAAAGATAAGAATGCCGATAACTCTGTCATCAATTCTCGGACCAATCTTAATTGTTTTATAACACTTCATGTAGAACTTTTCCCTGCCAATTCAGGAAGACATTTGGGCCTCTAACACAAAAAGAGAGAATGTTTCATATCGAGAATATTTAACATCGAAAAACAAGAAAAAAAAAAATTATTTTTTTTATATGTGGAAATGTCCACTCTGTCTATGTCTATGAGTATATATGTGTATGTGTAGATGTGTGCATTAGTCTATTGATATATATATATATATATATATATATATATATATATATATATATATATGAACACGTATATGTATGTATGTGCGAGTAGATATAGATATGTTGTTGTGTCTGTGTGTATCTAGGTATGTGTTTTGGGTCATATAAATAGTAGGTCCTTACTAGATTAAACATTTGTTAAATTTGGAACCTGTATGTGATATTCCTTGATTTGTCAAATTTTCTTGATTACACATCGGTTCTATTATAAATGTTCTTCGATTTTAGGTTGCACCACCACACCATCTTTCCCTCTCTCATCTTCTGGATTTTAAGTTTAGATCATATCGTTTTTTATTGTACGTTTCCGGTGTCTGTTCTTTTTTTTAATTCTAATTTAGGTGAGCGATTCGGTAGCGAATTATGCATCGAAAAATAATTGATATTTATCTGTATCTCACTCATTTAAACCGTTATTTAACTCTTCTCCTTAAAACTTCTCTCTGTTAGATTTTAATCCCCACCTTCGCCTTTAGGCCTTACTGTTCTTCTTTCTTCTATTACACCCTCTCTCTAGAGCTTTCAGAAATTTCCCTCTCACACTTGTTTCGCACTCCCACACATACACTCCCACTAAAATTTATTTTTTTACCCAGAGTTATATTTCCCGATTTCTTTTTGAATTTGTAGGTCTGACGAATTGGATCGTGATTACGAGTCCAATGTAATAAATTAAAACCATGGAATATTAGTGTTTGGGCCTTTTTTATTATATTATTACTCTGTCCTGGACATTCAGTTCTACCTGTATTCTATCACCCCGGGAATATATATATATATATATATATATAATTATTTATTTAAAATATTATTTACCTAACGAGTTCTTTCCTATTTTCTATATATTTTTACATATATATATATATATATATATATATATATATATATATGTGTGTGTGTGTGTGTATGTATAAACATAAAAGTGAACATAGAAGTCAACACTTAGAGGCGACAGTCTGTTTCATGCTATACGTTTGCATATAGCATGAAACAGACTGTCGCATCTAAGTGTTGACTTCTATGTTCACTTTTATATTTATACACGCTCTATCTCTGATATTGAGCACTTTATCCCATAAATATAGCACACCTTAAGACTATATTTCTTCATATATATATATATATATATATATATATATATATATATATATATATATATATATATAAAGGGAAGATCTTAAAGTAGTTACAACGAGAGAAAAGTGTGTATGTTAAAAAGGAGAGAAAAACCAAAAACGTTTTTGTTTTTTAAAAATATTATGCTTAATCTTCCATAATTTTGCTACACGGGTTTCTGGTCTCGCGACTGTCATCAGACAAAGGGTGAAGATTTTTACTTATTTTTTTTGCTTTACGTTTTTCGATGCAAAATATTCTCGACATAAGACATTATCTTTTTCTGTGTTAGAGAACCAAATGTCTTTCTTGCACAGACAGTGAAGAGTTCTGCACAAATTGCTATAAAGAAATTAAGATCGGTCCCAGAAATGGAGTAGTTATCGTCATTCTTATCTTTTAATATCCCCTTTGTGTTCTTAGATCTATTTCCATTTTCGTGTGTTTTTGTCATCATGCGTGTATATATGTGTATATCCCCTCTTCAAACATACACACTGTTTCACGACCAGGAATCAGCGAATTCATCTTTACACACATATACACACACAAACACACACACACTGTCATATTACAAGGAATCAGTACATACATACATACACACACATACATACATACATACATACACACACATACTTCCCAAGTTACATGGAATCAGTATACACACGCACATACATACATACACACGTACGTACGTACGTACACACATATACGGAAACGAGAGATCTTGTTTTGAGGATCCATTTTTATTTATTTATATACAGTTCGTTATATTGTTTTGAAATTCAATTTGTAATATGTTCTAGATTAACTATCTTTCCAGATTCTCTTCGTAGATTTTGTCACGGAAGAATTTCGTGTTCAAAGATAATTCCATACATTTCGGAATCGCTGAAAAACAAAAATCCGACCAGGTTAAGCAGAATGCTAATCTCTCTCGATATAGAATCTCATAGAAGTATTCAGAAGACAAAAATAATGCGATAATTGTTGTAACGTTTCTATATCGCTTGTGCAAATATTCCAATGGTAATAAACAAAATTATTGTCTTGGATTAAAGTGAAACCAAGCCAGTCGTACAAAAGAAAGAAAATCTTTAAATGTATCCGTATAAATATCCTATCGAGGGAAGAGTTAAGACGTTCCTACATGAAATAAAAAGTGACGATTAAGGTATTTATCCTATCGACAGTTAAAACTTTGTATTAAATCTATATAATTTTATCGTGTTCTCCATGTATTTATTACTTATTTTCTTTCTCTTTCCTTTTCTGCCTCCCACCCTTCTTTTCTCTCTCCGTAAATCTCTCTCTTTCTCTCTCTCTCTCTCTCTCTCTCTCTCTCTATATATATATATATATATATATATATATATATATATATATATATATATATATATATATGTGTGTGTTTTTTTTTGGGGGGGGTCTATATAATTTTATCGTGTTCTCTATATATACCTTGTTTTCATAGCTCCTCCGACTCTCCCTCTTTCTGTCTGTCTCTCTCTTTCTCTCTCTCTCTCTTTCTATATATATATATATATATATATATATATATATATATATATATATATATATATATATATTATGAAATGGACAAAGTCCGACAATTATTTTAAGACATTTTGATGTTTATACATTATTTATAGATACAAACTAACGTAAATATTTGTATCTATAAAAATAATGTATAAACGTAAACATGTCTTAAAATACCCCCCCACACACACACACATATATATATATATATATATATATATATATTTGTGTGTGTCTATATAATTTCATTGTGTTCTATATGTATATTTCACTCTGTTTGTTCCTCGCTTTCTCTCCTTTTATCTGGCCATGACTTTTTCTATCTCCCCTCCTCGCTCTTTCTGTGTGCGTGTTTGTATGTGGGCGTCTCTGTGGATATATATATTGTCTCAAATAATATATATTTTCCTTATCGATTTTATTCTTAAAAAAGCACACTTACATTTTATTTCATTATACATTCAAATTTATTTGCACACTTATGCTGCCACTTAACAGCCAGCCCTTCAATAACGTTTAAGCAAAGGTTTACAGATTTTGATGTGAAACGTTTTTAGACGAAATGTTCAATCTGGTTTTCATGAGATAAATCTTGAACAATGAAAGCGTTTTGCGACGATCGAGAAAAGTGAATAATTCATCACATGAATACACAAATGAAAACAGAACAGAGCAAATGTGTTCCAGTTTTGACTTTGTCAATCATGCTTTATACGACCTTCCTTTCTCATGGGATTCAATTTTTGTCCTTGAATCTACGTACGATTAATAGTTAGGGTGTTGCATTAGTCGTTACAATTGTACCTCAAAGTGGAAATTAGTCAAGACTCAATCCGATATACATACATACATACATATATATATATATATATATATATATATATATATATATATATATATATATATGTATGTATGTATATATATATAACATAACTGCTGGCGTTTAATCAGTAAGCTTTGTTATGTTATAATACGATAGATATCGTTACTCATAATTCACCATTGACCAGCAAATATGAATAGTCGAGGCCAAACACAAGATTTCATTAATAATTTAGGGGTAAGTTTTGTCTACTTATTTTTATTAAGATCTTCAGATATTTACGGACAACTTAATTCGTATCGTTATTAAAGTAATAAAAATGTTACTTTGCTGATGCATATTTCGACATTAGCAAAATGCTATCTTCATCATCTTGGTTTACAAAATTGTTGTATTCATCAGAAAATTAAATATTTTACTTGCAAAGTAAAGAACGCTAAACTTATGTTACTGTACGATTTTTAAATTTTATGATGTAAACATAGTCGTGAAGTAACATCAAGGGAGGTAACTAAGTTATTAAGATGTCTAATTATTATTCATTTTAAAAAATGTGTGCAGAATTCATAATTAAAAGCTCCAAGAATTTTTAGTTTATGTTCATTATTTTTGTGAAAAAGTAAGCATTTTTCTAAATTGCTTTTGTTCCTGGAACTCTTCTCGACGGTCTCCGAGTTTAATTTGGTGAATACTGCTTTAATCCTTCCCATCCGTTCATCTTTGATGTTACACAGAGTGTCTCTCGTCCATCTGGGCCCTAGACATAATAATCAATGGAGTTGCTGTCTGGGGAGTTAGGTGTCCAAATGTAGGAAGTAATGTTGTCACAAAAATTATCTGACAGAATGGGCTCTCCTGCGCATGTGGCATTATGCAGAGTTCTGTTGCCAGAAATAGGGCCTTCCAGCAGCAACCTCTTTGTCAGGGCAGCACTACCTGCTCAAGGCACTTGATGTCGGCCTCCGTGTTGAGTCTGAGACCCTCACGAACAAATTCGGGAGTTCTTTTCTCATCACAACGATCAAAGTGAGTTTTCCGAACAGCTGTACCTTCGTAATAACCATTAGACTCATCCAAATCTTTCCGAATCTTCTGCGCTGTCTTCAGATTGACAACCAAGCACTATAATATTTTTGTATTGATGCTTGGGGGGCGAATGCCAAGCAGTACAGCATGCTGTTTCCAAATCTCTGGCGGAGAGAATTGGGTCATGGTACTCTTTTTCTCCCAACTCTCCCAACTACACGGTGCAGTCGACAAAATCAAAAAGAAACAATGAACATGCGCGAAATTAAAAATATTACCTAATGACAATTTTCCCATCGCATCCTATAATAGAATTTAATTTGGTAGTAATTAGTCTTCTCAATTTCAATTTATTCAGGACTGACATTTTATGCCTATTCAATTCATCCATCGTCTTTTCAAACTGCGACTTATCTTCCCCAAACTAGACAGCTGCGGATGAAAAGGACATATCCAAAATCAAGTCTGTCTTATACTATTAGGTTGGTGCAAAAATAATGACGTATTTTTAGCGTCAAAAAACGACATTATTACGTCATTATTTTTACACCAACCTAATATATTTAATTATCACATATTCGTGCAGTCCTCAATGATAATATAATATAATATGTACTATTAGGTCGAACTAGCTCAGACATTCATGTCTATCGCTCCAATCATCACGGTTCTGCATCGATTTGGGAAGCTAATAAGGGTGGCATTCTGTGTCATAACATTGCTGGTCAATGTAGGTGGTTACCGGGTACCAATGCCTTTTGCGCCATCGATTGGTGTCCAGTAGATCAACGTGAGTTCTTGTTTTGCTCGCCAGCATTTGTCCAAAAAGAGCCGCATTCAATATAAGATTTGATTTACTTTGAAGTCGT
Organism: Acanthosepion lycidas; assembly: GCA_963932145.1. Taxonomy (NCBI): domain Eukaryota; kingdom Metazoa; phylum Mollusca; class Cephalopoda; order Sepiida; family Sepiidae; genus Acanthosepion; species Acanthosepion lycidas. The sequence continues at coordinate 9,758,094 of OZ010573.1, forward strand.
CTCCAAAAGATCTTAAATATAGCCCTCATTATCCAAGTGTAGGTTTCATCAAGTTTAGACTTCGTCTTTCGGTTATTGTCCAGCGAGTGACGCTATACATTAACACCGCCTCTACAGTGGCTCGAAAGACTCTCTTCTTCAGGGTGACTGGCGGATCAGATTTCCAGATTACATCCATTTTACTCAAGGTGAACCAGCGAATTTTCATTTTTTTTATTTCTTTTACAGTAAGATTCCCACCCCGCTGTACAAAGGCTGTGGGTCACTCGAGGTAGAGGCTTTCGTTATGGGGTACTTCATATAGATAGAATGGGAAGATGATGGTCAACTATAGACATGAACAGATTAAGACTGTAGTGATCGGGGAAACATCTTCTTATGACTCATTTTCATAGGGTACTGTTTTGCGGGAAGAAGCTGTTTGAGTAGAACTTCTCGTCAATGGAATACGGGTGGAATGTGGGTGGTTTGCTACAATCTAAATGGCATTGCGTGTCCTTGCTGTGAAGGTTAAACCTGACCGAACCAAGGAATGTAGTTCGTCCGAGCAATTTCCATGGAATTAGCGACAGAACAATGAGAGACTAGCCACAGCCCACCAAGTCCTGCCTGTGAGAGAGCGGTTGGAGAGTGGAGAATAATTATTCCCCAACAACGATTCGGAGACACTTTTTGAACTCTATCTCGACTAGAAAAACAGGAACGTAAAGCCCCCGCAGTATGGCAGTAGTAATAAATTTTCGTCCTGATCTGACTCTTATAAAGTTAGAGGATTGAATTGATGTACATAATGGAGCATTACAGGGAGTCGATCATTTTACTGGCAATTTTTCGCGATGTACCGATATATAAGAGCTTTACTCGACTTCAGGTGTGAGCTCAATATTCTCTCAAGGGACGGGTCCTCCCCGAGGGAACATCCATTCATCGTGACTGGCGGTATGGTATGAAAAAGATTCAACAGATATTATTGATTCACTTGAGGCAGTTTGTATTGTGCATTACTAGTTGAAGCCTACGAATTCAGTTTTGGAGATATTAACATAGATCCCAAAATAGTTGGCAGCATTTTCTAAGAGGTTTAGGAGTAAGCAGACATTGCTAATCGTATCTGCAGTGATAACTAGCTCATCTGCCTAGTCAATATCTGTCATTTTTTTTTTCAGGATATCGACTTGAGTGCCTTGTGGAAAAAGTCAAGACTACATAATGATGTTTGTCGAGGGATGTTCTCAGTACGTAGTCAAGTTTGATAACAAAGAAAAAAGATGCAAGTGTGTCACCTGGAAGGACCCCTGCTTTTATTTCGAAGGGAGTAGATTATTTTACCTACATTTTTCGCGATGGACCGGACACAAGAGCCCTACTTCATGTCGAGTCTGAGTCCAATATTCTGTCAAGGTACTGGAAACATCCATTCATCGTGACTGGCGGTATGGTATGAAAAAGATTCAACAGATATTATTGATTCATCTGAGGCAGTTTGTATTGCACCTTACTGGTTGAAGCCTATGAATTCAGTTTTGGAGGTATTGAAATATAGTTGTCATCGACTTGAGTGTCTTGGTGATAAAGTCAAGTCAAGAGTATATAATGATGTTTGTCGAGGAAACTTCTCAGTTCATAGCAAAACAAAGAGAAAAGGTATAATTGTATCACCTGGAAAGACCCCTACTTTTATATCGAAGAAGCTAATGTCTCTGTTTTGGGATATAACCAGAGATTTTTTGGTATAACATCATTATGCCAGTTTTTGTCAGAGAGGGGGGGATGTCATATCCCAGAAGGATCTTCTCTATTTTTCTCCCATGTACAGAATCGAAGGATTTAGAGAAATCTACAAAAAATAAGGCGGGCTGTAGATAATTCGCCTTCAATAATCTGACGAACTGTTAGCATTTGCCTAATTTGTGTCTTACGGCTTATCAACCTTTCATAGGTTAATTAAATATATATATATATATATATATGTGTGTGTGTGTGTGTGTGTGTGTGTGTGAGTGAGTGTATAATACGCCTTCATCCATCATCCGCACACCTAAAATTATGCTGAAATTGTGATGAAAATGTTTCTACTCACGCATAATACGCACCCCTTATTTGGCGATCAAACCCTATAAATTTTACTTCTCCAACTTCATTACAACCAGCGTTTCCTACTTTAATTAAAACGGTTTTAAACATGGAATAATATGATTCTAATTTAGTTTTATGGTAATTCTTATTTTATTTTACATTTGTAAGTATTGTTAGGTACATGTGATTGTATTTGACATAGTTATCGGGTCGCAATCGCCGAATGTTAGTGTCAAATTGTCACATGTTTATGGTGAGTAGACATTTTGCAACTGAAATCGACCTATAAAACCACAATATTTTAAAGATTTTTTGTAGCCATGCATAATACGCACCCGTAATTTTGCTTATTTTTTTAAAAAAAAATGCGTGGGGAACTACGGTATATATTAAGCAATTAATGAATTTAATGATAAATCCTACTAGTTAATCCATAACTGCGGGGGAAGAAAAATTGGTTTCATACTTTTTTTTAAAAAGTTATAGCGCGTAAATGAGTATAAGGTAGCCGACTGAAATTGGAACTGGACTCCCCGTGTTCTAATTCTGAGACTTTATTCTTAACACCACCTGCACATTCAAGCTTACACTCTCTAGTTCTATGCATTTATAAAGTATATGTAATTTTGTGTATATATATATATATATATATATATATATATATATATATATATAAAGAACTGTAGATATATGTTTATATGTGTCTTGTCTATATATATATATATATATATATATATATATATATATATATATAGATAGAGAGAGAGAGAGAGAGAGAGAGAGAGAGAGAGAGAGGTCTGTCTGTGTGTGATGTGTACCAAAAATATTATCACGCACAAAGGGAAATAAAAAAAAGATCGTAAGAACGAATACAATATTCTCGGCGGGGACAAATTTTAACAGAACTCTAAAAAAGAAAAACAAATAATCATTTAAAATCCAAAATAAAAAGTCAATGTTTTTTATTCATTTTCAATGAACAATAAATCTCGCTTTGATCGACGTCATATCACGTGTCAGCATTTTCTTCATTTTCTCCCATTTTCTTTCCTCTTCACTCAACAATCCGACGCTTCTTTCTTTTGCTTGTTTTCCTACCCTTTCCTCAAGCTTAACAACTTACTTTCTCACGATTCCTTTGTATCTTCACTGACTCTCACTTTCTCGTTCTTCTTGTTATTTTTTGCGTGTTTGTCTTTCTCAGTTTGCTTTTTTCTTAACGTTAACTCTTCCCTTTCTTTGTTTCCATAATTTTCCTTGCGTCTGTTTAGAGTTTCCGCGTCTTCGGTTCCTCATTTGCTTCTTTTTCTTTTCTTTCTTTTCCTGCTTCTCCTGTTTGTTTTTTTTAATTTTCTTCATCTTCCTCTTCTGTTCTTTTTTTGTGTCTTAGTTTTTTTCTTCGTTTTCTTCATTTTCCTCTTCTTCTTTTCCATCTTTTTTCTTGTTTCATTTTGTTTCTCATGTTTTTCTTTCTTTTCATGATTCTCTTCTTCTTCTTCTTCTTCTTCTTCTTCTTCTTCCATTCTTTTTTTTTCTTTGTCTTCTTGTACTTTTGTTTTCTTTCTCTTGTATTTCCTGTTACGTAATGTGTCTTCTTTCTCTTCCTCTTCAATTTTCTTACTTCATCACTCACTTCCATTACGTCTTACTTCCTTTTCTTCTTCTTTTCCTTCCTTCTTTTTTTTTCATTTTTCTTTCTCTGTCTCTTTTCTTACTTCTTCTTTTCTCCTTCTTTTCCTTCTTCTTCTTCACACACCTTTGTGTTTCACCCTCCATTTTATCATTTTCTTAATCTATTCCTTTTTTCTTTCATCCTCCCCCTCCCCTTCTTCTCCTTCTTCTTCTTCTCTGTGATTTTCCGAACGTTATCTCACATTTTCCTCTCTTCTGATTTTTATCCTGATTCTTATATTCCTCTCGAGTCATCCGATTTATTTTCTTTCTTTACGTTTTCCAAAGAATCTATTTTCCTCGTTGCCATTCATTGCATTTCTTCTTTCATTTCATTTCTCACTTCTCTCATTGTCCGATCTTCCTTTTATCTCCTTTTTTTTTATCCATCTCTTTCGTCACCTTTTTCTCTTTCTCTTCCGCTGTACCGGGAATCACTGCATTGCTTCTCTTCTTCCTCTTCTGATAAGCCATCAGTCTGTCTTCCTGGTTGAGAGACGCGTTATTTATAGTTTGACAGAGCATGCAAAGAACAAATCGATTTTTGCAAATTTTTGGATGTTCCGCCTTGTCTCAAGAAAATCTGTCTTATTGCTCAAAACTAATGACAACATTACTGCGACAAAGTGGAACATTAAGCGTTGGCGATGGTGTATCAGTATTAAGAACACACACACAAATATATATATATATATATATATATATATATTGAGAAGAAATATCCGAAATAGTCTTGATGTAGAACTTTCAGTTCATATAGGTGATACGAATGACATTACTTGCGATAGACTTTGCTTGTGTAAAGCAGGAAAATTAAATCGTATCTGAAGACATTGTACCAGCGCTCTAACCAAATACAAAATAGTATTAAGTACAGAGAAATCGTGTCATTTTTGTGGTAAAGTTTGCAAGTCAGGCGGAAGACTGCATCGACATTCACAATAATAAGGCCAACAAAATGTATGTTTCTAATATCTGCCAACTTAAAACTTTCTCTGGTTTTCAAAACATAAGTAGTTATCACAATAGTATTTTTTGATGGTCATGCTAGACAACCAGGTGACAGACATCGTATATGTATCAACGCTATAAGGGAGATGAGATACTATAAATAAAGCAATTATTTCAGAAACAAGGGAGGTTTGAATTCAACCCCATTCCTAAAATATTAAGCGTCAGCTGCGCAGCATCAGGAGAACATTATTGAAAGAAATTTGATAGAAATAAAGACCGATGAAGTGAAGTAAATACACCCTTGTGCAAATTAATTGAAACAAAACGAATAATTCCGTTATTTACTTTTTATCGCATATTCCCAATGAAACATGACGCAGTGCACATTTTAGTACTTCGTATGTCCATTCCACGAAGTCGGCCCTTACAGATTGACCACAGATTCTCGATTGGGTTTAAATCAGGAGAGTTTCCGGTCAAGTCTATAGTACTTTGATTTGCACACTGGTAAGGCTTGCCAGTGTGTTCGTACAGCTTTACAATTTTCGTACCCCTCCTTGGAGTAACGTCCATCGCAGACAATGGCCGTAGGACGACTAATCGACACACGAAACAATAGTGTCTGGGCGTGATGAAAATCTGATGCAATCACGGATGATGCAATATTTTTCAAGACAAAACAAATTTCAACATACACCCCGAAAATATATCCATATTACTGCACCCCACTGCAAATGATCTAATCTGAGGAAAAGATAAAAATTACACCCTATCACTCTAGTGGGTCTAAAACTGAGCGTAAATTAAAAGAAAGGAAACTAAGGCAGTTCAATTAATTTGCATAATGGTATATATACCGGTTTAGAGATTGAAAGCCTTTATAAAAGAATATACGCCGCCTGGATTATCGATAATATATTTACATTTAATTGTGGAAGTATTTTCAAAAGAAGTATGTTTCCCCATCAAGCCAAGTGAAGCCATTAAGAAAAAAAAAAAAGAAAAGAAAAAAAGCGACGTTCGATTACTCTGTTTAAGTTATGAACATCACTGGTAGGGACATTTCCGGTTTTAAATCTGCCTGTTATATTTTCCAACCGGAAACGTAAACAAGTCATTTGAAGTAATTAATGGACTTTTTAAAATTCGACATTATTTGTTATTGCTGGTTCCCCAGAGACTGTGACGAGCTACTTTCACTGGTACCTGAACTACGTCTAAATAGCTTGCCATCACAGTACTACCGTTTCACTGTCGAAAGAGTTAAATGTAACTGCCTCTCCAACAGCTAATTCTCTCGCACTTCTTGACAGTGGAAGTCCCTTCCTCCTACTTGCTTCCCTGATAGCTATTATCTTCAAATATTGAAATGTTATGTCAATCATATCTTCTGATGTCTTGATCTTGATCCCGTTCCTTCTCTATAACCTTTCCTCAAACACCCCTCATTACTCTTGCTCTCGATCTCTGTAACCCCCTTGCGTACTAGTTATACTCCCACCTTGTTTGGGCTGAAATGCTTAATATATATATATATATATATATATATATATATATATATATATATATATATATATATATTGGGTATATTGCAAAATTCCGGTAAGCAATGGTTGGCCACGACTGCCAGTTTCATGCGTTACTATGCCATCGTATTACGGGCCGTGTTTACCAACTTCCCCACTGAGTATGATGCGGCACAAGCCCAAGTTATATGTGGGGAAAAATTCGAGGTCGTAGACTCAGGCAAAAATTCGCCGTAGACCCAGCATACACGGGGACGTATCTGTCCGAAAGCAGAGCCTCGTCCGGTTTTCTCTCTTCCAGAAGGCAGACAGTTCAAAAAGAATCGATCGGGAATTAGCCCATCAGAGTGTTATTGTCTTCTGTCATGACATCACCAGATGTGACATCTGTTTGAAGACCAGACAGAAATTGGTACAGCTTGGTTATGATGCCCTACACTACTGGCCGGAGTCAGCTGACCTTGCTCCTCCAGATTAGTATATTTCGATCCCAACAAAATTCTCTTAAGTCGAAAAACTTAACTTTTCGAGAAACCTGTAAAACCGCAGTTCATCTTGCAGGAAGTTGCAAAGATCATAATTTATATATATAATCATATGGTATATAATCCAAGTGAATTCTAATAATATAAAATATTAAAGAGATTTCGGTGTATTTATTATACCAGAGCACATATAAATAGATACATTACATGGGACAGAAATTCAAAATGACCCCATTTGAATAGCTATTTCACCCTACAAGGACTTCTTTCAGTATCTGTCTATATTTCTGAGATGAGGTATTATGTATATTATTTACATTATTCCGACTATTGTCCTTATCCTTGTCGCTATATTTATTACAACGTTGTACGCTCCGGCCTTCTTCAGGTGCTTGGAATGTCGAACTTAACCTTTTATTTCGCTCACTGGGGTAGACTCTTCTAGTTCCACGTGCCATGTTTAATGGATGTCAATTATCAGTTATCTCTTGTTAATTTCCATCTGAAAGTTTTCCACTGGCTTAACCGGGTATTGAACTCACACTCTTTGGGTCCTGACACTGGATCTAAACAACGCCTTTATCCACTGGGCCATGTGTCCATGGTGTTCGTTATCGTTGTTGCCATATTTGTGCCATATGTCCTTGAGGGCATATGGCACAATTATGGTGACAAAGATGAGGACAATAGTCTGAATAATGTAAATAAAGAACTTCCTTGCAGATGTTTTCAACATCTGAGTGAAGAAAAAAAATTAAAAAAAATCTTTACACCTCTCTGTTGTAAAAACCTTCAAGTAATTCAGAGCATTTCGACTCTACTTTCAGCCATTATCAAGAATGCTTTTATTTTTGCTTTTTAATTGGATGTATGGGTTGTGTGTATGGTTAGATAATTGCTAAAAGTATAGCCGAAAGCGCTCGTAATTACAGAAGATTTGGGCAGTTTCTAAACACTCTGTGTCCAGAAAAGAAAACACTCGTTCGAACACAAGAAAACTTAAGTAAAAAGCTTAATTGCAGTATTTTTTTGTCGTATTTAATTTAACATCACACACACATACACACACACACACACATATATATATATATATATATATATGGAAATCAATCATATGATAGACAAGTAACATTTAATTATTTTTTTTATTTAGCATTTCCAACATTCTTTTCCGTTTGGTGACTTCAGGGGAGTGAAGATATTATCGGTATTGGCCATTGTCGCGAGCGCTTTTGGACACTTATTTAGCAAATTTTCAGGGAGATTTCTTTTCAGCTGTTGTTAATTTCTCTTAATGATTGATCATAAAAAAATGTGTTTTGGTGATGTTTTCAATACTCGTAGGAGCGTTTATTCCGAGCTTCGCATCTTGAGCACGGCATGAAGTAAAGTGAACGTCTTTCTGTTGTTTTAAAAAAGCTTTCAACAATATATATATATATATATAAAGAAATATAGTCTTAAGGTGTGCTATATTTATGGAATAAAGTGCTCAATATCAGATAGAGCGTGTGTAAATATAGAAGTGAACATAGAAGTCAACACTTAGAGGCGACAGTCTGTTTCATGCTATATGCAATCGTCAGGCCACCTAAATTTCTATTCAGGCGACCATAACGTCAATTCTCTTTCATATAGCATGAAACAGACTGTCGCCTCTAAGTGTTGACTTCTATGTTCACTTTTATATATATATATATATATAAAAATATATATATATATATATATATATATATATATATATATATATATATATATATATATTAGGTTGGTGCAAAAATAATTTCGTTTTCTAACATATGTTACTATGTGAAAAAACGAAATTATTTTTGCACCAACCTAATATATATATGTTACATATATATATATATAGGTAGATAGATTGCTTGGCATACAAAATTATTGGACATAACAGATTTTTACGCAAATAATTCGCATTATTGTTTCTAACTTAAATCTGGCTCAGAATATAGGAAATACATGATACGTAAAAAGAGAATTGACGTTATGGTCGCCGGAATAGAAATTTATTGAAAAATACATCAGAAAGAAGGGAAAAGTTTTGGGTTCATTCCAAAAACAGAGACAAAGCAGAATAATAATTGCTGTTTCGGAAAATATTCAGTTCACATTATTACACTTGCAAATTCCCGATGGCCATAGTCAAAACATAACATATACAAATAAAATTATAGTAAATGTATAAAATAACATATGATTAACAAAGGGTTCTTGTATTATATTAAAATTTATAAAGAATAAGCTCCGTATCATAGCTGTTCAGTATCATATATATATATATATATATATATATATATATATATATATATATATATATATATATATATATATATATGTTCGTCACCCGATATGTTTTTGTTCGTGAACCATTTTGTTCTTGATGGGAGGAGTTTCTGACCCAACGTTTCACTACATACATATATCAATATATATATATCAATATATATATATATATCAATATATATATATATATATATATATATGTGTGTGTGTGTGTGTGTGTGTATGTGTGTGTGTGTATTTGTATTTGTATGTGTTTATTCATTTATTTACTTCACAAGTTAATTTTATGGATACGCTTATTTAAGTAGACGCTCTGTTTATTTTAAAAGGTATTTATTTCTTTTACCGTACTTGACAAAACTTCAAAGATCCGAAGTTGGTGTGTGTGTGTGTGTGTGTGTGTGTGTGTGTGTGTGTGTGTGCTGTGGGTTAGTTTGTGGTAAATATAGAAGAAAATTTTGAAAAAATGTTTTGATATGCTTCGCCAATTAAACAGCCTAACTTAAGAAATATCTCACAAGAAAAAATCTGTTTGAGACGAAAAGTGAAAAGAATTTAAATAAGTTAAAAAAAGATTAAATGAAAATAACAACTACGTTGGAATTATTTAAATCTTATTTGCAGAACAAAGAGTTAAAGTGACAATCAAGCATTCACGCGCTAAACGTGAATCACGTTTCTTCTCGTTAATGCTGATTATGTTCGTGCGAACTTTTTTTCTGATGGCGAGCAATGTCAAAGTAAAAAATAACAAAACACAAAAATTCAAATTCTGTTATATATGGCATCGAGTCGGATTTTCGACCAAATTTACATATGTATAATAATAATGGCGATAATAATAATAACGATAATACGGTTGAAAACATTACAGGAAAATTAGGAGAATTTAACGCGTTCTTTCATATTGCTAGAGCTATAATATTCAATAGATCAACAAAAGTTCATTTGACTTATCTGGTTAACCGACTCAAGAATTTCGAGTCAGATGATAAAGATGTTTGAGAAGTTAGAGAGATTTATCAAACATCTTTCTCTCTGATGAGCATTCTACACGATACATTTGAGATAAATCATTAAAACTTTCCTTGGTTTATCCAATATATATTTCCTTGGTTTATCCAATATATATTTCCTGGACAGACACACACAAACATATGTTTCCTGGACACACACACACACACACACACACACACACACACATACATATATATATATATATATATATATATATATATATATATATATAAACAGAAAAAAATGCCTTTATATATACTCCCTTTTAAATCGCTACACAATTGCAGTCGTGCTCCGAGGAATATGAAGGCATCTCATCAGGCGATTGTAAATTATATATATATATATATATATATATATATATATATATATATATATATATATATGTGTGTATGTGTATGTGTGTGTGTGTGTGTGTGTGTCCAGGAAATGACATCGTCTAATGTATAATATGTATCCATTTACATCCGTTCCTGTTTAACCTCTTCTGCTGTTATTGCTTTCAAACCTACCGGTTTTGACTCATTTATGAAAAAAGCCCACAAAACCTTATAACCACCTCTTTTTTTCTTTTTCCGTAAAAAGAGGCTGTATTTTGCTTTTAAATCTGAATAAATTTCTTCACTCGCCAGTAATTTACAATCGCCTGATGAGATGCCTTCATATTCCTCGGAGCACGACTGCAATTGTGTAGCGATTTTGACGTTTTCAATGCAGTATCCTAAAAAAAAATTTATATATAGAGGCATTTTTTTCTGTTTATACGTTCTTTTATAGATACAAATATTTAAGTTAATGCTCTGTTTATAATAAAAACTATTAACGACATTTACAGGCCTCCGGCAGGAATTGAACCTATATCCTATACGGAACTGTCATATAGCCTGATGTGCTTAACGGATTGAGCCACAGAAAAGCGTTTTAGTTAGCAAGGTCGGTTTTACTGTTTTAAACTACAGTTCTCCATGATTTTTCTCGTGCATTTATATCTGCTCAACAAAAACGTCCAAAAATAATAAAATTAAAATCAATAATTCCTTGCTTTTAAAACTGTATATAAATTTTGTACCTCTAAACATTTGTCTATTTATTTTAGGAAGAGGTACTCCCATGAACAAATTAAAGAATTGAATAGTCTATTACGATTAAGGAGTAAAATCAGCTCATTAAGACTATCTATCTCTTTACTACGTTCCTGCTTAGAGCAATACGTAGCACCACTCTTTATTTCCAAAAGACTTTTTCATTCGAAGGTAAGACCTAGTTTAACTATTGAGCGGGCATTTATTCAGGATGAGATTAATAAGTCGCTGAAGCTACTTGAATTTTATATTAATTCTAGACATGGTTGCTTATTTAAAATTAAAATTTTTTTGTCCTTTTTTGACTTTTTTCGTTTTTGTAAATATTTGGCTGATGGTGACTCTTAATATTTGTGCAGACTTTTTATATGAAGGTAACATTACTCCACCTCCTTTTCCTAAGGATGTATTTATGGAACTTATAACACTTTGTACCAGTTCAGTGGAGTTTAGCTTTGATAATGTCATGTACAGTCAAGTGGATGGAGTCCAGATGTGTAGTCCCCTTGGCCCTGCGTTGGCTGATATTTTTGTGGGCTACCACGAGATGTTACGTTTTGGTAAACTGTCTAAACCGTTTGTTTATGTCAGGTACGTCGATGACACTTTTGCAACTTTTTCTAATGAAAGTGAGGCTGTTAACTTCTTTACTGAGCTTAACTCCTTACACAAATGTTTGTCCTTCACTATGGAAGGGGAGAAGGACAAGTGTCTGCCTTTTTTGGACGTTTTTGTTGAGCATAGTAGAGGGGGGTTTCTTACAAGTATTTATCGTAAACTCACCTTTACGGGTTTCTATTTGAATTGGCGTTCGTTTGCACCTACATCAACGAAAATCAATCTTGTTAAAACCTTGGTGTACAGAGCGCTTAAAATTTGTTCTCCTACTGGATTGGACCGTGAATTTGAAAACATTAGGGAGATTTTCCTCAGTAATGGCTATCCGGAGGCCCTTATTGACTATATTATTAGTAAGAAGACTAAGGAATTTCATTCCCCTAAAGTCCAGGGGGCTTCTAAATGCCCGGTGTATTTGAAGATTCACTGGATTGGGGATAGAGGCCAAGGCTTAATTAAGCATGTTAGCAAGTCGGTTTCTGGTTGTTTTTCATCTGTTGCTTTACGTTGCATTTTTCGAACTAGGTCTGCGTTTCCGTCGTTTCGCATGGATGAATTGCCCTACATCAAATTGAGTAATTTAGTATATGAGTTTAATTGCCAGTGTGCTGCTGGTTTTTTAGGGCGTACAACCTTGCATTTGGAAACTAGAATCAATCAGCATGTACCTTCCAAAATACGACTTGGTAAGATAGATAAAATATGCTATCTTCCCACCATGAATATGGAATCGGCTATTGCTCAACAAATATTACTTGAGAATATAGCCTGTGTCAAGTCGTATGAAAAAGAGTGGTTTAAAATCATTCATACGGCAGATTCCAACAATCATTTGAAGATT
>OZ010573.1:9773167-9840667 GCA_963932145.1 Acanthosepion lycidas
ACCGAGTTCAACGGGGGTGATACCACACAAATATGCATAAAAGACAATAAAATGAAAACTCAAAAGTTCAACGTATCAAAGAAAAAAGGTAACAAATGTCTAGTTGTTCGATACATAGGACTGCATCTATCTCCCGACCCGTTCTATGGATTGTGACACGTCGTTTTCCGCTAGGCAAGTTTTAACACTTCAAGTTGTCTGCTCTCTAAGAAATTGAAACTTATTTCGGTGATCTGGATCTAAGTCGCTCTTCAAAATAATTGTTCTTGTGTTGAAGAGGGGTCCGGAATGTGCGTGAATCTTGGTCAGCTATCTGCGAGGCTTGCTTCAACTGAAGACTGACTCTGGGAACTGCTGGAACTCAACTCAACTCTGCTCGTTGTGGCTTCGTTTATATGGGCGCTGACCAAAACCGGGGTGAGTTTGTCGGCGCCGGGGGGTTCCTCGATAATTCTAAATACATATCCACCTCTCTGGTTAGGAATTTCCACCTTTTTCCATTTTTGGGAACCTTTCCTCACTCCCACCTTCTCATCATACTTCAGAGGGGCGCGAACTGCCCTCACCACATCTTCGTAGCAACCTCTCTTACTCATCCTCCAGATGGGCTGCAACAGCCTCCCTCGTGCGTCACGTGATCACCACTCGACCAATGATGTCTTAGTCGGACGTGGATGAATCCGCGGCTTTGTTTCAGGAAGAGAAAAAAATATCTTGCTTAACTAAAAAAAAAAATTTTTTTCTTCGTCTTAATGGTGTTATCATTTCTCTGGCCGCGAACGGGACAATATGACAATGGCGGTCATAACTCTTGTTCTACACGTGGTTTACGTCAGGTATTTTATCGCTAATTATCAGAATGTGTGGTCTTCCTAACACGGTCTCAAAAAGAAACATCTCTAAAGTTCCAGTCAATCTGTCGCCTCAAAGAAAGAAAAAAAAAACACTTCTAGGTTCCCATTCATTTTCCTTCGGTACATATTTCTGATAACATAATTTTATTATCGCAGGCCAAGGATGTTCCGTCGAAGGAAAATCGGTCAACGGACATTCGTAGGTGGTCCTTAATTTTTCATATCTGTCCAAAGTCCCTTTAGTTGCCTTTTTTTCGTCACTTATCGAAATAACATTTTCATTTGAATTTTTTTTCTTTGGCCATCCGGTCTGTAGTTGATAATAAGATGTCTTCCCGTACCAATAGTTTGTTTTCATATCCTTAGATAACACAGCCGATGCCAAAACATATCTGATTCTTTCTTTTTTTCCCTTTCTTTTTACTCAGAATTTCCCTGTCATTGTAATGACACTCTTTCGCCATATGTTACTTATCAAAATATCCGTTTATCCATTGTCTCTTAGCCGTGTGTGTGTTCTCTCTTATCACTCACGATTCGGTCCTTAGCCTCTCCTTTTCTTCTTTTCTTTCTTTTCCCTTTCTGCCTCGTTAAATGGGGCCACACATATATGGAAAATTTTGCGCTTTTTCCTAAATGTCCTTTTGTCCAACGAAACAAATGCATGTTTTTTACGCTACTTTTCGGCATCCATTGTCGGAGCGTGCAGTGACAGTATCACCTGAAATTTTTCAAATCTTTCTATTAAAAAATATTCAGTAAAATCGATTTCTCAATTACAGTAAATGATATAGCTTTTCCAGTATTTATGAGGCTTTCATAGGCTATTTAAGAATATGACTCGAGTTTTTAGGTCATGATTTCGGTTCTGCGGCAAGTTGCGGTGTTGGGTAAAACTATTTCGAGCGCAACGTATTTTATATTCAATTTTTCTTAGCTTCTATACTAAATTTGCTATAACTGATCCATACTCCAATATATTTTTATTGCTTAGTATTTACTAATTCTACTTCTTGAATGTTTATGATATAGTCAATGCAGCTGTCGTCATTGATTTGATTCTAATTTCAAATTATACCTTCTGTTTTGGAAAAATTCATTTTGCGTCCTATTTTTTAAAATAAGGGAGGATGTTCATTTTTCGCTGAAGATCATTTTTATCCCAACTATTAGTACATATGGAATCAGCATATTCTCTTTCATCATCATTAAACTGGCCTCGGGAGGGGAAACAAGAACGCTTTTTTCCTATTTATTATTTTTATATGCTTAACTTATAAGTTGCATGTATATGAACAGAGCATTGTCTAGGAAAATAATAACCCTGTCGTTCTCCTGATAATGTTTGAAATTTTATAGTATTCAGGTCTTCAGCACATTTTGTTAAACCCCTTTTTCAAACTTACAGAGGCCAAGTGCGATGAAATAGTCATATATTTATAATGTGAAGGTTTTTCGTTTGTAGTAGAGCCTGCAAGCTTGTCAGATTTAGATGTCTAATCATATTGTTACATAAAAGCATTCCATATCTGAGTTGTAGTGTCAAACATATCGAAATGTTTAAAAAAATCAGTTTTCTTCCTATTTTAAACAAATTCTTAGTGCGTTGATTTAGAAACGAAAGCATTCCTAAATTGAAGAATACCTAATTTTGCTAAAAGTGGGCGTACGTTCATAGAAAATCGTAGACATTCTTTGATGACTTTTAATATGAATTAATATGAGGGAAACGTTTTTCTTCCTTTACTTGAAATATTGCCCCAATAAAAAAATGTACGAGAGAATATTTTGCCGTTAACAAATTTCCTCGTACTCGCGCGTGTGTGTTCGTTACTGAATATTTTCACGTTCGTGTCTGAGTGAATTTGATTTGTGTGAATTTGTGTCAGTTTGTCATGTGGCCTTCCCCTGCTATGTTGGGTGAGGGAGACATATGCGGATGGTTGCAAATTTTAACAGACCACTATTGTACAATGAACTTAAGCAGCAGTAATAATACACAGCGATTACAGCTATTGACTACCTTGATAGGAGGTTGGTTATACATGCATATTAATAATCTTGATTATACTTGATACTGAACTGAACTGACCGTCTTGGTGAGGTCATTTTGGGGTAAAAAATTTTTTTGAAAAGACATATCCGGCAAAGCCGAGACGTAAGTGCAGCGACAGATATATTCTCCTGTGTCCTTGAAGATAGCCGCGTCATCTCGTGGGTGCAGTACCAGATCCGTGTGAAAATTTACGAAACAAAAAGACGACTTATATAATTAACTGATGCATAAGTTTCCAGCGACAACTTTGTTTAATGTTAGCGAAATCAGGTGCATGTCTTTTAAATTTGCCCAATGTTTTATTATTAGTGAGGACACAGTCATTCAGAACTGAACATAATCTTATGTTAACGTTATGGTTGCAATACAGCTATATATATATATATATATATATATATATATATTTTTTTTTTTTTTCTGTTTATACTTTATTTTTATAGATACAATTTATTTAAGTAAAATTTCTGCTTATAATTAAACAGTATTAATTACATTTACCGGACCAAATGTTCGAGAAATTTCGTAGAAAATATGCATTCTCCGACAGGAATCGAATCTGTATTTCTATACGGAAAACGTCATTTGATCTCACGTGCTACGGTTACAGAGTAACATTATTGATCTGGCGGGCTATACTTACAGAGAAACATTCTAATTAGCAAAGTCAAAATTACAGTTTTTAAAACAGACATTTCACTGTAAGTAAATTTTATAACACGTCAGAACTAGACTAACTTGATATTTCTGACAATATATGTGAAGAATTTTTATTTCTTTTGGCCACTGAAGACAAATACATACCAAAAGGCTGAAACACATTTCTTTTTTGATGATCTGATTGATTTATTTTAAACGGATTATCAAACATTTGCAAGTTATTTAAAGCCAGAAAGTATTTCTAAATTGTAAGACGCTTTTTTAGAGTTAATATTGTTTTAGTGATACGACAATTTAAACCATAGATAGGGGGAAGACGTCGAACCATACCTGTTCTAAGGGTATTTGCGCGGAAGTGAATATAAGGAATCTAACTTGAGTCGGTGTTTCAAGATTATGTCTCCTTAAACCTTTTCTTATATTAAATAGGAAGAAGATTTTAGAAAGTTGAAATCGCCAAATACTTAGGCTTCACAGCTAAAACAAAGAGAACGACATGAAATTTGCTTTCCTGCTTTACAATTGAAGTTTCTGTGTCGGTCTGAAAGAAAAAAAAATTTTTTTTAGCTAAAGATGATCACTTATGGCGTTTTAAAGATGTGTTCTTGAATACCTGAGATGCACTCTACATAGATATGTATATAAGAATAGCAACAATGATAAGGACAATAGTCTGAGTGTAAAGGAGTTATGAACTGACGATAATCTTGTTGCAGAATCTATGCTGAGTATGATGTATCAGAAGGTGAATTTTTGTGAAGGCCAAGAATGTCCGTGATCGTAATGCATTTATCCACAACAAATAAATCAAACAAAAAATAAATTCATAAAGAAGACAATTCAACTTCAAGAAATTACTGAAATCAACTTCATTAGAGATTTCAACAATAGCGTGAATTTATATATATATATTTGACATACACAAAGTGATAAAAAGTTGCTTATTAAATGTAGCAAATAAGATAACGTGACAAAGATTGTCCATGCAGAAATTTAGTGAGTAAAGGTTGATAGTTTAAGTTTGTTTGTGGAATTAAAATAGTTTGATATCTGCAAGGAAAATTGTCAATTGTGTAAGTTCAAGTGATAATGTATATGTGTGTGACAACTGCTAGTCTTGATTTAAGTTACAGTTGTTCGCCTTTAACTGGTAGGCTAAAGTTGATTGAATGTATAATTACTGTTTTGTAATGATAATAGCACTCTTTAGTAAATTGTAAGTTTCTTCACCCGACAATAGTTGAGCCATTTCTGTTGAGTTGTTGAGAGGTTTGTAGTGGTTATTGAGTCCGTGTGTTGGTACGCGTGGGGTCTACTGGTATCTCTCGAAATTCAGTGTCTGACTGACTTGAATTAAGTCGAGCGATTCCTTTTATAGATTTTTCAAGTTTCCAAATAGGCTCCAGAGACCTGAGCGGGAAAAAAGGTTTGTCTCAACTTTGCTACATTTTAGTGCCCTTTTAACCAATGGGGGATTGAGTTTGGAAAAGTAAAGTGATGATTGATTAAAGTTTTATTTGGTGAAGAGTGCATCTTCCCGTAAGGGGGTGACTGACAAATGTGGAGGATTCCATAATCTCGATTTAGAAATACTAAATTAAAAATGAAAACAAATTACTAAAAAGAAAGCGTATAGAAAATGCTTTAATCATTAGATCATCCACAGTAAATAACATAAATAAAAATTTTAAAATGAAATTCACTGGAGACAATATAACCAAACACATCTAAAATAAAATAAACTGAATTTGAATATTTACAATGTCAGTATTTGTCTATAATTATCACCGGCATTTTTGTTGTTATATTCGTCTTCTTTCGTGATAATGTGTAGTTACTTCTACAAAAAGATCCCTTTAGTTTAATGAAGTTCTAAAAGACGAATCACGTCACACAAATTTTCCAATTTGTCATTAATATTCCTAACGTTGTTTCTGTCATATATTAACATTTATACCGGGTGTGACAAGGAAACCGTCCAAACCATATGACAGCATGGAATGTTTGTCGATCCCTCAAAATTTTTGATATCTAAAACACCACTAAGTAATAGGGTTTCTTTTTTTCCCAGTTTTTCAGATAAGGCGATTGGATGTCTTGTTAGCATTCATCGAAAGAATCACTAAAGAAACCTTGGAGTTACCAGCTAGAAAGTGAAAAGGTTTAAATCCTATTGTGTCAGACCAACTATGACTTAAAAACTAAGCAATGGTAAAAGAAAAAAGATCATTCAAGCCTTCAGTAATAGCACCAGTATTCATAGTGTGGGATGCATCGTCAAAGTCTATTCAAGATCCATTAAGAGAACGGTGAATAAGTATTAAAAAGATGGAACAGCAGAGAGAAAAACTGGACCAAGAGGTCGCAACAGGAAGAATGATCATCATTTCAACTATTAGAAAAGATCCACCTGAATTCATAAGACGTTTTGCACGTGAGAGGAGTTTCAGCTATGACAATCCAATGAGTAGTGAAAAAAAGACTTGAAAATGAAGTCGTACGTGGAACGTGGGAAGAAACTCGTTACTTCAGGACAGAAAGTTAGAAGGTTACAGATGGCGATGATCATCTTGATTAAGTTGGAAAATGATCTTGAAATAATATATATATATATATATATATATATATATATATATATTTGAACTTTATATCAATCCTCCATGAGATTCCTATTCTTGGCTATGATTAATTAATGGTGAAGATGCCATTTTCGTTTATGATCGATTCCATCACCGATTTTTCTACTAAACTTGGAGAGTAATTATATGCTATTATTTTCTCAGAGTAGACTCCAATAGTGTTGTAAAAACCTCGGAGAATTCCATCAAGTGATATTTAATCATTTCTAAGATACAACAGTTTAAAACTTAATCTAAAAATTGGACAATTTTGCCGTTACACGCTTTGGACAATTTTGATGTTACACCAATTATTTCATCTTCTTCCACAGATATATAAGTAAAATTGAACTTATATTTGGATTTGAAGAATTTATCCGTTGGTATTATATGATCCATTTCTTGAAGTATCCACCATATAAGAAATAATCGAGTTCTTGATAATAATTTTCGTACAGATTCCATACACATTGCTGTTGTCATAGTTTCAGCATTGAAGTATTGTATGTTTTATTTTATGAGAAATATTTACGATAACTTATTTGATGGTAAAAGATTTTATAATGTCACTCATGAGTATTTATCATATTGTAAAATACAAAGAAGAGAAACTATATGAACTTTTGCAGAAGTTAGTGAAGGAAAGCGAGAATAAACGACTAAGCATCAATTGCGAGAAGACAATGTCTGGTTATCCATAAAAGGAACAACGCAAAATGCAAACTTAAAAATTGAAGATACCAGAATCAAACAAGTACAATAACTTAAATGTCATGGAAAAGTTTTAACAAGAGACAGAAAGCGCAGAATGAATATCTGAAGTGACATTTCGGATAAGCGAAAGTTACTTTTCAAATGCTAAGCAAAGAATTAAGAAACTGGAAAAGTACTGAACGGTACTGAACTAATATCACTCCTCCAACGGGGCAATGGATGTTGGAAATTTCCTTGACAACTCTGAATTTAAAACCTGCGGAGGGCCGTTTGGGGACCTTGTGGCAAGTAGTGCACCAGGTCCATGTATTCGGATTTGCACAAAGTCGCCTTCACCACTATAATCAAATCATATGTGCTGGTGTGTGTCGGCTCTTTGGAACTATGTTGCTTGACCCTCATACGACGAGAATCTATATATATATATATATATATATATATAGAGAGAGAGAGATAGATAGATAGATAGATAGATTAAATAATTAAGAAATAGACAAACTATTTCCAAGACTATAATTTATTTACCAAGAAAATATATTTTTCCTGGTTACTCAGGTCACATTTCTCATTACTTGGTTTTAAATTGAGCTCTCGGTATCACATCCCCTTTGGAATTATCCACACAAATTACTAAACCCTCCATTACCTTACTATATATATATATATATATATATATATATATATATATACACACACACAGACATATATATATATATATATATATATATATATATATATATATATATATATATATATATATATTATGAAGTAAAATCCGACAATTTTTTAAGGCGCTTCTAGTTTTACGTTATTTTTATACAGATAATTTATTTAAGTAAATGTCCCGTTTTTTTTAAAATAAACCCTCCATTACCTTACTATATATATTTATTTATATATATATATATATATATATATATATATATATATATATATATATATATATATATATATACACACACACACACACACATATATATATATATATATATTATGAAGTAAAATCCGACAATTTTTTAAGGCGCTTCTATTTTTTACGTTATTTTTATACAGATAATTTATTTAAGTAAATGCCCCGTTTTTTTTTTTAATTAAACAGTAATAATTTCATTTGCGGGCCTAAATGTTTATAAACAGTAATTCGAACTGTGCTAATCAGACGCTTCAGTTAACAGCACTTCGGATCAAATGACTGTTAGCATTAGGGTTACAGTTTGATTGCTTTTAAACAGGACATATTTTCTACGAAATTTCTCGAATATTCATACTATTAAATATAATAAATATTGTTTAATTAAAAAAAATCACCGGTGAGGAATCAACTGAATGCGCCTTTTTCTGTATAGAATTCTCTGCTGATAGCTTTCAGAATGATTAAATATTATGGGCGATTGTTAGAATGTTGGTTTATTGCTACACCGTATGCAATTATTCTCACCTGGATTTTTATAGGTTTACCATTCGCCCGTGTACTAAATATTTTGGCCACATCTGAACTACTGCTTTTTCTAAACATCTAAAAATTCTTGACACGATTCAAAAATGTTGCTGAAACCAAGATGCCAGATCAAAACCAATAAAATTGTAGATTCTTCTTTGGATCTTATTAAGAATCTCCAAATACATAGCAGATGAATCAGACCAGATATGGGAGCAATATTCAATGCATGAACAAATGGTCGACTTATAAAAGTGTAAGGTAGATTCTCACGAGAAAAAGTGTCTAGCACGACACAGTAAACCAATATTTCTTCAACTTGATGTCAGTGGAAAAATAAGGCAGAGAAAGCTTAATGCGGCACTCTCTTTGAAATTAGGATTAGCCATTCTGATTGAAGTCAAAATACCTTCACTTAGATGATTAAAAGAAGGCAGTTTCGATGTGGGGACAATTACAAGTTAACAACAGATCAGTTGCCAGTTTCAACTTATAGAACAGATCAGACAAACTATTAAGGCAGGTGTAAATAGTTGTGCCATTAGCATGAGTACCGAGTTGACAATTGATGGCATCACGAATGTTGTAGATAAAAACAAAAAATACAAAAACGTAGATCCAAAAATAAAAACCTGGGCGGGAGGGATAATTGCATTAATGAAAAAAAATCTATAATATTGGCTGTTCATTTCGCGATTGTGTAAGAAATTGTGAATAAGTTCAAAACTTCATCCAGAAATACTGTTACCTTTCCATTTGTGAAGAATGCTGGAGTGCCAAAACCCGTAGAATGTCTTCTAGATATCTAAAGCAACAAACCAAGCTTCAACACTCTTATCTAAAACTTGACATATTCATTCAGCAATAACAACTAACCCATCAGCACTTGGCCTAGAGAAGTGAAAGCCATAATGATTATGTGAAAGAAAACCCAGCAAGGTGAGACCAATTCGGAGTTGATTACAGTACTCAGGCAAATAAATAAGTAAAATAAAGGGAAAACTAATATTTCGATAGTTATAAAGATTAGATGTCACGCCTGAGTTCTTAAAGACTGCAAGTACAGAAAAGGATTCCCAACAAGCATAAAACAAGAAGCAGCAAGGAATTTATTGTAGAGTTTAGAAAGAATAGGATTCACTCCAGAAGTACATTTCTAAACAACTATTGCAGGGGTAACATCATCATATGTGGGGATCTAGTTCAGAGATGATAGCAGAAAGCATAGACAGAATTATATGAATAATACTAAAAAAACTCAGTTGTAAATAAAAAGTTAGGCAAAGACACTCTTGATGAGTGAAGTCCATAATTTACGAGAAAAAACCTTATGCCTTATTATCAGATGTTAACACAACAGAGTGTAAAAATGAATAATAGAAAACTTACTCATATTTAACACACTATTACCGAGCCGCATTTAGTCACGAGGGACAAATTTGTTAGAAGCCATACAGTGCCTTATTCTGTCAGAAAACAAAAACTTAGCCTCTTTGAAGAAACGTTTATAATTATTATGAGAAGAAACAAAGAAGGGACTGTTGTGAACGGAATTATCAAACTGGCACACCCGAGAAATGATACATATTGGCTACAGCATCGGAACATGTAGGTGGAATCCTACGAGAGACTTGTAGTATCTGGGCTCTTTCTTGAAGTTTTCAAGGAAATAGTAAACCTACACGACTGAGGCGACAAATTAAAGAAGGAAATTTATGGTTTTTGTTTGTATGAAATAAAATGATGCGTTTTTGGAACGTTGTTGCTAATATAAACGTAAATTCGTTTTGCCGTAAAGAGTATATTCATGAAAGACCAAGCCGTTTCCCATTCCGCAAAGCCCACTATTGCCCACATTGCCAAAAAGGTTTTGAATTAATTAAATGGACTCCGTGCACGCCAGAGAGAGAATTTATCGTCCAACAATAAAAACGATGAAAATGGAAAACAGTATTCAAGAAAAAGTCTCTCGGAAGCAATAAATTCCGGCAAGAAATGCTTAAGTAGAAAGAATAGAAAAGTAAGAAAACCAATTGATGAGGGACGGATAAAATTTATAGTATGACGAGGACAGTAATGTTCACATGCAAAATGAGACAATAATAATAACTTCTTGTATATATTGATAAATAAATAAAAAACTGCATTTTGTTCGTTTACATAATAAAATCAGGCTTCCACAAAACAAGTTATTGTCTCTATGTTTTAATAAAGATTTGTATTACGAGTTGGACCTCAAATATATATCTTGGAATTTATTATATAAATGCTTATTTAATGATAATTTTCATCATAAAATCTGACATAGTGTACATATGTATATTTATTTATATATATAGAGGGATACACAAAATATAGATAAGTCAGCCAGAATCATACACACATTGAGATATTTAAAAACAAAACAAAACTGGACAATACTTTTGTCCAAATATTTGAAGATGTTAGTTGATGATATAAATATTAAATTTCTTTCAGAAAATTTTTTTCTTCACTATTTTCGAAAATGTAGTTATTCAATTATCTGAAATTTTGAATTATCCGAACCAATTTTTAAGAAGCCTGCCCCAAAATGTTTGAATAATATATTGAGATAATCAATATATATCCTCATAATCTTCAATTCCAACCACCACGTTCATTATTTTCGTCTTATCAGTAGACCTCTACCTTGAGTGGCTCTGGAATTTTGTTTTGGGTAAACTTTAGTGTAAAAATAAACGATAGATATATATATATATGAATATGTTTGCGTGTGCGTACAAGCATGCAAGAACGTGTGTAAATATAACAACATGCATAGATATGTATCCAAGTATATATATATATATATAGTTTTAATTACCCACAAAAATTGATAACCCTTTATGAAGTCGTCAAATAACAAAAGTTACGGCCTTTTCATATACACAAATCCCTTTCATAAACAGATATAATAAAATAAAAATAAATTAATAAATCTCCGTAGACGCTCAAGCCAGACTATGCGAAAACTTCCTCCGTCGTAAATTTAGCCACCCCCACCTTACCGTGACCCGACATCTATGAAAGTAACTCTATACCGATACAAATTATTAACACCCCACACCTGCCGATTCCAAACAATCCGCCCTTGATGTCACCATGGAAATTTTTGATTTCAATTCTGACCATACTATTAAAACTCGTAAATTTCAGAAATAAGTCATTCCCAAAAAATTCCGCTTGAAGATGGAACAGAGCCTACTTTAACTCAAGTTAATTCAAATATTATTTTGAAGTTTTCGGCTCTTGTTTTGAAACATGAGACCTCTTATGTAGCGTGTTGGAATCATATTTTTAAATAAATAATTATATTTATGCTCTACTTTCGTATCGAGCACTATTTTTTAAAAATAATTACAAAAATACTAAGGAACTTTGGATTATTTACCAAACCAGTTTCTTTCCTATTTTCTACAATATTTTCACACATATTGGCTCCCGAATTAAGGTCGAGCACTCTAAACCTTTATTTATTTTTAAAAACAACTTCTTTAAAAATATGGAAAAAGTTAATTTCGGGATTTCTCTGAAAAACATTCCACATACAAACAAACGGGATTTTTTCGTTAAACTTCTGCAAAAAACAGAGGAATTAATCAGAAGGATGAGATGGAAGACATACTTCTACTTTCGTGGAAATAACTCAACCGATAAAGAACGCGAAGTTTACGGCTTTAAAAGTAAAAGAGTCGCACCATTCAACAAACAACTATACGAATTTGAAAAAGACCTACTCAACCTTATCAACAACATCTCCTTTCAAAATAAGAAAAAACACTTCCAAAAACAGCTAGACCAAATAGTTAAAAGCATTAATGATTGTGACAAAATATTAGTTAAGTCGGACAAAACCGGCAACTTCTACAAATTGGCTGTGGATGACTACAAAAACTTAATTAAAAAAACTTAACAAGGACTTATAAAAAAGCTTGCAACAACAACATAAACATGGTTGACAACATAAACAGAGTAAGTAAAAAAATAACTGATAAATTTAAAATTAGCGATAGAGTAGGCAAACTTGCAGAAAAGGAATGTTACGTAACACTTAAGGACCATAAGCCTGACTTTCTGGAAAACCCGACCACTAGGATAATTAACCCTACCCGACACGATATAGGAAAGATCAGCAAAAGGATCATGGAAAAAATTACTTACCAAATAAAAAAACAACTCAAATTAAAATTATGGATCAATACTAAAGATGCCATCAACTAATTCAACAATATTGATGATAAAACAAATTGCACCCTACTACAGTTCGATATCGTGGACTACTGCCCATCAATTTCGAAGGATCTCTTTACGACTGCCCTGGACTTTGCTGCTGTATATTCTAACCTGACAAATGAAGAAACCGACATCATCCTCAGCGCAAAAAAAATCCGTCCTCATTCATAATGGGGAACAATGGAAAAAAACAATAACGACCTGTTTGACATCACAATGGGATCGCTAGACTCTGCAGAGTCTTCTGACTTGGTTGGTCTTTTAATATTGTACAACCTAACGGCACACCGCGAGATTGATATCCAGGACATCGGACTGTATAGAGATGACGGGCTCATGGTGGTGAGGAGTTCCACTAGCTTTAAGATAGAGAAGATCCGTAAAATTATTTTTAGTGAATTTAAAAAACTTAACTTAAAGATAACAGTCTCTTCTAAATTGAAAAAGGTAAACTTCCTCGACGTAATCCTTGACTTACCGAGCAACACGTACCAACCTTATAGAAAAGCAAATGCTAACCCCTTATATATACACCCGAAGTCTAACCACCCTCCATCCACAATTAAACATATACCCTCATCAATAGAAAATAGAATTAGCTGTAACTCCGCTAACAAAGTAATATTCCACCAACATAATGATTTCTACAACACTGCCCTAAAAAACAGTGGTTATAAAAATGCTAACATTAAATATAGGGACAATTGCAATAACCAAAAGAAAAAAAAACAGGAAAAGAAACATCATTTGGTATAAACCTCCGTTCAACCAAATGGTTAGTATTAAACTAGGACAGAAGTTCTTAGCTCTAATCGATAAACACTTTCCCGCCAATAGTAGGCTTAGTAATATATTCAATAAGAACACACTAAAATTGAGTTATTGCTGCACTGAAAATCTAGAAGGTATAATAAGAAGACACAATAATAATATCCTGAACAAACCCCCTTACCTGAATAGTTTTAATAACTCTACACTTAAATCAGATAATGATAGGGAAAAATTATGCGATTGTAGAAACCCGGTAGACTGCCCATTAGAAAATAAGTGCTGCATCAAATCTGTGGTATACCAATGCACTATATCATCCACGGAGAACCCTAACAATAATATGATATACATTGGGTCCACGAAAAATGCCTTTAAAACCAGATGGAGGCAGCATAAATGCTCCTTCAACAACATAAACTTTAGACATCAGACCTCTCTATCTAAATATTTTTGGCACCTGAAAGAAAAAAATAGGACACCTAAAGTAAAATGGAAAATCATTAACAGAACTAGAACTTGCAAAACTTGGGATGACCCATGCCCTTTGTGCCTCCATGAGAAACTACCCATTATTAAGCTCCTAAACAATAAAAACCTATTAAACAACCGGCAAGAATTAACGGTTTTCTGCCGACACAACCGAACTTACGCTCTGAATAACTAGCCTAAAACACGCATATAAATTTTAAAATCCATAGCCCATATACATAGTTTTAATTACTCACAAAAATTGATAACCCTTTATGAAGTCGTCAAATAACAAAACTTACGGCCTTTTCATATACACAAATCCCTTTCATAAACAGATATAATAAAATAAAAATAAATTAATAAATCTCCGTAGACGCTCAAGCCAGACTATGCGAAAACTTCCTCCGTCGTAAATTTAGCCACCCCCACCTTACCGTGACCCGACATCTATGAAAGTAACTCTATACCGATACAAATTATTAACACCCCACCCCTGCCGATTCCAAACAATCCGCCCTTGATGTTACCATGGAAATTTTTGATTACAATTCTGACCATACTATTAAAACTCGTAAACTTCAGAAATAAGTCATTCCCAAAAAATTCCGCTTGAAGATGGAACAGAGCCTACTTTAACTCAAGTTAATTCAAATATTATTTTGAAGTTTTCGGCTCTTGTTTTGAAACATGAGACCTCTTATGTAGCGTGTTGGAATCATATTTTTAAATAAATAATTATATATATATATATATATATATATATATATATATATATATATATGTTATGAAAAACAAACCACTTTAATGTACCATTACGATAATGTACCATTACGAATTGAAAAAAAAAAAAAAAGATTTTTTTTTTTTCTCAATTCGCTGTTGGAAGATTTACCTGATGATCCTGAATCCTTAAAAAAGGATTTAGGTGAAATAAATTATCGTAATGGTACATTAAAGTGGTTTGTTTTTCATTACATATTAGCTCTGTCCTAACATTGAGCTCTCAGGATTTCATCCTCTTTGGATTTACCAATTCGGTTTACCAAGTTCCTTATAACTTAAATATATATATATATATATATTAGGGAGGTGCATATATATATATAGATATATATATATAGAGAGAGAGCGAATGATTTGGCGCACTACTACGTACTACAATGTCCCGAAAAGTCTCTGCAGGTTTTGAATTCAGAGTTGTCCTTCTCCTTGAACAGATGCCAACCAAGGCTATAGAACCCAATCTGTCCTATTATTTAACCATGCCTGGCGGGGGAGAATACGAGGATAAAGCGTATTAGCACCTAAGTGAATATAGTGGTTTGGACTAGAATTCGAAAGCGGCTCTCTAATTCCTCAATCCAAGCCGCTATCCACTACTCCACCGTCCTTCTCTATTCGGCTCTTCAAAAAGTGTGGTTGGTTCTGCACAATGCGTTCGCCAATGTAATCAAATCATATGTGCTGGTGTCTGGCTGTCGGTTCCTAGGAACTTAGCTGCGTAAATACGACAGGGGAGACTACTATATATATATATATATATATATATATATATATATATATATATATATATATATATATATATATATATATATATATTAGGATAGATTGATTTTTAACCCGGTGAAAATTGCGTATTGGTATGATAAGTACTGATACCAAAAAATAGATTTTAACTTGCACCAATTTTTGAGCATTTAGTTTAAAAGATCATAAAGCACCTGAAAACCCTTGGTTTTGATCCATTGAGATAGGAAATTGCTCAAAAAATTCATAATTTAAATTCGGAAAAGTTTGTTCAATTTATATTATTCAAATGAAATGAATACAATATATCAAAAAGTAGCAATTAAATTAAAATTATAATCCTCCACCTATACCCCAACAGCTCAGATAAGCTGCACTTTGCCTCATTAAATGAGATACGTCAGTAATAACATTGCAAATTATTTTCAGAAATTAACCTTACTTGTCTTAATTTTTATACTGAAATTAGGATAGTACTTTAAAATGAAACTATACATCGATGAAATCATTTTAATCAATATTATCTGAATTACTTACCTAATGGCTAAAATTCTTTTTATATTTTCTCCCCTCACTTCTAGTCCATCTGATTTCAGGATTGCATACAACATATTTTCTGGTAGGAGACATTATGTTGAAAAATTTTTAATGCAATGACCTAAATTTCAGATGGCAGTTTCTTAACTCTTTGCAACATATAGAAAATATATCATTTTGGGTTATCAAATATATTGTCCCTTTTAATTTCAAACCATCGAACTGCATACACTCCAAAAATAAACTGGATAAGTCTGTGCAGTTTGGAAAACATTTTTCTAGGATAAATATCTCGAGTCCACAAACATTAGTCTGGTGGCCAACGTCAACCATCTTGCTTGATTTAAGGGCCCAATTTTCCATGCAGCATATCTAGGGTTGACTTTTCCTCATGAAATTCACTAATGAATATCCTAAAAGAAGTATCTGATCACTACTCTGATCAACTGTCTGGTTGATGCTAGAATATTGGCTATCTAGAGGACTAACTATGAGTACAAATTTAACCGGGGGCAAATTATGTTAGTCATTTGCACACAATCTCCCAAGTGGACCAATAAACGTTGTCAGACTTCTTGTGCTTCCAATCAGTGTGATTAAAAACAGCTCTGAATGGAAACTCATTTTGATGTAGATAGCAACCACTGGTGTGTAATTTTCTATTTATTTGTTTCTCTAGAACTGTAACTAACCCAGCTTCACAACCACTATTTGTATGGGTGTTGTCCAATAAAACAGGCTTTTAGGGTATGAACACTGTTATATTCCTCCAAAAACACTAGCAACCTCCTGTGCTAGAAGAGCACCAGTTGGACTAGTAGTAGTGATAACACTATGAGTGAGGTATTTTCCACTTTTACCACAAACCGTCTCCTTTGTAAATGTCAAATTGTGTTCTGTTCTCTTTGTTTTCTTTATTTTTTCTTTCCCTCTGTCTCCATATGTTTTTTTATATAGCAATGTATCATTGTCATGTCTTCCGTCAACACCATAAGAATATTTTTTCTGCTTTATCAATGTTTTTAGATGGGCATTTTTTTGCTCTTTCTTTTGCACGGTCTATTTTAGATTCATCCAAAATTATGTTTTAAATATTAACACTTGGTTTGAGAAGGCACATAATCTTCAAATATAAAAGAAAGTCATTTGCAAGTCTTGCTGCTAAGTTTGATGAAATATTACCCTTGATCAACTCAGTAGCAATGCTGAGGAATCCTTAAAAGGCTGTAAAACCCCTTGTAATGTCTGTCAGGCTCATACTCTTCATATATTTCGTCACTATTTGATGAATGGGAAAGAATAACATCCTGATTATAAGATGTGGAGTCAGCAGG
The DNA here is from genome assembly GCA_963932145.1 of Acanthosepion lycidas. Lineage (NCBI taxonomy): Eukaryota > Metazoa > Mollusca > Cephalopoda > Sepiida > Sepiidae > Acanthosepion > Acanthosepion lycidas. The sequence continues at coordinate 9,790,399 of OZ010573.1, forward strand.
AACAAGACTAAATGTCAAATAATGCATCCAGCATTTTATCATAATTTTCATTTGCCTTGAAGAGAGACATCTTTTATTTATCTGATTCGCTTTCTCGAAGCAGGTTTTTTATTTACAATTTATTTACAATATACTTTTTTCGGTTAACAGAGGCAAACGGGAGATTAACTGCCTTCCAATTACCAATTATATTCTTTACCATTAATTTTGAAATAGCAGAGTTTGTTATGTTTGAACAAGTATTTTTTTGAGTAAATAAATATATTGGATGACTTATCGAAAAGAAGGGCGGCTCTGATTTATCTAATGAACAAGTTTGTCCTCCAAATTTATCGCGGTAACGATGCGAGTAGAAAGTACATTTCGCTTTCCAACCATTTTTATAAAAATATCTGAAAAAAATGTTTATTCTGTTATAAGAAATTAAACAACTGAATTATAAATTCCAAAGTGAAATAAAAAAAATAAACTGGGAAAATATAATAAAAGATGAAATAATAAGTATGTATTTACTTACCTTAAGAAAAAAGTCCAAATCGCTATATTTACAAAAAAAAAAAAACAAAAAAAACAACAAAACAACTCGGAAATGAAAAATAATATTTTCAAAAATTAAAAAAAATTATTAAATATCGCAATAAAGTTCTTTCTTTTTTTAATAATTAAGTTTATTAAAATAAAAAAAAGAGGAATAGACTTAATTATTTTCATGTTTTAAATCAGCTCAATAAATTTGAAACAGATGTAAGCAAAAACACTTGGAATACTAACGATATTTCCGATGCAGACTGAAAAAATAACCGTCTAAAACAAGCTCGAATTTGTTTATAGTTCAAAGAATCTTAAATGAAATATTTATCTAGTGCTTGCTTTTTAATTTAATTTTCTGTAATTTACCCAAAACTGCACGAACTTGAATAAAATGAAACATTTTTAAGGCTATTTTGTGCAGTTATTCTTTATGTTAATTAGCAACTTTCACTGGGTAGAATTAGTTACGGTTTCAAAATCAATCTACCGTAATATATATATATGTATATATATATATATATATATATATATATATATATATATATATATATATATATATATATAATATTGCACATTGATTACTACTGTTAATAAAACTTTATTAATGTATTAATATATATTATTAATATATAAATATGTAGGTGGGTGTATGTGAGAGATAGAGAGTTAGGGAGAGATATTCTCCTTCAGTTTGTTGTTCAAGCGAAAACCACAGAGAACCAGATCTGGATGGTAGGGAGGATGAATGACATTTATGATATATATCCCCTTGCTGTCACCAAGTGATCTTTACTTGTGTTCGTTAGTAAACATCCTGGGAATAAACTTTGCAGAAATTTCGCGCATGTTCTGATCTTCATGAATAATTCTGTGGATATTTACCACAACAACTCCAAACGGTATACATGTTGTCCTTTTAGACAAACGACGGTCGCCATGCAGAAAATTACGAATTTTCTCAGTCATATCTCCTAATCACTATACCGTATTTCAACCTCTGTGGCGCAGATGCAGCTGTTGGGGGCAGACGTCCCTTTGTCTTCTTTAGGAATTCGGCATCCCATCTGACTAGCGAAAATAACTTTTCATCACACACACAGACACACACACACATACATATGAATAATAAATATATATATTATATAAATATAATATATATTGCGTATTAGTATATACAAATAGTGCATATATATGTATATTTATATATATATATAATTATTTATTCGAAAATTATAGCATAAATATATTATAAAATCACTACAAAAATATCCATTTTGTTTCAACACTTCTGTATACACTCATATATATATATATATATATATATATATATATATATATATATATATATATATAATTATTATAGTTCTGTAATTATGACTTAAGGTAATGTAATATCTTTCTATTTATGGAAAAATACTGTGGTTACCTTTGATAAGTAAATAATTTATCTATTATTGAATTAGGGTGTTTCACCTACAATTTAAAACTCAGGTTTATGCAACAAATTTATTTCAATTTTCATTTGAATGAATTATTTAATATTCAGATCAAGTTTTCATTTAATGTATATTCTAACGGTGATTGGCTGTTTCGTTATATTTTAAGCAGTACGACAATAATTTACATAATTGTAAGAGTATAAACAATTTTATATTGGGGTGTATAAACACCACAAGGCCTACCCGTTTTCCGAATTCTGGGTGAGTAACACAAATTAATGAGAAAATTATATATATATATATATATATATATATATATATATATATATATATATATATATATATATGTTAAGCATTTTACCCAAAGCAAGGTGGGTGTGCCACTAGTACTCAAGGGACCACAGAAAGTTAAGTTGAAGGAAAAGACTATAGGTTGGATTGAAGAAAGGATAAAAAGAAGAGTCGAGAATGACAAAAAGTACGGAGATCAAGGTATCAAAACATGTCGATTGATATTACATTTACATTTTTGAAGATTATAGTTCTCAGGGAAGCAAGTAAGAGGAAGGGAGTTATACTGTCGGGAAGTGTAAAAGAAAAAGCTGTTGAAATAGAAGAGGAGGTTGCATTTAATTGTTTCGGCAGTAAAAGCGTGGGACGGAGATGCTTAAAGTCATGCAGTCAGAACAGATGCTATGAAAATATTTGTAAAAAAGAACGAGGAAAGCCAAATCACGTCTGTGAGAATGTGACTGGTGTTGAGATGCCAGGTCAAGACCGATCAAGTTGCATATCCATCTGTGGATTTTGTCGAGAACCTCGAGATAAACGGCGTGAGGACCAGACCATATATGGCAACAGTATTCCATGTATGGAAAAATGGTTGATTTGTCGATGTGAAGTATCGACTCAGACGAGAAAAACCTTCTGGCGCGACACAGAGAACAAACATATATGAAAGCTTGAGCTTCAAATAGAAATGAAAGAAAAGTTCGACTATTGTATACAGGAGGATAAAGCTTAAATTTTTTCTTCCAGAAATCCCTGATGAGCGGATATTATCTGCGAAACATTTACTTGGTAAGATAAGATATGAACTATTTATTTTCTTATTTGTTCATTTTCTTACCGAAAGATTAACTTGCATAATAAAATCTGATATAGCTAAGGCATTTCTTAAACTCTTTTTGTTCGACTCAAAGAACAAATATTAGCCGGTGTTGGTAAGAAACTAAATCACGCAATAAACAGATTCATTCCCTTGACTCACTTTCTAAGCATCAGACAAGAGTTGGCATCCAAATTTGGCGCCTTACTGAATCGATTCTAACTGCCACAACGGATGCATCTTCTAGAAAATAACAGATAAATAAGACAATTCTGCAGTCGTCTTCGAATAGCATCCTCTACACATACCAGCCTCCCTAAGCCTTCCAAACCTGCAATATATGCAAAAATCAATCGCAAAGCCTTACTCAGGAAGCGAAAAAAATCATGATAATGGTTAGATTAGGCGTTTCCTTACAGAAGAAATTCAACATTAATTGACGAAGATTCAGCGTTACTCAAAATTATTCAGGATGATATATAAATAAAAAAAACAATATGGCGGTGTAATAACGACCGAATATACCAAGAATATAGGCATGTAATTTAGTTGAGTGACACAGCAATTTTATAAATAAATCGATATCGTTGTTGTCGCGGTATAACAGACACCCAGCACTCAGAGATACGCGGTTCAAATCTTGCCATAATAATTTTCACTATTGATAATATTTTACTTAACGAGAGCAAAACTTAACGCTGCGATAAAAAGCAATGAGATTCAGAGGAAAGAAAAACGACTGAAAAGTTAAGAACAGAAAAGACATCAGATCAGAAAATAGACAAGCATTGAATCTAATTTTACTCGCATGATAACAAGAACAAAATGGCGGCCCAGTAAAGATGGAAGACGAAAAGAATAGACTTATCCGGATTATTTGAACGACATGTTTTGGAGATGCTAACATGTCATCGTAAAGGAAGATTTAACGCTAAGCTGGGCTTTCAATGATAAATATATTGGCAGAATTCTTTATTTTAGGGACAGTTTGATTATTTAACCATCTTAGAATAACAAACCAGCTATTCATCGGTGCATAATAAAAAGGTGTCAATCCGGTAGGTTTTCGCAAGAACCATCATTTTCTTATTCGTTTCACCCCAAGAAAGGAAATAAAGCTACTAGAATGCAAGGTGTTACTGAATGTTAGATAATATGAGTAAAACTACTATTAAGGAGAGATGGCGATGAAAGAACAAGAGTTAATAAAACAGAAGATAATGATTGACATTGCATTTACATTTTTGAAGATCAAAGCTGACTAGAAAGCAAAAGGAAGAGAGTTTCTACAAACGAGAAGTGCGATAGAAGAAGCTGTTAGCATAGGACTTACGGTTACATCAAGCCATTTCAACTGCAAAATGATCTTGCGGCCAATCTATTCAGTCAGTTAAGTCAGATTAGTGTCACACGTAATACTGTTTCGGCGAAGGGGTCTCTTTCAAATAATCATGATTGACTAGGCAGAAGGTTTTCCGCAGGAGTTTGCCATTTTTTTCTGTGTAAGGCGAAATAAAAATAATGATATAATCAAGATGCTGACTTTCTACATTGCTTGAAAAAAAATTACAAAAAAAGTCCTCAACATTACTGAAAATAGCAATTAACAGTTACGGGAGTTGAGAAACTTATTTTCATGAAAATGACAGAGAGGGGTTTTAGAATTAAATTTATAAAATCCTGCACTTTAAAATCCAACAGCTTATCAATGGATGCCGAAGATCTTCTTATAAGAAAATGGCTAATATCATCATTACCATTGAAATAAAAAACATACGGTACACTTTGATATCAGCCTGATGGCAGTGAGTGAAGAAAAGCGTTTTTTTTTCTCAATATACAGTAATCGAGATCAAAATACAAGGGAGTTCAGAAAGTGCGAAATTATTAAGCTCGTGGTGGAATCGTAATATCTCTTCTAAAAGAATAGACATAACGCATCAAGTCTCGCCAGATCAATTACGACTGAGTATAGAGTTATTTCCTCACTAGGGGCTCCCTACTTTCGGTCGTGTGCCACATCTAAGCTACACTCTGTAAATCGCTATATATATATATATATATATATATATATATATATATATATATATATATATATATATATATATATATCAAATAGGTGGTGCAGTTCAATTTTTATTATATGAATCATTCCTAACTTCAAATTGTATAGGGTCTTTTTTTTAATCTGCTAGTATCTTCGGCTGTATATTCAGCCGTCCTCAGGCATGGAAATTATTTTGTTTTTAGTAAAATCCAGTTAATAGAGGACACGAAAAATTAAATGCGAATCGAAACATGTTTTTTTAGAAATGTGTTATTATTAACTGATAAGAACTTATGGAGCGTGCAGTCACAACGCTAAGGTTGAATTTTTTTTGAAAATTTAAGAGAGTGAGTTTCTTTAACTTTCATCGAGTGATTCGTAGGTTAATGCAACTTTAAAATTTGTTTGCAAAGATGTTTTTCGCCATTTATATCATTAACTTTACTAATCTACTTTTTGTATGAATGATTCATTGCAATATATATATATATATATATATATATATATATATATATATATATATATACATGACCAGATATGATGAAAACGTAACGAGTACAATTCCAACGTCGTAACATTTAATTTAAAAGAGGGATCAATAAAAATTAAAACAACATTAATTATTTTTAGGATATTACATATTCTATAATGGGTATAGCTCCATCTTTGGCATAATATGTACACACACACACACACACACACACACACACACACATATATATATATATATATATATATATATATATATATATATATATATATATATATATATATATTTCCAGTAAGGAGAACGAATAAAATTTTTTTAATGATCTTCCTATTTCTATTTTGACGTGTTTTCGGTGTAATACAATAGAAAAAATTATATATGTGTGTGTGTGTGTCTTCCTGTGCGAGTGTGTGTGTCTTCCTGTGCGAGTGTGTGTGTCTGTGCGAGTGTCTGTGTGGCGTCCATCGACGTGGTGTAGTTGCTATCAAGCTTGTCTTGCAAGATCAATTACGACTGATTAATGAGTTCTAATAAAATCTTATGAACGGGACACTGATATTTGAGGAGGAGAAACACTTCAGAGATTGAACTAATGCATAGGAGAACTCTTTCAAAACTAAAGAGAACAAGCTTCAGGAAATACACACAAGGGCTGAAGGACCAGAAATATTAAAATCTGAAGTGAAATCAGCACTTGTCTCTTCTAAGAGAAACAAATCATCAGGATGAGACGGAATTGTGATAGAAATACCTCGAATCCTTAGATAATTTCAACACTGACAAGATTACAAGCATAAGAAGAGAAATATGCAACAGTAGTGATATACCGGAAGACCTAAGTAGATCAATTTTTATCGCACTACAGAAAATCATCCTAATGAATCATATAACAAACCTTATCAACCGAATTTTGATGAAAAGGGTGCACAGCAGATTTAAACCGGAAGTAAGACATCAACAGAACGTTTTCATTAAAAGCACCGAAAAAAATAATGACATATTTCATCTCAAGAAGGATATATATATATATATATATATATATATATATATATATATATATATATATATATATATATATATATATATATTATAGGTTCGGCGAAAGTGTTAGATAATGTGCATAACCCAAAATTGAACAACTAGGAAACTTTAACATATTTGGGAAGGATATTAAAATAGTCCAGAACCCAAACTGGGAGCAAACCGTCTGCATACGGATAGAAAATAAATTCAATAAATATACAAAGGAAAAACAAGGATGTGTCCCATCACTGCACTTATTCAAATTACACAGGGAAGCGTTTCTGAGAAAATTAGACGTCTTACCAGGATTAATTATTGGCGGCCACAATCTTAATAAAACTAGATAAGCAGATGATACAGTATTGACAACACACGCAGAAAGGTATTGAAAGAAAGCAAGAATTAAGGACTATGACAGAATACATGTCTGTTAGCAAAAGGGACAATCTTATAAACAAATTAAAAATTGGAGATTCCAAAATCGAACAAGGAGAACAATTTAAATATCTAGGAATGCCTTTAACAGAGAATGGAATGTGTGACTGTGAAAACCATATGCGCATTGATATAACTAAATGCTGTCTAAAATCTAAGCAAAGTATTAAGATACAGGAAAAAAAAATTCGTTAGAATCAAAGAAAAAAGTACTGAATTGTTACGCAATATAAATCCTTCTTTATGGCAGTTAATACTGGACAATTTTCTCACAGATGAAGAAAATTCCTGTAACAAGAGAAACGTGTTTCTACAGAAGGATGCTTAGGATACCATGGACATAACATGGGAGCTACGTCGAAATTGTAGAGAATTTGAAATCAAAAGGACATATACTTGATATCAGATAGAGACAGTCAATATTTTTTCGGCATATAATGATGAAAGAGGGTATGGAAAATTTGATATTCTCAAGACATACTGAAGGCATGAGAACAAAGGAAAATAACGCATAATTTACTTAACGATCCAGTTTAGAAGAGATAAAAAAAAAACAGAAAATATATTAAGTGCTACAAAGAACGAGTAATTGTGAACAGCCATGATCGCCAACGTTTCTGAAGTGACAAGGCATTTTGAAGAAGAAATGAGTTTAATTTACAATGGGTGCTGTCTAATCTCGGTCTTGTGCTGCATTAAGTTATGCTTATAAAATCGCTAAATATACATGTCGGGCGCTCCAACGTGGTGCAATCCTTAGCTAGCCCTTCTCGAAATATCACTTATCAATGAGTAGTAATTTAGATCTTCATCACGAGCTCAGTAATGTCGACCTTGTACCACATCTAAGCTAGGCTTACTAAATCGCTTTATACATGTGCGTGGGTCACTTCGATAATGGTTAGCAAGCTTGTCTCACGAGAGGATTTACGACTGAGTAGAGAATTGGGTCGTCAATGTATTCATCCAACTTCTGGCCTTGAGCTACATTTAATCTGTATTTCGTAAATCGATATATATATATATATATATATATATATATAAAGAAATATAGTCCTAAGGTGTGCTATATTTATGGAATAAAGTGCTCAATATCAGAGATAGAGCGTGTGTAAATATAAAAGTGAACATAGAAGTCAACACTTAGAGGCGACAGTCTGTTTCATGCTATATGCAATCGTCAGGCCATGTGTGCTGTTATTTTTCTCGGCTATTTATATATGTACTGGTTAGTGGTGCATTGTGGGTATTCTGTTATGGCGGTTATTTCACCGGAAGTCGTTTGTTTATCTATTTAGGTCAAATTATATTGCTTGTTTTTATTTTTGTTTCTTATTTTATTTATTTATTTATTTATTTCTTAACGTAGTAAAAATTTGTTTATATCACTTATTTAACAGTTTTGTTTTGGTTTGGGAATTTAATTAAAGCTATTTGTTCAGTTTTGGGGTTGATTGTTGTAGTTCATTCTAAGTATTATTTTGGCGGGAACAGTTTTTAATTGATTATCTTTATTTGGGATTGGTTTGTTTATTTATTTACTTGGATGGATTTAGGTTAATTTATTTTACTTGTATATTTTCTCTTTTCGGTTTTCAATTTTTAAGTAACATAGTATTTTTTTATGTTTTATTTCTATTTTTTTTTTTTTGCTTATTAGTATATTTATTTGTTTTTATTTTATTTTTTCCGTTTTTAATTTTTTAGGTTACGTAGTAAAAATTTATTTTCATGTCTGCATTTTGAGATGAGTTCGGATCTTTTGTTTAATAATTTATTTTGGTCGGGAAAAGTAATGATAGCTATTTTTTGCTCCGAGCAAAGTTTGCAAGTTTTTGATTGGTTATTGTAGGCTGATGATTTTTTCCTTATCTTCCAAGATATTTTTGATGTGATGTTCGTTTTGTTTTTAATTTCCCAGATATACTTAGAAAGCATTGTACTGTTTGCATATTTACTATTTGTGAAAGATGTTTTGTGTGTATAATTTCTTTGTTTCCAGGGTCCTTCAGTTACTCCTATGTATACTTTTTCTTCATTATCTGGTGATTTTATCGTGGCTTGTTATATTACGTTGTTTTGTAAACAATTTCCGTTTAAGGGACATTCGTTCTTTATTCTTCAGTTGCACGTGGGTTTAATTTGTTCGTGTGGTTTGTTGATAATTTTCCTATTGTGCTTTTTTATTATTTTTGCCATGCTCTCTGTGCAGCTGTAGCTGATTTTTACAGTGTTTTTGTTGAATATCTTGTGTAAGGTGCTTGATTCTGTGAAGTGTTTGTGTAAGAGTTTGAAGAATATTTTCCCTACGGTGGGTTGAACCATATGATATTTCTTCTTCTGTTGGCCTTTTTTGTATTCTGTGGTGAGTATGTGAGTATTTCTGGGAATCCGCTATCTTTTAGGGCTGTTTTATAGTCTTTCTTAGCTTTGTTAAATAGGGATTCATTGGAGGAATTGTCAGAGAGCCTGCGGTTAATCGATTTTGGTATCTGTTTGATTATAGAAGGTGGATGGTTGGAAGATGTGTGTATGTAGAGTGGTTTGTCATTAGGTTTTCTATATGGTTTATGTGTGCCTTCTCTTAGGTTGAAGGTAACATCTAGAAAATCTACTTCGTTTAGGTTAGTTTTTATATCTATGTCGAATCCGTTATTTTTAAAATCTTTATTATTGCTTTTCTAGTTTTGTCTGTGTTTTGTTTGTTACAGTTTCTTAAGATTATGAGACCATCGTCCCTGTAGAGTCCTGTGTCATTTCTATCTATTGTTTTGCTCAGTTCGTTTAGTAAGTAAATGCCTATGATTTCGCATGCTTCTGCACCGTCAAAGCTTCCCATTGTAGTGTCAAATATCCCATCTCTCTTTATCCATGCTTCTTCATTGTGGAATAATAGTGATTTACGGGAGTGCTTAATGATGTTGATTTCGCTTGGTTGTATTATTACTTGTTCCTGAGCTAAGTTGATGGCCTTATCTAGCATACGTTCTGTTATGGATGGGTAAAATTCTTTTATGTCTAATTGTAAGAATTGGCAGTTTTGTTTGTTATTTATGCTGTGGAACCAGTCAATAGTTGTTTTCGTATTTTCCCACTGGTTTACTCCTAATTTCTTCCTAAGTTCAGAATTAATTCTTTCTAGTATCGTTTTACTTATTTTACCTAGTTCACTTTTGGCTTGGTTTATGAGTCGACATGCAGGATTGGTTTTGAAATTTTCTTTATGGTCTTTTAGTGTGATAAAGGCTCCTGCCTTGCTAATACAACTTATTCGGTCACCCAGGTATAATTTTTGGGCGATTGTTTCAGCTTCCTTATTGATATCGTGTTCTGTTGTTTGGGGTGCCTTTTTGTATGTTTTGGTTATGTTGTTCTTGAGTAATTTATTGTGTGTAGGAGGACTTAGTTTGTATAAATTTCTCGTTTTGTCAGCAGCGATAAATACACTTGCTGAATTGTTTATTTTAGTTATATCTGCTTTTAGTTTTTTTTGGAATGCATCTTGTTTTTTGTGGAATTTTATGTTTCTAACTAGGTCAGTTAAGTCTTTCTCGAAATTGTCTAATTCTTTTTGTTGTGGGGGGCATTTTTTTGTTTTGAAGCCGTATTTTTCCTTAAGTGTGTTGTTATTGTAAAGGTCCCGGTTTAAAAAGTGGACTTTCCATCTCATTCTTTTTAGGAAACTTTCTATTTTTTCAATTAATTTTAGTTTATATATAGGGGGTGATGGGATGGGTATGTTTTTTAGAGAGTAGTCGAGGTTAAATTTTTCCATGTCCATACTGCATTATAAATGTAGCGAAAGTGCTCTACTGTTTACCAGGAGCTGAATATATATATATATATATATATATATATATATATATATATATATATATATATATATATATATATATACCAAGGGGGCACGCTAAATCAGTTAGGACTAAGTAGTGAGTTCGATCCTCATAAGGTGCTACTTACTTTCGGTCTTATGCTTAGTAATTAGTAAATTCTTATAATGTTGGTCTTTGACTTATATAACGGAAGCTAAATTGATTATGATGTGTGTTGAAAAAATTATTTAGAGGCGAGTTTCAAAAGAGTGCTCCAATACACTTTGGGGTTGATTCTTAGATTCCAAGTTTTAAACTTAAACGAAAAGTTCATCAAGCAGGGCACATGTTCGTTTTTGGGCGGCCAGGGTTTTCAAAACGGTGCATCTCCCCTGCCGCATATTACGGTAGGCATTTAAAGAATTTTATTAAAAACTGTCTTTTCCTTGTTCCCAAGTGAATCCAGTTTCATTGTCATTCCCGCGAAAAGTCAAAACGTTTATTTTCATACCTCGGAGCAATATTTGGCGTGACAAAAACGCACTAGAAACAAAATCTTTCTTGAGCAAAATGGTCAGAATGACATTGAAACGAACCAACCCGCATGTCATTGTAGAAGTATTTTGTTGTAATACAAACCGCTTATGAGTTGAGTCCCCGGAGTTTAAAACGAGCTGCCTTCACCAAATTTAATAATCTGTTTTTATTTCCCTTGATAAAACTGTTATTAATTACATGTAGCTTATATTAGGCTTTTTGTTAAAAGTAGAGTCAACCTCCTGAGGATCGAACGAATTATATATCCAGCATATATTACCGTTTTCCTTGAAGAAACCGTCCTGGTTAAACGATAAACTACATCTAACAGGAAAGCCTCTGATTAGGAGGTTTTGAGGAGCGAGGAATCACCTCGTAATTGCTGATGTTCCCAGGTCCACCCCGACACGGGGTGGTAACACCACATAGTGTCACAGCTATGGTCAAATAGTTAACCAACCAAAATGGAGCCAATACGTGTTACAATAGCTTTTGATACCAGCAAAACATTTTTGTAAAAAAACTAATACCAGCAATGCATTATTAACAGCAACACTTTTTGGAAAAAATATGACCAAAAATACTTTTTTTGAAAAAATATAACCTACAATAAAATCCTGTCGACATTAAATGACCCATTAAGGTTTGCCGTAAAGCAAATCAAACCAAAACCATGTAGAAAAGTTCAAACGTTCATAGATTAGTTTGTCTTAAGGTAGTTTTGAAATAAGTTCCATGTTTTCTATTGTTAGTATCTTCCAAACATTAAAGCGGTGATTTCAAGCAGATATATTGGTTTCCGGACCTTAGAGCAGCAATACATTTTAGCTGGTCAACTTTTCAAGGAATTCTTTTTAAATATCTAGAGAAGCGGTTACGCTAAGTTCATTTAACGTCTTAAATATTCAGGAGAAAATTTACTGAGCTTACGCTAGCAGAAAATACCTGGTAGCAAGACGAGTCATTCGGCAGGGAGACGTCATTAGCTCAAGTTCTCTTTGATCTTCGTAAGTATTGTTCCGTCATTCTTTGTTCAACAATTTTTGGCAAAACATCCCATCAATCAGGTTTATTCCTGTTCATATGTTTATTTTTTAAATGTCATGTCTCTTCAGGAATTAGCAGACCAGATTATATTCTTTATGATTTGTATGTTACCATGAATTCTTGGGAAAGATAGTGATTTGGGTTTCTTCTCTGCGTATTTCAACAGAGTCATACTTGCTGCCATTGGTTACCGTAACCGATATGCCCCTTTGTATAGCAATTTAGGGATTTATCCGATCTCGTTATCATAAATTCATAATTAAATTGATATTATTTTCATTTTTTTAAATTCATGTCCAGGAAAGAGAGAAGAAAGGACTAAACATCATCTGGAAGAAGAAGGCCCAACATGCAAATTAAAAATTGGAGATACCAAAATTAAACAAATGCCAAATATCTAGAAAGTGTATTAACAGACGATGAAAAATGAAAGACAGAAATCCAAGTGCACATTGGAGAATTGAAAGATGCCTTCCAAAATTTAAGTAAAATATTAAGAAAGAGAAAAATCTTTTGGAAACAAAGAAAAGAGTACTGAACTCTCATGTAATATTCATACGCGTATATGAGAGCGATTACTGAAACATCGCATCATAGATGAAGATGAGACTTGAAACACCGAAAATATTTTTTCTACAGAAACATACTGATGATGACATAGACTGAAAACGTGCGGAAAGAGGTTCTAGATAAAGGGAAAAAAAAGACACCGGTCTATATTTCTGCGATGAGGTATTATACTTGCATTATTTACCTTATTCGAACTGTTATCCTCATCTTCATTGCCATATTCACAACGTTTCGGCCTCTGCATCTCTGAGATGAGGTATTATGATTACTTGCATTATTTACATTATTCGGACTGCTATCCTCATCTTCATTGCCATATTCACAACGTTTCGGCTTCTATATCTCTGAGATGAGGTATTATGATTACTTGCATTATTTACATTATTTAGACTGATATCCTCATCTTCATTTCCATAAACACAACGTTTCGGCCTCTTTATATCTGAGATTAGGTACTATTACTTGCATTATTTACATTATTTGGACTGTTATCCTCATCTTCATTGCCATTTTCACAACGTTTACTACCAGGCCAAAGCAGTGGTGAGCCAAAAACTTTGTGACTTGAGGTGAACGGAAATAACTGAGACATATGGAATAGCCATGACGCGTGCAATTAGAAGAATCTACCCCGGTAGAGGAAATGAAGGGTTCGGTTCGAAATTCCAATCACCTGAAGAAGGCCGAAGCGTTAACGGCCGAAACGTTGTGAATATTGAAACAAAGATGAGGATAAAAATCCGAATAAGGTAAATAATACAAGTAAAGAAAGACAGTTTTACGAAGAATCAGAAAGTGAGATGTAATTTTCGAGGACACATGAGGGCTTAGAACAGTTGATACTCACAGGACATATTGAAAAAAAGAGGGGCAGAGGAAAGCAGTGCGTAACTTATCTATCGAGCTTGGGTAAATAGTTAGAAGAACGGTAATAATGAGATATTGCAAAAAGAAAACAGCTCTCTATTACTCACCAGAGAGAACCATCCCTGCCTCCCATTAGAATGTCTGACGCTCAACTCCACGAGAACATCTTTTTGCCACTGCTCGGTCTCACTTTGTCCGTTGACCTGAGATGGAAGAAATACATTGAGTCAATAGCCTCGTTCACCGCTGGGCAAGTTGGCCCCCTTTGCCGCGCCAGGAAAATTTTCTCGTCGTGTCGATCCTTCAAATCTAGAAATCAACCATTCGCCCTTTCATGGAGTATTGCTGCGATATATGGTCTGGAGCCCTTTCTATTGACCTAAGGTCTTTGATAAAATCCAAAGACGGATATGCAATGTAATTGGCTCTAATCTGGCATCTCGTCTGCAGCCGCTCTCTCACACACGTGCCGATCAGCTGCTTTCGCTGGTTCCCAGACTTCATGAATGTAAGCTCTCAACTAGGCTGGCATTGCGCTCTCACCCTTTCACTGTCGAAACTGTTAAATGTAGCCGTCTACTACTCCAATAGCTTCATGTCTCCCTCCCCATTTCTTGTTTCCCTGATAGCTATAATCACCAACTATTCAAATGTAACGTCCATCGACGTCTCCAGATGCACTGATCTATCCACTAACCGTCTCTTCATCCTTTCCTCTCTCACTCCTATCTGTTCTCACACCAACTCCCTGTAACCTCTTGCGTTCTAGTGGCTCCCCGCCTTGCTTGGTTTTGAATACTTAAAAAAAAAAAAAAAAAGGAGATAGAGGGTCATGATTACCCACCTACTGAAAGGATACGGCACGTAGAAGTATAAAACCAGTGTTGCAAATAGATGCAGCCCGATTGAAACACAGCTTGATATTGTCATACTTACAAATATTTTACATTCGTTCAGTTGATCCTCTTTTAGAATGAAAGCGAACACGGCTCTCCTTTTTTTCTTGGGGAAGACAGAGGAGTGTTTTACCGTTCGGCTTTCTTCATTTTGAATTTCGAGTAAAACTTCTCATAGACTGGCTGCGATCGAAACATACGCAGCTATTTAACCTATATTATATCTCGGAGGGAAAGAAGAGATAGATTCATAGCTCTCTCAATGGAAATAGTGAACGAAAGAACCTAGTCCCGAGTTTGAATTTCGTCATCCACTATACGTATATCCTTATAGTCAAGATTAAGCTTCATGCGACGATCACTGTTTTAAAAAACGGTGTTTCTGAACACAGACAAAAATTCACTACAAAGAAGCAGTTGAGGACAATACCGAAAATTAACTTTACAGATGTTCTTGAAATCTGGCCGAGTTGTTATAACGTTCCATTTCCGACCATGCGACCCGGGTTCAAATCTCACCATGGTAGATTTTTTAGAAAAGTTATTCTTAATGTTATCGTCTGGGGAGGCAACCCCAGAAATATGACAGCTTGGGAAAGTGCCTGAAAAAAAACACGGTCTGATCCAAGCCTTCTGAGTTAAATTGGGTAGACAAAACTATTTGAGAGCTTTCGATAGTTGACGAAGTGACAAGACATTGTGACTGAGGCTTTGAGCGTGCTGGCCTTGTTCAGGCTGTTGATTACGCCAAATAATGTGCTTCTCTTCCAGATACTATAACTAAGGTCCGATTAGCATAGCTGAAATATAAACAACAAGTAGACGTGTTAAACAAACACAAATGTACCTGAGAAATCGTCTGCAACAGGCATTAACTAGCCACCCTAATAGATAGACATCCTCAGGTACGAGCAGAAATCCATTATTATTATTAAATGCCAGATTCACCCCCGGTGAATGATTTACGGTTTAAAAGCAGAGCAGAGTCGGTTCTGTAACCTCGGTTACCCATCAGTTTAGAAGAAGAATATTTCTGAATTCAATGTCGGTTTTCATTATTCGGACTATTGTCCTCATCTTTGTTGGCATATTTATCACAACCTTTCGGTCGTTGTACGCTCCGGCCTTCTTCAGGTGATTGGAATGTAGATCTGAAAACTTTATTTCGCTCGCTGGGATAGACTGTTCTATTTCCACATGTTTAATGGATGTCAGTTATCAGATATTTCCTGTTAATTCACCTCTCCAAGTTCTCAACTGCCTTAACCAAGTATTGAAATCACACCACTTTGGGGTCTGTCACTGGATCTAATCAGCACATTTAAACACTGTACGTACACATGGCACAGTGCATAAAGGCGAAAAGTTGTGAGAAATATGACGACAAAGATGAGGACAATAGTCCGAATAATGTAAATAGTGTACATAAAATCTCATCTCAGAAATATAGACAGATACTGAAGGGCCGAAACGTTATAATCAATACGGCAACAAAGATGAGGACAATAGTCCGAATAATGTAAATAATGTACATAATACCTCATCTCAGAAAAATAGACAGATAGTGAAGGGCCGAAACGTTGTGACAAATATAGCGACAAAGATGAGGACAATAGTCCAAATAATGTAAATAGTGTACACAAAATCTCATCTCAGAAATATAGACAGATACTGAAGTGCCGAAACGTTGTAATAAATATGGCGTCAAAGATGAAGACAATAGTCTGAATAATGTAAATAATGTACATAATACCTCATCTCAGAAATATAGACAGATAATGAGAAGGCCGAAACGTTGTAATAAATATGGCGACAAAGATGAAGACAATAGTCTGAATAATGTAAATAATGTACATAATACCTCATCTCAGAAATATAGACAGATAATAAAGTCGGTTTTGTTTGTGTTCGGTTTAGTGATTTAACTCCACTCTATAAAAATTTATTTGCTACAAAAACGATGAAAATATCATGATTAGCCTATTTTCCTATATTAAACTCTGAATTAAAAGGTTTAACAAATACATTCATTTCCTGAATTTCTATGCGTTTATTAGAGTGCTGTTAGGAAGGAAAATTAAATTTATCGATACAGTATATCTAAAAGCTCAACAACGTATTTCAAACTTTAATAACTCCCTTATTTCTTAACTTTAATTCAAAATACCATATTGTTATATAGAGTAGATATGGGAAACAAATCAACGCATGATGAGAAACTTTACGTATTTGAAGAAACGTCATTGTCAGTTTAGTACGAACGTGCCCTCTTAAAGACATTTTTCCTAACAGCACTCTGTGTTTCAAACTCTAGAGCCCTGAGAATCTGAGACTTTGTTAACATGAGCTTTTTTTTTCTGAAAGACCCTATAGGAAGAAATCAGGGCATGTCATATCAGAATAATATGGTGGTCAGTTTATGCCGCAAGCACGAGAAATTATTGTTTTTCCAAATTTTTGCCTGAGAAGCTGAAATGTGACCCTTGCCGTTTCAACTGTCGCCGCATCTTGTTGCACGGAAACAGGTTGCTACTTTTAAGAATTCCCCCGAGTGACATCCGAGAGATACAAATCTATCAAGACAGCCGTTGAGTTAATGTGCTCAGATCTTTTCCGATGATTTCCCTGACTCGTTAAACTACTACTTCTTCAAGGACACATGACACAGTGGATAAAAGCGTTAATTAGATCCAGTGTGAGGACCCAAACTGTGTGAGTTCTATACCCGGTTAAGGCGGTGGAGAACTTGGAAAAGGGAATGAACAGGAGATAACTGACAACTGACATCCATTAAAGATGGCGCCTGTAACTAGAACAGTGTACCCCAGTGAGCGAAATAAAGGTTTCAGTTCGACATTCTAACCCCCTGATGAATGTCGGAGCGTAAAACGGCCGAAACGTTGTAATAAATATGGCGACAAAGATGAGGACAATAGTCCGAATAATGTAACTAGTGTACTTCTTTCCTTACCGAACAGGGTTTGCCACTTCCTGGAAGCTCACATACTTAACCTTTGCGCTCAA
Source organism: Acanthosepion lycidas (assembly GCA_963932145.1). Taxonomy (NCBI): domain Eukaryota; kingdom Metazoa; phylum Mollusca; class Cephalopoda; order Sepiida; family Sepiidae; genus Acanthosepion; species Acanthosepion lycidas. The sequence goes on from OZ010573.1 coordinate 9,808,228, forward strand.
AACTTTGAGAATTTTCTCACATATCATTTATCCTTGGTTTTCGTAGAAAAATGTCACTACTTGTACTCGTTATCAGTCGTCTATTTTTACATGATTAATTACCAACATACGGCTACATCACGTTGAAATACCGGTCTTTCGTGCAATCATAGAAGTTGAGCAACGTCGAGCCTCAGTATCTAGATGAGTGACAGCTTGGGAAAACGAGCGGCTGTATGTTTGGATGTGCAGATAGTGTATACGTATAATGACACAGAATTTTTAATGGAAAATTCGAGTTCCATTTCCTGTTAGGTTCTTTATATTCAATTACTCGCAAATACGCTTGGAAAAAGGCATGAATCCATCACTTCTCCCCCCCCACACAGTTATGGCTTAATTATTAAGATCTGTATACCTAGATCATTATTATCTCCAATAAATTCTTACGATCTAAAAATATTTCCTGGCTTTCAATAGCCTGCAAAAGATTGACGGACCGTAAAAAAACGAATCAATCAAGCAAGCAATGATTTTTTTCCAAAGCCTCCTTTCTAAAATAGAATGTAAGAATTTTTTTTTTAATGTTCATCATCATCATCATCATCATCATCATCATCATCATCATCATCATCAGGTCGCCAATTCTTCTCGAATTCTTATTTGAATCATTCGATGGCTACTGACATCTATGTGCGCCGCTACCCCAGCTGCATTACGGTTCCCTGCTAACTGGAGCAATAAACCTTCCGAGTTGTGATGTAGAAGCTGCTTTCTCCCCGCTGAAATATGCATTTGTCGATGATCGCCACGGGAACTACAAATTGTAGTGCTCTTTTTATTATAAACTAGCTTGAAAGCGGCTATATCGGGCGGCATTTCAGCTAGCTTTTGGAGGATTCTTAGTTTGGCCATCATCACAATAGCTATGAAGAAGAAGATGCGATAGGCGTCAATAGACTATAGAAGAACTCAAAATTGATCGCCGTATTTAATTATTGAATTAATGTTTAAGCTTAACTTTGAAAAGCTCAACTTTAATTCTTCTGCTGCCGCTTAATTTAAAAACGATTTGATGTACGTAGATCCTTATTTTTCGTACAAACAATTATTTTTATTTCATGGCTGACAGAACAGGGGACGATTTATAAGAAAAAAATAATACAGAGTAAAGATGGAAAAATAAAATTGGAATTAGTTTTACATTCGACAATTGAAGAATGTCAGAAACATAATCGATAATTAAGTAAAACCTATATTATGGAATCTATATGAATAAATTCGAAATTGGATCTCAATTCTCGCATGAATTCTGAGATTAAAAAGCACCAACTCTAACTTATAGTAATTTACACAGTGTTTACTCGTTCCCTCACGAGAAGCAAGATGTGAAACAAAGTCTATTTTTAGGTGGGGACCTGAGCGCGTACACACGGGCAAAGGACAAAAATTGTCAACATCCCCCGCAACCATCGGTTGCGCTGGCCTCGATGCGACGACCGATCCCTGCCTCTGGTGCCACAGGAGGGCGCGGCATCGGGCAGCTGTTCCCCAGGGTTGGCCACCTCTCAGTATTGTTTTCTCAGTTGCCCCTCTGTCCTTTGACAGAGAAGCTCCTGAACGCACTCTGTGCAAAGACAGAGACGCAACTGAGTGATGATAGGTAGACGCGACCTTACTCAAAAAGAATTTACACATGCAATGCTCAATATCTGTATTATATATTATCTATTTCTAGGTGATATCACTCTTCAGGTTTAAGCAATTCTCTCATATTCACTTTAAAAAAGTTTTAAAGTCAATATGTATTTAAAAGTTTATTTCATTAATTAACTGTCTTTACTGTTCTTTTATTCTAGGATAGTTTTAATTTCATATCAAAAATAGTTCTGTTTAGGAATATCATTTTATATAGTACAGAAAAATGTTTGAAATTTGCATTTTACTTGGCATTCAACAAGTTGGCATCTATTTGTAAAACTTTCCTTAACTATAAAAATCCAATTTATGAATGAAATTTTAATTTAAAATTTTTGTTTCAAAGATTTCAAGTAGTCATTATACTTAATGAAGCGATAGAGAGTGTGCGATGCCAGCTAGTTTAATATAATAATTATTCCTACTTGAAGTCAGTGATGAGCATAATATTACTCTGTGGGTGTCATTGAAAATAACTCTTTCCCTATTTCTGTGATTAAATTTAGAAATACGATTATGAAATCTGAAGACAAATAGTATACAGTCTATTTCTATATATCTGTGCTAAGCTATTTTCTTACGAGCGACTTTGAGAAAGACGCAGTACATCACGTATCTCCTCTGACAAGGTATCCGTAGTTTTCAATGATTCGAAATCTTGTCTCGTCTTAAGAGATTACGAAAGCAATAACAAAATACCCAATAAAAAGAGCAGTTTTTTTTTTTAGCAATAAACGACAATTTTATTTCGGAGACACTTAATTCAACCCACAACTATTTCCAATTCCTTTTGGAATCAGTTTCATATTTAAACCTAAAATTGCCATAATAAAAATCCGTGATTCGTTAGAGAAGAAATTGTCAAAGGATTAAATGACGATAAACAAAATGACGAATACATAAAATGTCGAACAAACAAACAAAAATAAAAAGAGGAAGTTCACTTCTAGATTTAGGCGGAAATATTTTTTGTCGAAATACACGGAACAATAATGAAGAAAACTGTCCATAAAAAAAGATATATATTTTATTTTTCACGTATTCTGTTACATTTTAAAAATATGACATCAAAAGAGAAGCATCAAGAAAAAATATATCTCAGTTTTTAAGTGATTCATTTTTTATGGCTTATCAACCTTTTCCAAGTTGTAATCATGATTTACTCTTACTGATACACAGTTCTCCGACTTCAAATTCCAAGCTGTAATCCATTACACCATCCACACATTACAGCATCTAGTTGATTGATTCATTTATTTTCTACGGTTTATCAAAACTAGAAAGTATTTTTAGATTGTAAGAATTAAAGGAAAATAATAATGGTCAAGTGATACAAGTCTTACTTATTAATCCATAACTGGGGAGAAAAGGTGTATTCATGCTATTCTCAAAGATATTTGGCCATATGGGACTATGAAGAACCCAACGAGAATTGAAACTCGACTCACCGAGTAACAATTTTGAACCTTCATCTAATGCACCAACCGCACACCCAAACTTACTGATGTTCCCATCTAGCTATTGAGCAGGCTCGCCGTTGCTTAACCTCTCTGCCTCCTATTAGGATGGCTGAAGATCAACTCTACGAGAACCTCTCTCTGCGATTCCTTGGTCTGACGTTTTCCACTGACCTGAGGTGGAACAACTACATTGAATCAATAGATTGTTTGATCTCTGTGTCGCGTCAAAAGGTCCATCCTCCAAATCTATGAATCTGCCATTCTTCCTTGCAGTGAATACCGTTGCCATAGATTGTCTGATGCCCCCGCTTTTCATCCTAGACAAAATCCAGAGATGGATATGCAATGTGATATGTCCTGATCTGGCATCCCAATTACAATCACTCTCTCACATACGTGGTGCGGCTTCTTTTCTACAAATATTTTCATGGCAACTACTCTGGTGAGCTATTTTCACTGGTATCCAAACTGCATGAATTTAAGAGTGCTACTAGTTTGGCATCTCGATCGCACCCTTTTATTGTGGAAACAGTTAAATGTAACAGCCTCCTCTATTCCAACAGCTTCTTCTCTCGCAATTCCTCACAGTGTAACTCCCTTCCTCCTGCTTGCTTTCCTGATAGCCATAATCTTCAAATATTCAAATGTAATGTCAATCGACATCTTTTTAAATGCTTTGATCCTCATCCTCATCCTTCTCTATATCCTTTCCTCAAATATACCTCCTTACACTTACCCTCATTCTCTGTAACCTCTTCCGGGCTAGAGGCGCTCCCACTTTGCTTGGGGTAAAATGCTTCAAAGTACTGACCAGGCTTAACATTGCTTAAATTCGATGATCGTGTGAGAACAGGTGTTTCAACATGATATGGCTGTAACCCCACCCCCCAAAAAACAGTAAAAAATATCTTCTTTCTTATGTACAATCTATCTACTGGACGTGGCCTTTCATGGATGTTCACAGCTTCCAATGCCTTGTAGATTAAAGCAATATATTTCTACCTCCCTCTGTCCCTATGTGGCCCACCATTTGCACTAGCGTATTGGGTAGATTACTCAATGTCTCCATCTTTCACTCATAAATTTGGTATGTCTACTGAAATCGAATTCGAAAGTCTTTCTTTCTTCAATATATGACTATAAGTAACGTCGTCCAATTCGAAATACATTTGGGCTTTCAATAACGCACAAAGGGTTCATAAGCCGTAAATTAAAAAATCAATCAATGTCATGTACCCCAGATATATCTATTATCGTTTTCTGGTTACAACCAAGTGTCCTATTTGTTTCTAGTCTCCTTAATTGTTCCTCTTTCCGTCTATGATATTTTCATCATCCTTCTATATAACTCGGAACCGTGCTAATATGTACTATTACCCTTGGGAAAGGTACGAATCCTCTTCTCCTTCCTCGAAGATATGGGTAAATAACAGGATAGAACAGGTTCTATAGCATCGGATAGCAACTATCCTACCACAGAAAGAAATGGTAACCTACTGCAGGGAAAAACATCTGCCTCGTCAGTCATGTATCAAAAGATCACCTAAACGTGTATCACGCATGGCACATGACTGACTGACTGATTTTGTATAACCAGATCTTCTATTGCCTCAAGTCTCATCACTTGGGAGGAAATTGTCCAGTAATCATTGCTAGACAGGATATTATATAGCAGTTCAATTGGTGCATATGTGTTTCTAACGAAGTTTTCTCTTTTTATTATTTGGTAGAGTTAATGGAAGGCATCATTTGGCATTCAAATACGCCTTACGTGCTAATACCCTTAGGAAAAGTTATGAATCCTCTTTTTCTCCTCCTCCCAGCTATGGGTAAATAGCAAGACAGGTAGGGTTCTATAGCCTTGAATGGCAACAGGTCTACCGCAGAAAGAAATGGCAACCTACAGCGGGAAAAAATTTGCCTCGTCAGTCATCTATCGAAAGATACATGATCGCCTAAACGTGTATCACGCATGTCACATACAGTGTGTTCGATAAGAGTCACTCACCTGAAATTTTTAAATTAACATTTTTTTCGCCTATTGTTTTGGGGGTCAAACTATTTTTTAATCTTACTAATATAAAGACCCCTTCCCGACCACCTAGTAAAAAAGTTTACTCACCCTAAGGTGAATATTAATAATTATAATTTTGGATATAAATCAGATTTAGGTAAAAACTCTATGCAAAAAAAATGACTCACTTATTTCCTGCAAATAGTAATCAATAGAAACATAATCGAACAGCTTTAAATAAAGAATAATAGAGGTATAATTTATTTATAATAGGTAATATAGATCGAAATATTTAATAATCTATGGGTCCTCTTTTATTTTGAATAACCTTTTCAACCCTTTTTGGCATTGATTTGATTAGGTTCTGGCAAATCTCATTTCCAATCATTGAATTCCATTCGGATATGAAATTCACAATCAAATCCTCTTTGTTGCTCAACTGCTTTCTCACGAGCCTGTACTTCATAATGTTTCATAAGTTTTCTATGGGGTTGAGGTCAGGAGATTGGGGCGGCCATGTCATAACACTCACCTGCTTCTCATCAAAGTATTCCTTCATCAATTTTGATTAGTGACAGGGAGCATTATCCTCATAAAAATGAACTTGGTGGGGTCGATTTGCACCCTTTCAACAGAAGAGAGCAGGCAAGACAGAAAAATTCTTTTGTACTGCTCGCTCCTGAGGGTCTCTTCAATAGGTTTTAAGAAACCAGTTCCATGAAAAGAAAAGCATCCCCAGAACATTATACTGAACGGATGCTTGACAGTACTTACTGCTAAATTCAAAGAGCTTTCAAAGCTTCTTCTTCGGATTTTAGATCGCAAAATTCTTTGAATAAACCTCAACTTTCGTTTCATCGGAGAAGAGAACATTTAGTAAAAAAAAATCAGGTGAGTCACTTTTATGGAACAGCACTGTAAGTGACCGATATTCACTTATTTGATAATACCCTTTGGAAAGCTATGAATCCTCTTATTCTCCTCCCAGCTATGGGTAAGTAGCCAGGCAGGCAGGGTTCTATAGCCTTGAATGGCAACAGGTCTACTGCATAAAGAAATGGCAATCTACTGCGGGAGAAAAATCTGCCTCGTCCATCATGTATCGAAAGATACATGATTGCCTAAACATTTATCACACATGGCACGTAACTGACTGACATTGTATAACCAGATCTTCTATTGTATCACGTCTCATTACATGTGAGGAAATTGTCCAGAATTCACTGCAATTTGAGATATTATATAGCAATTCAGGTGTTGCGTACGTGTTTCTAAGGAAGTTTCCTGTTTTATTATTTGGTTGAGTTCATGGAAAACATCATTTGCCAATCAAATACGTCTTTGAATTTCTATCATATTGTCTGCCGTCGGCTATAATACTTCCCAGATAGGGATTTTTGTAGTTGCTTCAGTCGGACTTCGCTTCTTTGACTGTTTCAATTCGACAAATAATTTAAAAATTAAGTGAAGAACTAGCACAGTTAAAAGATTAGATTTAGTTGATTAGATTTAAGAGTCTAAGTCCGCAATTTGTATTCAGTAGGACACACATACACACACAAAACTAGTCCGTTATAACGTGCCGTCAGTTGAACCGATGCGTATATCAGCAATGCAAATGTCTGCAAAAACAACTGTCAGTAAACACAGAACCCTAACTAATACATCATTAATAAGTATTTTGCTGAAAAGATGAGCAAACTGGTTGTAATAATCATGTAAAGAAAATATCTAAGAAGAAGCAACTTTTACAAAAATATTAATAAGGTGTCTGCTGACAGAAAGTAGACAAACTACAAAAGTCAGTAATTGTAAACTTATGTTCGTAAAGAAATAAACACAGTAAGTGATTTAATGCATAAATTATTAGGTTGGTGCAAAAATAATGACGTAATAATGTCGTTTTTTGACTTTAAAAAGTACGTCAAAAAACGACATTATTACGTCATTATTTTTGCACCAACCTAATAATTATTCATTCACTTCTAGACTTAATCGAGGGTATGGGTTTCGGGTCTTTCGTTTCAAACGTTCAATCTTCCTGCTAGATAGGGATTCACTTTTCTTTCATAGATTTTATATAGCTTATTTTTGTTCTGGGGAGGTATATCATAAATTCAACTGGAGTCACTTGGTGAGTTTGAGGTTATTTCTAGTTCAAACACTCCAGGCTCCTAGACCAATTTATGTTCGGGGATGACACCAGGTAGAAAACGTACTTTGGTATGACTTAGGGCGTGTGCTCTACAAATTCCGCTCACTACAGATCAAAGACTCCTGATAGACATTAAATTCGATACAGACGCTTTGTATTTTCAGGCGTGAATCAAATACGAGATAATATCTAACAATAATGAAACGACACTAATTAAATTACCAATAATAAGCAAAACGTTTAAATAAGCTCGCTAAAATATATCTTTTAATCAATTCACACCAAGCATGGCGATATTATCTTTGTCTATAAAAGGCAAGATGTTTGTGTGTGTGTGTGTGTGCGTGTAACGAATGCACGGCCTCGATTTTCGACAGATTTGCACCAAAATTTGCATGCACATGCTCCAAGTTAGCGGGAAGGCCAAGACCGACTTTGCATTTCTCAACTCTCATCGATAGTGGAAATCATCGATTTTTTTTGCTTCTACGGCAGTTTTCATGTAGTTTGCAGCCATTTTGTACTGGTCAGTGTGAGAGCCTATAGCTGGCTGCCACGAATTCTGATACGAAGGTTAACTAGCATGCTAGCATGAAAAAAAATCGATAGCTGCATTCGTCACAAGTGGGAAAAATTTAAATTTGCATGGCACTTTACTCCCATTGGCTCATTCGCTTGCTTAAACTTAACGTTGATTCTGATTCCGCAGAAATGGGTTGGGTGTGAAAAAGTATTTGTTGTTAACATTCTTTATTCATTCGGTTTTTCCAGTTACGAGTCCTTTTTTTAAAGCTGATCGTTTTTGTTCATTTTGTTTAGTTCGTTTTTCGTAACAGATTTAATGTTTAGTATAGAGCTTAGAAAAAACTCGCAGTGCCAAGAAGTAAGGCATGTAGCAACATCAGCACGGCAAAGGGCAATTGTTGTTACATTAGAGCTTTGAAGATCATAGTTGATAAGGAAATACGAAACCGGAAGACATTTCCCCAGGTAAGAAGTGCGATAAAACATTAGAATAGAACTAGGTACAAAGGAAAATTATTGGAGTAAATGCTATGATAATATTTATAGAAAACACAGAGGGAAGCTACGCCATGCCGAAAAGTGATTGATGTAGAGATGTCTGGTCAGAAGTGATAATATTTAAAGATATTATCTAATGATACGCAGTATCAGTAAATCCATTATTTTTTACAACATCAGCGAAGCAATTATTAAATATCTTAAACAAATAAGTTAGACTATAAAGTAGCAAGCATGAAACACAAATCAATCAATTTGCTATTGAATAGTTGAATTTTCTCGGGATGCAAAAAAAACAAAAACTAATAAAATATCCAGCAATAATCATGCAGTTGCAATTAATCTATTATTAATTAGCTTTTGGCTGAACTCTTTGAATAAGAAACATAATACCTAGCATTAAGCTTCCTCATCAGTCTAATAACAAGGTTTGGTCGTAGGGTGAATGCGCCGATGAACACCTGGCCATTTCGCGTCACATATATGGGTTCAATGCTGATGTATTCATTTATAAGTAGTGACTTAGGCAGGCAGACCTGACGGGGCCCATTCCTCTTCAGGTCATACCACAGCCTATGGATCTTCACCGTGCTAGCTAAACCATATAAATTTAAGCTTAGTACTAGATTGGTCGCAGGTCTCATTAAATCACAGCTGAATTGGCTAGATTTAACCGTAAGTTGTGGGCTAACAGTTTCTTTTTTTTTTCTTTTCGCAATTCTTGCTCTTGGAACACCCTTCTGATTTTATGCTTCCCACCCAAGTTTGATCTTCAAAAACTTCGACGCAATGTCAATCAATAGCTTGTGTATACTTGATAACACATCTATTGTTCTGGCTCCTTAATAATTTTGTTCTTATTTTTTTCACATATTAATCTTTGCATTGGGCGAAAAGAAAAGAAATTGGAAACGTTTTCCTGACACCTTATCCCAGTGAAACGCTTTGATCATTCCGGAAATTCTATATAAAACTGACCAGTTATCTTCAACACAGAGTGGAAAATATGGTTCCCATCAAACATAAGCTCAATGCTGGTAGTCTGATAAAATATTGTCTGCTTGGTGAATGATTTCTATGAGATCTTAAAAAGAAATGTAGACATGGAACTGTATCCTCTCGCTGAAATAAAAAAAAACATGATGTCATAAATAAGGTTTGTAATTGATTCAAATTCAATTATTAACTGAACAAAGATTTCGTTACTTTATATATATAAAAAAGAAAACCAAATACGTTACTCAAAAATTGAAAACCAAATAGTATAACCGAAAACATACGAAATAAAAATAAGTAAATACATTAAAAAACTAATAAAAATTAATCCAAATACATAAATAAATGAACAAATTAACAAATCGCCCCCGCTAAAATAACCGTTAGAACATTTAAAAATGAGCATAAATAAGCAAAAACAAGTAGAAATAATCAATCCAAATAAATAAATTAAAAATTATCCACCCGCCAAAAAACAAAAACTAAACAGGTTAGACTACCGAAAGCAAGGAAACCTTGGAACAATAAATAGTTTTAATTATCTTCCCAGATTAATCAGACTATTAAATAAGTCACCTAAGAAAATCCCCCTCCAATTTTTTTTTACTATGTTAATAGAAAATCAAAAAACAAAAAGAATGAATGATACAAAATGAAAATGAAAAACAAGTAAAATAAATTAAGCCAAATAAATAAACAAAGAAGCCACTCCCCCGAAATAATAGCCAGAATAGATTACCCACAATGCACCACTGACACATATATATAAATAGCCGGAAAAAAATCCAGCATTCGCGCCTCACGATTGCGTCCCGCATGAAACAGCCTGTCGCCTCTGAGTGTTGACTTCAATGTTCACTTTTATATTTATATTTACATACGCTCTATCTCTGATATTGATCACTTTATCCCATAAATATAGCACACGTTAAAAAGAGCGTATATATATATATATATATATATATATATATATATATATATATATATATATATATACCTATATACCTTTAAATTTTCTGAGGAACATTGGGTCGCAAAATATTGTTGCGGTTTCTATAGCAAACCAGTTTTTAAGTGAGAAGGTTGTTAGCCTACTACACAACCCCCAACCTGGAGGATCAGGTTTTGAATTCAGAGTTGGCGTTCTCCTAGACCAGTTGCCACTCAAGGCTATAGACCCCGGTCTGCCCTGCTATTTATCCAAAGCTGGAGATGGAGAAAAAGAGGATTTAACACGGAAGTGAATATAATAGATTAGACTGAATTTTGAACTCGGGTCATTCCAAGCCTCTATCCATTACTCCACCGTGCCTGATTCGTTACTTTAAAAGCCCTGTTTTATTTTGTTTTGTTACTTTTACAAATCCTTGACCAATTCTTTTCCTAACAGATAAAAAAAATCCATTTTATTAAATCAACCTACCGGTTCAAGTAAATGTTGCATCTGCGATTTTTATAGAACATAAATGAGAAGAAACAGTGCTGTGGAGAATATATCTGAAAAACATTAAGCTGACTGCTACAAATAAACAGCGTGCTTTGAGCTGCGTAAGGGGTTTGTAAATTAAAGGAAAGAACATTTATTTCGTAAACAATATTACTTCACGAAATCGCAATGTTTTTCTTTCGCCGATTGATTGCACGGTGATTTGCAAAGGGTTTTATGCAGGGTAAATAACAGAAAATGCCCTCGTGACATTCATTTCAGGCATGTTTTTTCCACTGACCGATAATTTGTGCACGGTAACCTATTAAACCAAACAAATAATCTACAAGTTCTGAGTGAAGGAGGCTTACGGCCGCATCACTCTGAAACCCAGTTTCTCGTACAGTTAAGCAACGTTGAGCCTGATATGTACCTACATGGGTGACCACTTTGAAATATCATGTGTTGTATGCTTCGATGCGCGGTTGGGGTAATCAATAACAGCTCGGAATTGGAGATCGGGGAGGTTCGTTCTATCACTATCACGAGACCCGTAACATATTGTGGTTGTAGGCGCCCCATATGAACTGCATCAACAGTGGCGTTTCCTGGGCAAAATATCCTGACGGAGACTGACTCTCTCCAGGCTGGCTATCATTTCGATATTTTTCCTTCTCCAAAACCGATTAACACCCAATGCTTTCGGACACAATCTGACCTCCTATTTAACCAAGATGGGGAGAGATGAATTTATACCTTTCACATAACTGAATGCAATGAACTCGACAGGAATTAAACTCTGTTCTCAAATTCCTCAATCCAAGCCACTATCCACAGTACCTTCAATTGTTATATTCACTTACGTGTAAATACTCTTGAGAAAGGTATGAACACACCTCGTCTTCCCGTCATCTAGGGGTTAAAGTGTTTGTATCATTAATTCGTTATTATCTCTGAAAATGGCCTTACAATATAAAAATATTTTCTATCATTAAATAACCAGCAAAAATGTCGATAGCCCGTAGAAAATGGAGTAAAAAGAAAAAGCTACTGGTTTTTAATCATCATAGAGCAGACCCTGATTAATTTTTCCAGTAACGAGGTACGGTTGTAATTTCAATGGTACCTCTTGCCTTAAGCTGACTTTGTCTGAATGAAAAACTTAAGCACTAAAATCACAAAGACTGCTTCCTTAAAAAACATCCACGAGAAATAGCAAGTTATGAACATATGTCTGTTTGTTTGTGTGTGTGTGTGTGTGCATGTTTTCAAAGTGCATTGCATGTCAAAGGTACCGGACACGGAAGACTAGCAGCTTTCTACCCTGAAACAGAAATAAGCATAAGCTACGTTCAACGCATCAATTGATCAGTGAAGGTACTAAAGTGCATAACAGAACAGCTACTGTATAGACCCGTGTCTCTGAAGCGGTGTTACCCGAAACCCTAGGGTTATGCAAGAGGTCGCTAGGGTTTCCGCGAGAAACAGTGATAAACAGGCTAATGTATTTTGGGCACATTTTTGTTTACTCCTAGAATTTCATTGTACACGTACAGCATATTGCTGGGAAATCTTTGGTACTTATAATAAAGGCTTCGACCTCTTATATTATTTAAAATTATAATAATCATAGGGAATACATTTAGTGATATCTATATGGCGTCAGTGTGAAACCGCCTTCACTGGTTAGTAGACAGGAACTGTACGTGATCGATTCGTGTATCATTGAGTGAATCAATCAAGTACGAGACGCATGCAAGGTGTAATTCTACGATGTTCATCACGTGAAATATGGCTTGTTTTGGTTTCTTTTGTTTTATGGCATATCAACACCTCAATGGCAACAAGATTTTTGATTGCTGGTAATATTTATTTCCAAAAATGTATTCCTGTAATATTTTTATCAAACATGTATTGCTGGTAATATTCTTTGCTTTCAAAATGATGCACTGCTGGTAATCATTTTTCAAAAAGCTGGTATTAAAACATATTTTTATACTTTCATAGTATTTTGACACTTTTGGGGTTTTTAGTTATTTGCCAATGGCTGAGACACTGAAAGGTGCTACCACCCTTAGTTAGGTTGGACCTGGGAACATCAGGAATTAAGAGTTGGTTCCCTGCTTCTAAAAACCTCCTACTCAAAGGTCTTACTGTCGGATGTAGTTTATCATCTTACCCAGGACCCCTTGAACTATAATGATATAAAACTGATAGATATTAATAATGATATATAATAATTTTTATTCAACACGGAAACTACTTCAAGAGCTCTACAAGGCCACAGGTTGAGAAACGCATGTATAGGCAGATAAATGTATCTAAAAGGCTACAACATAAAACAAAAGTATGTTTTAATGATTCAATAGAAAACTTACTCGCAGGTTTTAATAATTGTTATGGTCCGGTCCTTTGTACCATGGTGATCGTCCATAGTAGATTCAATAAAGAAGAACTCGAACACAGGTATGGAACAACACAGATATATTACAAACAGGCATATATACAGAGAAGAAGAATTGTTAGTATGAACAATCAGGTTTAGTAGAGAGAACAATGTAGTCTCGACCAGTATCACTATTCCAATGTCTTGCGGTAATTGTCTGAACGCGACTCTGTTTCGGACTGCCTCTGACTCGACTCTTGACTCGACTTGAACTATTGATTCACTCTCCTTGCCTACTCCTGGGGTGCCGTATTTATTAAGTATGGAATAGTCCATAATTATTATTATTATTATTATTATTATTATTATTATTATTATTATTATTATTGCTAAGATCCATTGAAAGAATAGTGCTTCTAACCAATTAAAATGTAGGAAAGATATTTACGAGCGAGAAAAGCTCTTTGAAAGAAAAATACTGTTACATAAAAGTGAAAATGTCATCAAGAAAGGGACTATCGATTGATGATGATATAATTTGTGTGTGATATTTGTATTGAGCTGACCAGACTTTCCATGTACTCAAACTAAAACTAAAACCTCTTACTGAATACATGCAACTGATTTCTAAAGACATATGTCTATTACAGTTGATAGATGTAGGTCCAGATTAGCTAGAGATCTGAAAACTTTCAACATCCACACAAAATCCAATAATCAAGTCAATCAAGTATTTTTGTGTTGTCTTTGCAGAAAGAGTGATAATACCTTGCAAGCATTAAGAGTTGGAAGCTCCACGAAAAAGCTAAAAACAAACAGCATACCGCATTTTTTCATTAAATAACTTGTTTTACTTGGGCCATCGGTTGTACTAACGTTTAGTATATCAAATTGCTGTCCCTTTCTGTTGTGACGGAGACATTAATTTGGAAATTATTGCAAAAATTCAAATAATTTTGTTATTTTAATGAAATGTTCAAGACTTATTCACACATGAAAGAAATTATTTTTTAAATCTTTTTTAATAGAAGATCTTGTTAAAATATTATTTGTCTGCATGTATTTCAAATCTTACTTAATTTCATGAAAACTTGAGATGTTCAAAGTGAAAATTTTTGGTCACTATATTAGTTAAAAGCAGAATTCATTGAAGAATTTAAATCACCGAATTGTTTTTGCAAAATGGAAACCGGTCTTACAGATAATACAATCTGAATCAAAAAAAGACATTATTAAATTAGAGAATCTTTCAATTGTTTTTTTTTATAAATAATACTATTAAAGACAATATTTATTAAATACAATGATGACTTAAGAAAATACTTTCGATAAATAATGAATATTTAAAAGAATTGTTTCCATTTTTACAATTATAAATGGAATAAATAATAAAGATTTAAATTTTAAAATACATTTTTTAATGTGACAATAGGTAGCAAATAAAATATAGTAATATATTATATATATATATATATATATATATATATATATATATATATATATATATATATATATATATATATTATTGAAGCAGGTATTATAGAATAAAAAATATTATTTTACAAGAATTATTTGGATGCACAGAAAAGACAAAGTCGAAAATAATACTCCGAATACTATCTGGAATAATGAAAAGACGTCATCTGAGAAGATGAGAAAACATTGAGAGAAAAGCTGAGTTAATAACAACAAAGATCAAGACAATAGTCCGAATAATAGGTGGAATAATGAAAAGAGTTCATCTGAGAAGATGAGAAACCATTTAGAGAAACGTTGTGTTAATAACAACAAAGATGAAGACAGTTGTCCGAATAATATGTGGAATAATGAAAAGACGACAGCTGAGAAGATGAGAAAACATTTAGAGAAACGTTGTGTTAATAACAACAAAGATAAGGACAATAGTCCGGATAATATGTGGAATAATTAAAAGACTTCATCTGAGAAAAAGAGGAACCATTAAGAGAAATGTTGTGTTAATAGCAACAAAGATGAAGACAATAGTCCGAATAATATGTGGAATAATGAAAAGACCTTAACTGAGAAGATGAAAAAACATTTAGAGAAACGTTGTGTTAATAAAAAAAACGATGAAGACAATAGTCCCAATAATATGTGGAATAATGAAAAGACTTCATCTGAGAAGTTGAGAAAAACAATTACAGAAAAGTTTTGTTAATAACAACAAAGATGAAGACAATAGTCCGAATAATATGTGCCATAATGGAAAGACCTCATCTGAGAAGATGAGAAAACATTTAGAGAAAAGTTTTGTTAATAACAACAAAGATGAAGACAATAGTCCGAATAATATGTGGAATAATGAAAAGACTGCATCTCAGAAGATGAGAAAACATTTAGAGAAACGTTTTGTTAATAACAACAAAGATGATGACAATCGTCCGAATAATATGTGGAATAATGAAAAGACGTCATCTGAGAAGATGAGAAAACATTTAGAGAAACGTTGTGTTAATAACAACAAATATGAAGACAATCGTCCGAATAATATGGAATAATGAAAAGACTTCATCTGAGAAGATGAGAAAACATTTAGAGAAACGTTGTGTTAATAACAACAAAGATGAAGACAATAGTCCGAATAATATGTGAAATAATCATAATAATTTATTTGAGTAAATTTTGTTGTGATATTAGAAATCAGTCTGAATACTTTGATCCGAATAATACCTGGGATAATATAATGTCTCCATTACTTTTTTCCTATTTTTGAAAGATGACCCATAGCGCATGTTAGTACCTCCTTTCTTGAACATTGACCACATATTCTCGATTAGATTTACATCAGGAGAGTTTTCGTGTCAGTCTCTAGTCCTTTGATTTGCTTGCTTGTAAGGCTTGCTAGTGTGACGTGCATCGTTAAAATTATCGTACGCTTCCATGGAGTAACGTCGGTCTCAGAAAATGGCCGTAGATCAACTAATTGACAGTCGAAACAATAGTGACTGGGCGTCATACAATCACAGATGATGCAATATTTTTGAAAGCCAAACAAATTTCATCATACACCCCGAAAATAGATTCATATTACTGAACACCACTGCAAATGACCTAATCTGAGGACAAAATACTAATCGATTACTTCCTGTCACTCCAATGGTCTAAAACTGACCGTTTGATGAAAGAAAGGAAACTGAAGCGGTTGTTTCAATTAATTTGCACAAGGGTATAGACAGTGTAAATAATTATGAATAACGTTGTGTTAAAAAAATGCATAACACTAATTATAGTGAGAATAGTCCCAAAAATATTTGGGAATGATAAAAATAACTAATTTAGAATTTTAGTGAAATATATGCAAGGAATATATAAGTCATTTTTTTCATCAGTTCTGTTGGATTCCGTTTTATTTTAACTTTTATTTGTAAATAACATAAATACTTAAAAATAAGTTTGTACTGCTAGTGTTATGGCGACTACTACAGAAAAAAGTAGTGACGTTCCAATATGCTGTTCATAATGATTTTATTTTTTTCACTTTATACTAATGGTCTTGGGTCAAACAGAAGAGCAGAATGGCCTATTTTCTCTTGTGTGGCAGTGATTTTAGGAGAAGCAAAATATTGTATTCACCCCAACCACACCCCCACACACACAAACCCGGAAAATAGTAGCATGGACGGTACTAGGGAAGCCGGTTATTCTAGAATAACAATACTGAATTCAAAATAAGCCTGAAGAAGAATGGGTTCCGTGAGGCTGTCGTGCGTAAACCCCACCTCCTGCTATGGCTTCAATGAACGTGGTAGCCTTATGACTTTATAGCTTACTGGACTCGTCATCTTGATAAATTTAAACCCACAACAAATATTACGTTGTAAACGATTTCAGAGTCCATTATAACATCAATAATATAGAATATTTTAATTCACCTTCTCCGATGATAATGTCTCACTCATGGAAATATCCTGTTCTTTCGCTTCTACGCTATTAAACATCGATTGCCATTCAATAATTGAATGAATGGTAGTGAATTATCGGAAATAAAATGGTGGCATCATGGTATATTGTGCATGAAGTAATTATTCTTAATTCCGCAGAAAAATGGTTAACTTTTTACACACAGTGCAGATTTGACCTCTACTTGAAGATGTCAATATTGTCCTCTACGCAAAAAATAATTCTGAAAATAATTAGGAAGACTGATTTCTAATCTTATTCTGTTATGGATTCTGAAATCTCTTAGCGTTTTTTTATTTATTTTTTTTTTATAATCCCAAGTCACCATCAAAGGTAAATGCATATAATATATGAAGTATTTTTATTTCTTCTGTATTTCTTCTTATTAAATCGTCTGCTTTTTTATAGTATGACGTGACAAATAACAACTGTCAATTGCAGATAGACATCCTATACCATCTTGATGTTCAGGACTCGTATCCCCACTGTGGAACTTCATAAACCAATTCCCGCGGTACTGACTGGTCACAAGTGGATCATTCATTCTATTCGCTATTAATATTTATAGAAATTTGAAAAGTATTATGATCAAGCACATGCAAAAAAAAACGCATTTCTTTTATGTGCATATTGAAGATAAATTCCGAAAAAGATTGATATACAAATTAACAGAGATGACACTTTAATAATTAGAAATGAGTAATATATATTTGTGCGGCTATGATAATGATAAATTAGAACGCGTTGTTCACCTCCAGTAACATTCTCCACGAAACCTCGAAGATATACGTTTTACGGCATAGCAACACCTCAATGGGTTATTTAATCCCGACAAGATTTTTAGAACCTGTAGGTCAAACAACTAACACACTTCAAAACATCGAACATTTTCATTGAGTTCATGTGGAACCCATTTATCGACTCATTTTTCATTGCAAATTTTCTTGAGATGAGCCAATAGTGTTGAAATGCTGACACCCATTATCCGAGATATTTTTTGGCACTTCAACGTGAGTTTTATTCCACTAGTTTTTTCAGATGTTGATTGTCAAGCTTCAGGACTCGTATCCCGACTGCGGAACTTCAAAAACTAGCGCCGTACTGACTGGTATCAAGTGGATCCTTTATTCAATTCGCTGTTAATGTTGGTAGAAATTTGCAAAGTATTATGATCAAGCTCATACAAAAAGGGAAACGTATCTCTTCTATTTTCATATTCAAGTTTCATTCCGAAAAAAAGACTGATATAAAAATTAACAGAGGACATTTTTATCATTAGAAATGAGTAACATATATATTTGTGTAGCTATGATAATGATAAATTAGAACGCGTTGTTCACCACCAGTAAGATCCTCCACGAAACATCGAACTGATACGTTTTACGGCATAACAACACCTCAATGGGTTATTTAATGTCGACAAGATTTTTAGAATCTGTAGATCCAACAAATAACACACTTCAAACATTAGAAATGAGTGATATATTTTTGTCCGACCGACGCTAGGATTCTTTATGAAACTTTGGTCTTATATGTTGTTCTCTCGGTTAGATTTGGTTTATTTTGATTTACGGCATATCAACATCTCAATGTAAATGTAGTTGGTTCAAGCATCAAGCATCGACGACATTTCCTGTCATGTTAAACTGATTTGAAACGTGGCGACTATTAATAAATATTTCCACAATTAGCAGGGAAAATTGTTGTACAAATATTGGTTCTTGAAGACCTTATAGTCTTTCCTTTTCGTTAGTTGCCTTTTTATTAAATATAGGAGGGAAATTCGAAAAGATCCCGAAGAAAGTTAGCATCAAATGATTCTTCTCGTCAGAATCTTTCTTGCAGATTTATAATCTATCGTTCGTCCGTATTGTCCCAAAAGTAATCCCGCTGTTTAATGTTAGCGAGAAAATAACTTAAACTAAATGTAAATATCTTAGTCCTTTTCCATGCACTTCCCTTAGAAAGTCACATATTTAGCCTTGCATCACTTACTTTTTCCAAACCTATTGCCAATGATCCGCCTTATTACGACCTCCTTAATCTCGTCGACGGTCTTAAATATTTTCGTTTCAGTACTGCTGGCATATCTGATCAGGTGTTCGAAATATATATCTCTAGATTCTTTACAATATACAAAGAAGTGTTTGTAATATAATCAATCCTGACCTGGCATCTCCACTTCAATCACTTTCTCACCGAGGTGACGTGGCCTCTCTCCATCTTTTCTACAAATATTTTCATCGTAATTGTTCAGATGAGGTCTTCTCCAAAATTACTGCATGAAATTAAGTTTGCTACTTGATTGGCAATTAGGTCTCGCCGTTTTACTGTTGAACTTGCTAGATAAAACAGTCTATTCTATTCTACTAATTTCTTTTCTAGCGCTTTTCATCTGTGAAATACTTTCTGATTTTTTTTGTTTTTTTTGCTTCCTTGACACCTTCAAGTATCTAAATGCAATGTCAATCGCCATCTTCTGTATTCCTGAATCCTGTTTTTTTTATTATCTTTTTATTGTATAACTTTCTTTGCTTTAATCTCGTCGTACCAGATTGTCTTTTTATCTTTTAATACCCTTTTTCGATTTGTCAATATTGCGAAATGTCGTTCGGGTTCAAAGACGAAAAGCATCAACAAAGATTAACCCCATGTGGCAGTTACTAGACCCCGTATTTGAGAACCGCTTCCAAACACGAAAATCTCAATTGTCCATTTCTAGGACGGGTAACCACAAATTGTCGAAAGACTCTTCCCTACTGGGGTGGCCTCCAAAAACGCAATCTGACACGTATATTCTCCCGATGTCCGAACAGCTAAAAAACCTTAATCTATAACTCATTCCCACGTTCGGTTCATCCAATCAAAATCTTCCCTATTTAGTCTACCATCTGGTATTAGAGGTAAGACTTAGAAGGTCTGAGATAAAATAAAATGCCACTAAAAAATAATAATATGAAACTATTATTTAACATTTTTCTCACTAAATTTTTCTGATTCTTTTTCGCTCTCTGCAATCCATATATTCTATTGACGTTTTAGCCTTACTTGCGGTGTTATATATATATATATATATATATATATATATATATATATATATATATATATATATATATATATATATTACATTTACAACGAAATAAACTCGGGTTCAGTGTTATAGTCTGTATAAACCCCGAGTATTTCAAGATTTTTCTATTTTCTTTCGGAATCCGCCCTCCTCCATAACATTGTGCCATTTGCTGATCATGTTTTATTAAAATTATGTTCCCCGGTAATACTGAATTTCTTGAAAATTTTAATGCAATATTGAGTCGCTCTGGACTATTGGTGCAATTATGAACTTTTGCCAATAATTTAAAGTATGCCTCGTGTATAATTCGACGGTTTTTGAAAGACAACACGAAAGAAAAGTAAAAACATTTATGACATAAAAAAGCAGATTTTATAAAATTCTATCTAATGATTTGTTTTTCTACTGCGTTGCCAAAGAATAACCAAGCAGACATTTGTCTACATTGAATTTGTTATGCTTTGGTAGGGGGTCTGCTTTGGCAACACAGTGCTAGAACTCAACAACTTCTAGTTCGTTGTATGTTCTTGTAAACAGTAATATCCTCTCCATTTTGGACGGTGCGAATAAGTGTGAAGATATCGAATCTTTTTTTAATTCTGTTCTCACAAGGCGTGTCAGTTGTTTTAATATACATTTATAAACAGCTTTCATATAGGTTAGTGAAAGACCAGAGTCTATCCAGAACATTATTCAAATCGATTTGAATAACCGGTCAATCAGTTGCCTGTTCTAGATGCAAATATGACATGAATATAAGCGAAAATTCATGCATATTCAGGAACTGACACTCTCCTCTATGGTTACTCATTTAATCGATTTCCTGTTTTCATTACATCAGTTGTTAGTTTTAAAATGAATTACTTTTTTAAATTTGATGATTTTTCTTTTTTTTTTATTTAATATAGACTTTTTAATGATTTTTCCTAGATTTTGGTATAGACAGAGGGTCATCTCAAACCAATCATTAATGGTTACTAAAAAAATCAGAGCAATTTCAGTTTCATATATAATTGCATTAGCGTCTGACAGTTGGAACTTCATCTTCGAAAGAGCGAAAATGCTTGTTTTCGGAACTAACACATTCGAGATCTGTCCGGATAAGTATCCAACCATTTAAAATATCTCACTGATGCAGTTTGCGTGGCCTTTATGACACCTGACAACAAATTTAATGCGGATTTTACTGCACATGCGCCAATATGCACACTTAGCTGCAGTTACTCAGTCGGCAGTGAAATCCCATTCGGTAAACGTGATGATTGAGACCGATTCCCTAAGAACCGAATTCACACAGATAACTAAAGAATCTGCTGTATTATTTAATATCGAATAGAACTTCTTTTTTTTTTTGGTTGGTTTGGTTTGTTTTGTTTTACGGCATATCAACATCTCAATGTGTCATTTAATGGCGACAACTTTTTTTTCCTGGTAATATTTTTGTTTTGTCAAAAATCTATTTCTGTTAATAATCAAAAATGTATAACTGGTAATATTATTTTTTCAAAAACGAATAGTGGCAATATTATTTTCAAAACCGTAATATTATATTTTCAAAAAGTATTGCTGGCAATAGTTTTTTTTTATTTAAAAAAACTTATTGCTGGCAATAGTTTTTTTTTTCCAAAAACCTATTGCTGGCAGTAGTTTTTTTAAATTTTTTTTTTAAACGTATTGCTGGTAATATTTTATAATGCTTTTTACCTCAATTTCGGGGTTAACTATTTGCCCATAGCTGGGACCCTAACAGGTGCTACCACTCCGGGTCAGGGTGAACCTGGGAACACCAGCAATAAGGAGGTGGTTCCACGCTCCTCAAAACCTCCTGATTAGAGGCCTTGTGTGTTGGACAGTTTATCATACTACCCAGGACGCGGATGCAGTTTTTTTTACACCAGGACGGTTATTTTGCTTGGAAATTATCGAACCATGTTGAATAAAACGGGATTCGGTTGCGCGGTTTTAATGACTTGACAATGAATAAAATGAAATCTTACTGCACAGACGTGAACATGCACGCTTCAGCGGAATATTATTCACTGAGGTCTTGTATTCTAGAGACGAGGCATTTACTGTCAATTTGCATCAAGATTTACATGAAACATAAACTTTTCTCCGCGGAAACAATCGGAACAATGTGAATGCTTCATCAGGAATCCATTGAGATCCATGCTCTGTGAAAACTTCAAAGATGGATAATACTCGGGATTTAAAGAAAACCGGAGAATTAAGAAAAATTATCTACGGATTGTACAACTTTATGGGCATAGCGATTAACTATACCAGGCAGAAAGGCCTCTGATCGGGAAATTGCAGGTTTTGTATAGCGTGGAACAACGTCTTAATTGCTGTTATTCCCATTTTCAAACTGATCCGGGGTAGTAGTATGTGTTAAGATTCCAGCTATGGACATATAGTGAACACACAAACAAAATTGAACATGTTCTTATAATAAAATGACTCACAGTACATTTTATAGCAAAACATCAATTAATGTAAAAGTAAAAAAAATATAAAAACAGATTTTTATTGTAAAGTTCCCAACAATACTTTTATGACCTACAAATTATATATCTAGAAAAATAGACCTTTACGCTGAAAGTATAAACTTATGTGCAAAATATCTGTAGTTGAACGTATAAAATTATAAAATTACGTATAAAATATTTAGATTTCGGCATTAAATAACCCATCAAGATGTCCATACGCCGCTAAACAAAATCGACCAAGCAAACAAACGATTTTCAATATATAGATTGCCAAATCTTTACATTGCATCAAAAGTTACCCGAAATTTTGCATGACACAAATCTGCAACCGACATTTCTTTCCAGATTTAGTACTCTGCGACATCTGTTTTTACTTTAAAAAAAAAAATTGCCATTGAAACGAAAATATTTCAGACCGTGGACGAGATTAAGGAGATCGCAATGAGGCGGATCATTGCCAATAGGTTTTTAAAAAGGGAAGTGATTATAGGGTAAATGTTTGACTTTCTAACGGAAGTGCATGGAAAAGGACTAAGATATTTGTCTTTAGTTTAAGTTACTTTCTCGCTAACGTTAAACAGCGAGATTACTTTTGAGACAGCACGCGCGAAATTAATAAAATGGCGTGAATACATTGATACAAAGACAAAACAGATTTTTATTATCGGCTTAAATAAAGTTTTTTTGCCTTCCTGCATGGATGATGCTAACTTCTAAAAGAGCCTACGCCTTCTTCGTCCCATGTTTTTTCCTTGAAATGACGTCGAATAAATTACTAAGTTTGCTGATAGAGAGTCCGATTCCCTATCTCGGGTTAGACAATTTCCGACGCCATAATCTACTGGATATTTATACGTTTATCAATCGTCCCTGCATCAAATAAATTCTGCTACATCTTATGTTTCTAAAGATTCTTGCCGAAATTCAAAGAAGAATCGGCAACATAACTTGGCCTTTCGGATTTTATCGCCGCTGTAATGTCGGTTATACTTGTCTCTTCTATAGCTATTTCCCCTGTAATTGTTTTTATGAACTATCATCGTTGGTCCGTTGACTTCCGGAATTGAAGTGCAATACCAGATTGAAATGTGTAGATGGAACTGTAAGTTATATTCTAGTCAGTCTTTCTCTGACACTTCCGGCTTCCGGCTTCCTGTCTTTGTCTCAACTACGATCTTCAAAAAACTGAATGCAATGTTAATCTTCGTCTCATTAAGTCGTATTGCTTTCTTGTTCTCTTTGTTTCTTACGCTCACAATAGCCCTTGGCATCATAATGTCTTTCATTGCTTTTCCTCGGTTGAAATGATTATCAAAAGCACGTCATCCGCTCTGTTGTTTTAGAATTAAACTAAATCCGATAAAACAAAGATTGGGATTATTCCGGTGATTTCAATTGTGTACAAAACTTTCCAGGAAATATCAGATTTTCATCTATATATTCAGTTTTGGGTTTAAAAAAAATAGAATGCCGGGAACTTTTCCATACACCTAATATATCGTGTATTTTCCAAGAATGATATTAATTAAAAAGTAATCTGTAAAAATGTAACCACATTAATTAAAAATTGCTGCTATTTCATTGACATTTTAGGTGGTAGATTTTTTTTTTTATCCCGTGACCCGTAGGGTCGTCAGGGGCACCATGTGTACTGCAGCCACAGTAGAAGTGGTATCTGTTGAGGAAGCTATAGAACCTAGTCTGTTCTCCTATTTAGTAGGGTCGTAGGGACACGATATCTACTCCAGCCGCGGTAGAAGTACTATTTGTTGGGCAAGATAGCATGATGGAGCCCAACCCTCTCCAGGCCGGTTTTGAATTCACACTATTTTTACCGAAGTTAAAAGCACCCAATCTGTCCTGCTATTTACCCATAGCTGGGTGGTGAGAAGAAGATTCATAGCTTTCCCAAGGTTATTAACATGTAAGTGAATTTAATGGATCCGACTGGAATTCGACCTCGGCTCTCCCATTCCTAATCCGAGCCGCTATCCATTACTGCGCCGTTCGATTTAGTAGCTCCCACAAAATAAAGATAGACGAACAGCCGTGATATTTCCTCATAGCATAAAGTGGATTCATGACTTATCTAAAAGTATTAATAAGAAGCAAACACATGCGTTTAACCATTAAGGAAGCTTTATAGTTAAAACAATTTTATTTTTACAATAATAAATCAATCAACCATTCGCCCTTGCATGGGGTATTGCTGCCATATATGGTCTGGAGCCCCTTCTGTTTTCTCAGGGTTCTTGATAAGATCCAGAGACGGTTATGCAATGTAATTGGCCCTGATCTGGCATCTCGTCTGCAGTCGCTCTCTCACAGATTGTGCCATCGCCTCTGTCTTTTTTTTTTTTACAAATACTTACATGGTAATTGCTCCGATGAGCTGTTTTCGCTGGTTCCCAGACATCATGAATTCAAGCGTCCTACGAGGCTGGCATCTCGCTTTCATCTTTTCACTATTGCAAGTGTTAAATGTTGCCGTCTCTTCTACTTCAATAGCACCTTTCGCCTGTGGAAGTCCCTCACCTTTTCCTGTTTCCATGATAACCATAATCTCCAACTATTCAAATGTAATGTCAATCGACATCTCCAGTTGCCTTGATCTATCCACTATCCTTCTCTTCATACTTTCCTCTATCACCCCTATCTGCTCTCGCTACAAATCCTCTGAAACCCTTGCGTGCAAGTGGCTTCCCGCCTTGCTTGGGGTGAAAGGCTTTAAAAAAATGTTCACCCAGTACAAGCCTCAGTAACCACTCGAAATAGAGAGTTATAGAGTAAGGTGCAATGTTTGTGGGGATATGTGAGGAAGATGCCGGATAACCTTAAACTTGAAGAAGGTAAAATTGTAGGGATCGAAGAAGCATCCACTAGGGAGTCGGTTCCACAAAGAAACGGTTCGTGTGAAGTAGCTGCTAGATAGAATATGAAAAAAATGAACATTAGCATTCCGCGTGGTAGTTGCAAAGTTTAGAAATGGTGGAATTAATGAATGTAGTTCGTCTGAACACTTTCCATGAAAAAGGTTTGCAACGTTTCATCAGAGGGAAACGTTTGTAGGTTGGAAAATAATTCATCACCCACACGGACGCAGAGACGCTTTTGGACTCTATCAAAACTGTAATGTGAAAACTGGGCAGCTCCTGCCCATATTTGGCAGTAGTACATAATTTTCGGCTTGGCCTGGGCTTGGTCTTGTAAAGGGAGAATGTCAGGAGGAGTCAAGTACTTACTGAAGCGATGGATCGTATGTAGGAGTTCCGTTTGAGGTCTAGTTTGAGCTAAAGTTCTAACAAACGCTCAAGATACGTGGCCGCCCTGACAGAACCATCGTTCATCGCGATAGCTTAAAATTCAGCTTGGTGATTTTTGTGATGTCCACAAACACTCCTTGAAACTATTGTGATGCCACCGAATACTCGTTGTCACTTTCGAAATGCTCGTTGTAGTAGAGACTTTGTAATCGGAGTACGCCGTTGAACAATACTGGTGTCAGACGCCTTCGAATAATCTCGGACTAATAGTACTTGCTCGATAATACACACGCGAATAGTAACCACCGTATAGTGATCCGAAAAGAACAGATAGTATAGTAAATAGAGTAGAGAACAGCGGTCCATATAGTAATAGAGGGTAGACTAGGAATAGGCATCATTTAGACGTCACGCTATGTTCTATTTATGCGTTTATCTTACAGTCACGTGATCTACTTAATTCAATAATGGGATCGCCTGTGTTTTCCCAGTGTCGGGAGCGATACTTTATTCCTATATAACAGTGATGATGGAACTTCAATAGTTTGTACTATTGACTACAATAAATGACGATATAATCTGCGGAACAGAATTTCCAGGTTGGATATGAATAGCGTAATGCACACATAAGACGCTGAGAAAAAAATTACGGATCGACAAATAGGATTAGGTGACTGATATATATATATATATATATATATATATATATATATATATATATATATATATATATATATAAGTGAACATTGAAGTCAACACTCAGAAGCGACAGGTTGTTTCATGAAACAGCCTGTAACCTCTGAGTGTTGACTTCAATGTTCCCTTTTATATCTATATTTACATACGCCCTATCTCTGATATTTAGCACTTTATCCTATAAATATAGTATTCCTTAAAACTATATTCCTTTATATATATATATATATATATATATATATATATAATATCTTTGAACAATTTTGTCAACCCACCAAAAAAAAAGTAAACTTGTAGCAGCTGATATATTGTCCCACTAAGGAATGTTACAAATATCTCTGACAGAGCATGCGACGAATAAAGAAGGCATTATGAGAAGTGTACCTACCCCCTTGTGAAAACTAATTGAAAAAAAAACAGTTTAGTTGCCTTTATTTCACCATTCGGTCAGTTTTAGACCCACTGTATCGACTGGGTGTAATCGATTTCTATTTTTCCCCAGATTAGGGCATTTGCAGTGGTTTTCACTAATATGAATCTATTTTCAGGGTCTATGATGAAATTTGTTTGGCCTTCAAAAATATTGCTTCATCCGTGATTGCATCAAATGTTCATCACGCACACACACTATTGTCCCGACTGTCGATTAGTTGTCCTACGGCCATTGCATGCGATAGACGTTACTCTAAGGAAGCGTACAAAAAGTGCTACACGAACACACTGGCAAGCCTTATCAGTGAGCAAATCAAAGTAATATCGACTAGCTCGGAAAGTATCCGAATTTAAATCTAATCGAAAAATCTGTGGTCAACCTGCAAAGAATAATTTCGTGAAATGGGCATACGAAGTACTAACCTGTGCACTGTGTCATGTATCTTTGGAAAAATACGATAAAAAGTAAATAATAACGGAATTATTCGTTTTCTTTCTATTAATTTACACAATGTTGTACGACGAGTCACTTGAGGAAAGAAAGATTGTGAATTTAAAACTTCCGGGACATTTATATTACAATGACAAAGAAAAGTTGTAAATTAGCAAGTAGTGCATAGATCCAAAAGGCTGTAAAGATCCTTGAACCGCATGTAAGGAGAGTAAAGTAAGAGATTTAGCAGATATTCACCTTTGCATTTGTAAAAATCATACCGTCAAATTATGGATAAATTAAAAATTGTTCATTTGTTGCCGGGTTTTTTCTCCTCCACTTTCAACATTTTCTCTTTTCTTCCGGAACAAAAACATTAATTAACTTTCCATTTCTCTGTAAGTATTTCATGTTACTCATTACTGCTGCTACCGGTTTTCTTTTGTTATTTGAATCTGCTGGGACATCGATTGTCTATGTCTTCTCCAGCTTTCTGGTTGTTTTTTTCTTCTCAAAGCCTATTCTAAAATGGCGTGGTGTCAACTAAATCAAGAATAATTATTTTTTTATTCTTAAGATGAAGTCATGTACACAGCATGTTTTAACAACAGTGGAACCAATACATTTTCTGATTCAATGTTACCGACAAGAAAACAGCAGTGTAGAGACATGGCATCTATGGGGGAGATAATTAGTAATTCTAACTGAAAAATATAATAATAATAATAATAATAATAATAATAATAATAATGATAATAATAATAATAATAATAATAACAACAATCAAAGAACAGTCAAAGCCAGCCGCCCAGACATTGTTATTAAAGAACACAAAAAAAAAAAAATGCCTCCTTATTGATAAGGCAGTCCCTGCAGACAGCAAAATATCTTTGAAGATATACAAAAAGCTTTCTAAAATACATTGACCTTGAAATAGAAATCTCAAAAATGTGGCACATGGAAACATCAACAATCCCTATTGTAGTTGCAGCCCTCTGATTGGTTGGAAAATATTCCAGTAGATTAATTGAAGGGATTCCTAGAAATCCATGCCTCAAAGAGATACAAAAAAATGTTCTGACAAGTACAGGCTTTGCGAAGGCCTTTATCTATGTAATCTTTTTTCTGTCAGTGGAAAGTGTCATGCTGCCATTTTTAACCTTAGGTCCCTGGGCGGGACCAGGAAAGAAATGTGTAAACGCTAGAAATCAAAAGAAAATAAAATGATAATAATAATAATAATCGCATGGACGTCGCGAAAAAAATCCACTAAAATAGAAGGTGATGACAGTCGTTGCAGCTTATAATGTGTCTTTGGAGATCTTCAAAATACTATCAAAATACAGGTATCATGAAGTGGGAATGTAAAAAAATCAGTCATTCCAGTTGTGGTCAGAGGCCACGGAGTTATTGAAAGAGGGTCCGATAGATCCATTGAAGGGATATCTGGTCGCCAACACCTTAAAGAGATACAAAATATTGTACTCACAAGTACTCCTCATATATTACGAAAAGCTTTATATATGTAAAATATAAGTGATGTTAGCGGTTTTATTTGTCAGTAGAAGATATCATGAAACCATTTTTGCCCTTAGGTTTCTGGTTAGGACCCGGAAGGTAATGTGTATGCAGGAAAAACCAAAGAAAATAATAATGTCTTTACTTCTTACTCACTACAAAGACCAGAAGTCACTTAAGGTAGAGGGTTAGTGAATGAGGTTGTTGTAAAGGGGAGGTAATTGGATACAGGAACTACATATTATGAGGATATGTAGCATAGATAACAGTTGAGACTAGATTAGAAGAGGTTAATATTGTAGTAGTTATGGAAGTGTTGTGGTGTCCTCCCTCTAAAGAGTCTATGTTGGACTCTTCCGCCTACTATAAGTTTAGTAGGAGAGAATGTCATGGGGGAACAGTCGACCAGACAGTTCACTGTCAAATTCTCTGCCGCAGGGCAAAGTTTCGTCCGGGGAGGTAGACAGGCCCTGAACCCGTTTAGGCGGGTTCAAAGAGAATATTTTTGGCCGAGCCTACGGAGAAACCCACGTTAGACTCGGCCTTGTGCCACATACATTCCATGTGGGAGACTGTTAAATATAACAGTCGAATAGATTGAACACTGTGTGAACCGACATACACTCACTAGTCGTGTAATACTCTTCTGTTGTACTTACTGTTTAATATATACCTGCAACACTTTTTTGTTGTTTCTTTAACCATTTACTTTGTCAAAACAGGAACCATCAACTTTGATGCCTCTTCCACAAAGAAGCAGTTCTGGGAAAGAAGCTATATGAGTTGATCTTTCACCGTATTAAATGAACATGAGGGGACTAGGAATTAATTGACACCGTAAAAAATCGTGTGGCGTTTCCTCTCAGAGAAGGCTTGAACTGATGGGACAATAACACGTTCGAAAATTTGCTTTAGTGATAGCTGCTGAATAGATAGTTGAATACGGATTGCAGGATGGAAAAAATTCATCACCTACCAGGCTGAGGAATTGCTTTTGACTCTGTTAGTGAGGACTGTACAAAACCGCTCCATATGTGGCCGCTATCCTTGGTTCTTGGTCTGATCTAACTCGTGTGAAGATAGAGCATGGCACCAGTAAAAGGAATCGATCCATTTCGATTTGGGGTCTGGATTGAGATTTAGACACAATAGACGTTCAAGTAGTGTCACTGCGGGTGTGACAATTCAGCAGGATAAGGGCAAATTTGGTGTCTGCTCGGTGCAGATGAAACGTTACAAGCCTTGTTTTGAATGATAAAAACCGGTCTTTTCCTCACTGAGCTGTGAAAATGAACTCAGCGTACATATAACCTGCAAAGTCATGTAAATATTTGCAGCTGTCCCCATACACCGTGGTTTCATCTCCATATATATTTACTACAGATTTGTGTGTTCTTAAGCAGATCTTCAATATAAAGCAAGAAGAGTGTAGGACCGAATGGAGACCCTTGAGCGACCCCAGTATTGGTCTCAAGTACCTCATAAAAATGGTCATTAGCAACGATCTTAAAAGAACTAACAGACAGGAAATACGTAATAAATGAGAGGCAGCTCCCAGAAATTCAACAGCTGCGGTGGTTATGCAGAAAGTTCCTATGTCAAACCTTCTCAAATAATTTCGAAATATTTAAGGCGACGGCTCATTGCTTTTAAGAAGGTTAGAGAACATTCTGACCCCACTATCCTACCTCTTTTCGGTGAATTCCAAGCTTTAATCAATGCTGAAGTGGTTAGGCACCTTACATCTCACAATCTACTCTCTGACAAACAATATGGCTTCCTTTTTTCCAGGTTTATCGCTGAATATCACTGAATATGTTTATCAAGCTCTTGATAAGAACAACGAAACTAAAGCTGTGGCTCTAGATATCTCGTAGGCGTTTTACAGTGTTTAGTACGCTGGTAGTCTTTTTTCTCATCAGCGTTCATTTTTCACATTTACAAATCACTATTCGTCCATGCTTTGAATACTGTTGGTATATCTGATCCGGTGCTCCTGCTATCTATCTTGTGATTCTTGACAAAATCCAAAGAAGGATCTGTAATACCATCGATCCTAACTTGGCATTTTGACTTGTCACTTTTTCACCCGCGTATCCTCTGTCTTTTCTACAAATATTTTAATGGCAACTGTTCTGCCAAAAAATGATGAGATCTTGCCGCAAATCTAGCACTGCTCTAAAATTCATGTAGTTTGGGTACCGCAGAGTAAAATTCATCAGAATAATTACCATGGAATCATTTTCCGAAGAGGCAAAGGGAAGCTACATTAAGCCTGTAGGGAAAGTGACTGAAGCCGTGATATCAAGTCAGCGCCAATGGCGTTATAGATTCTTCAATGAATTCTTCAAGGATCATATATATCAGAAACCGCAGACTAGTCGGTGCAGCAATATTCGAAGTATGGGCTAATGGTAGACTTATAAATATGTAAGATTCTGGCGAATGAAATTGACTAGCACGACATAGGGAACCACCTCTCCTAACAGGAAACATAAAAATCGATTCAATATACTCTTTCCACTTCATGTCAGCGGAAAACTTTAACGCGAGAAGACGTAACGTGTCACGTTTCTGGAGGTTAGCAACTGATGAAATGCTGAAAGGGTTCTCTTAGACGATTGAAAGAGAACAGTTCCGTTGATGAGACTTAAAAATTAAGAAGATCTTCCTTGCCTAAGTTAACAACAGAATGTATATCATCGTTTAGAGGAACTGCCAATTTGACTTTATCGAACTGATCAGATTTACAATGAATTATTAAAGGAAATACTAGTTTTTCATGGAAATCGAAAAGAAAACATATTATACTTCTAAGCAGAAAAATAGAAAATTTATGAATGAATTTGATTCTTCTACTAAAATGTTTATAATTCACGATCAACATTGATACTGGCTTTGAAAGGCATACGGTCAGATCTGGCAAAGCATACCTAGTAGCTGCATATGAAAAGCCCGCTAGTCAATGATTAACTGGGGATGGAAATAGCTTGTAAATGTGAACGCCTCCAAAGCAAAACTGCATTCATTTAATCAACATAAAGAAGCTTTTGGGGCTGCCGTCAGTGATGCTGACGCTAGACTCCATAAGAGCAACGCAATGCTCTCCCTCTCGGCCTCATGTTTTTCACTGTCTTGAAGTGAATGAATCACATCGAATCAATAGATTCATCTACTGTAAGGAAAGACAGGTCACAGTGTTATGTCAGATATCATCTTTTCGAATCTATCTTGCACATTTACAAAACTACCATTCATCCGTGCATTGAATAATGGCTTTGTCTAGTCTGTTGCTTCTGCTGCACATCGTAAGATTCTTGACAAAATCCAAAGAAGGATTTCAAATGGAATCGAGCCTGACCAGGCATCTCGACTCCAGTCATTTTCTCACCAACGTGACGTGGCTTTTCTATGTCTTTTCTACAGTGCACCGACTACATGAATTTAAGCGTGCTACTAAATTTGTATCTAGGTCCCA
>OZ010573.1:9850667-9863167 GCA_963932145.1 Acanthosepion lycidas
GAGGGGATAAATTACATCGACGAGTATAATACAACTCCGTAGTATAGCCATTCCTACGTAATTTTTTAAAGGTCACCATATTACCCATCAATATCTCAATAAAGTACACCCTTACAGGTTGTAATCGATCTCTATTTTTCCTCAGATTAGCTCATATGAATTATACTTTCGGGGTGTAAGATGAAATTTGTTTGGCTTTGAAAAATATTTCGTCATCCGTGATTGCATCAGAACTTTCTCACGCACAGGCACTATTGTCTCGACTGTCGATTATTTGTCCTACGGTCATTGTCTAAGTAAGCGTACGAATATTGTAACGCTGCACGAACCTACTGGCAATCCTTACCAGTGATCAAATCAAAGTACTAGACCGACACGGAAAATCTCCTGATTTAAATCCAATCGAGAATTTGTGGTCAATCTGCGACTTCGTGGAATGGACATACGAAGTACTAATATGTTCACTTGGTCATGTTTCGTCAGAAAAATAGGGAAAAATAGTAAATAATAAGGGAATTTTTCGTTTTCTTTCAATTAAGGATCACAAGGATATAGATATATTTCACTAAAATAAAATAAAAATCATGTTATTAAACAATAGCAATACACTGGATATTTAGCCAATTTAGATAATTTCCGTTTCAAAACTTATTGTAGAAATTTTCGAGAAAAATTAGGTTGTTCACAACATAATATCATTAGAATTGGACAGAACTAGTCTATTTCAGCGAATTTAATTAAAACATAATATTTTTAATCAGCTTTAGAGTCATTTCTGTCATTGAGACAAAATATGTTCCATTAAACCAATTCTCAAAGAACTAATTTTGCCGACATATCAAATAACTTTTGAAAACAATTGCTATCAACACCTGCCTTCTTTGTGTTTTATTATTTATTATGCTGAGCTTGGAAGTTTATTTTTTTAAGATGAGTAAGAATTTAAAAAAATGTGTATAATACTAACCCTTTCTTTCAAAATTTTTGGCATCATACATAAGAAAATAGGTCAATCTCGGAAACTTTTCCATTGTTTGACACCTTACTGTGATTGTTACGTTTCATATCTGAGCGTAAATCTTTGTCAGATCTTATCGAAACACAAGCTTTTTTGTAAGTATCACCTGTTCAGCACACCACTGAATCACTGGCTTGAACAACTAGCTAACATTGCATTAGGCCCTTCATCTAAGCCATAAACAAAAAAGAAAATGACGGAAAGGCAACAAAGATCCAAAGGAGACCACACATCACACCATCATCAAACAGAGAGCAGAAAAAAGGTGATAGCCTTTTATGTCTAGAAGTCTAAACAGGAATTAAAAATTTAAAGAACTAAAAGATATATATCCAAATTCTTGATAGGTTACATATTATTCATATGTTGAAGTGCGAGCATTTAAAAGGCTTATTAAAAAGATAGTCTGATAATATATATTTTCTGTAGGGTTAAACGTCGATTAATATCTTTTCTGGGGATAATATTCCGTGGCCTACTGTTGAATGATGTCAAAATTGCTTGATTTTCGTGGTCAAGATTGTATGACACGCATGAAGGTTCACATAGAATTATTCTTGTTATAGTTTAAAAAATACAGTTAATTACTTCTTCGCATACAATATGTGACAATTCCATTCCTGGAATGGATGTAGCGTTTCTCTCGGGTAATGAGTCAAGCCGTTACTTGTGACCGATCACGTCCGGGCATGGTCGAACTTCCACGTTCTAGGAACATAAATAAAACGGGCTACTCGTGGTTGAGCAGTAGGGTAAGTTGTATGTGTTCATGTTAAACCGGTGGCGGAAAATAAGTTAAAGGAATCTGGAGAAGCAGATTTTGTGTGAGGAGTGGTAAAATTGCTTATGAAACGTCAACTCTGTTAAAATGGACATGATATTAAATCAAATGATATTAAAGCCGAACTTCTGAAAAAAGTGTACACCCTCCCCGAATTTAGAAACAAATTTTTCAACATTATTTACATTATTCGGACTATTGTCTTCATCTTTTCGCCATATTTATTACAACGTTTCGGCCTCAAGGACACATGGCACAGTGGATAAAGGCGTTGGTTCGATCCAGTGACAGGACCCAAAGAGTGTGAGTTCAATCCCCGGTTAAGGCAGTGGAGAACTTGCATAGGGGAATTAACAGGAGATAACTGATAACTGACATCTATTAAAACATGGCACGTGGAACTAGAACAGTTTAACCCCAGTGAGCGAAATAAAGGGTTCAGTTCGATATTCCAACCACCTGAAGGAGGCCGGAGCGTAAAACGGCCGAAACTTTGTAATAAATATGGCGACAAAAATGAGGACAATAGTCCGAATAATGTAAATAGTGTATATAATAGCTCATCTCAGAAATATAGACAGAAACTTTTTTTCAATTTCATTAAGAAATTTTGGAATCAGAAGTGTATCTCCAAAAACGCAAGTCCTTCAGACATATACACGTATCTCAATTTGAACCATTATAGTAAAGGTACCAATAAACATTGTCTGAACTAAGCTTTACTGTTCTAACCACCTCGCGAACAGCTTTGGCTTTCTCTTGTAGGGTGCATATATGTCATCAGACAACTCCAAGAAATCGCTTACCTTTCCCATACCTGCCATGTACACCTCTCAGACGCATACGACTACAAATCTCCTAATTTTTACCCATTAGAAATCACCTTTTAAGCTCTGAATCTATTGAATGTCTAGATATCATAGAATTCGAAAATTTCGTTAAAGACTCCAATACCGGAATATTCCAAACCTCATCAAGAATGCTACAAGAAGGTATTGAGAGCCTCGGTTTATGTAATATCTTCTTAGACTATGCTCTACGGGTATACATGCACAGATGTGAAGAGGTGGATAATGGTCAATTAAATATTCCATATCGTATCCCAAATATATCGACTAATAGAAAATAGTGCCTGCTTCTTCAGATGAAATTACGCCACATGAGGATTTTCAACAGCAGTAACAACCAAAATGGATAGCATATATAACTTGGAAAGGTAACAATAATATAATCAAAATGCTCATGTTCCGCACTATCCGAAACAAAAGTCAAGGAAGAAACCGCATTACAACACAATATTTAAAATGAAAATATCACATTTAATTCCAGAATTCAGGCAATATTTCATGTCTCATATTTTCTCATCTGAATGAAGTCTGTCTGTACTTATTTTAATATCGTTTAACGTTACATCGCGTTCAGTCCTTTATGATAGCATGTGTATTTACAGCGAAGAAAAGAGGTTATTGTTTGATATTATATCGACTTCCTTTTTTAGAATTGATAACCAATTTTTAACACGCCAGGGCTGGAGACAACGAATGATATTTTCTAAGAAATGTTAACAGATTTTGCGAAAATGAGAATATTCCAGAAAGAAATAAACCAAATTGAAAATGGAAGCAGAAACAAATAATCAGAATTAAATTTGAGAAACATTGAGATTGATTTTGATTTAATTGAATCTGCATTTTAATAGAAAACAATGGACGGGATTGCCATCCGCATTGGACTGTCATTGGAATGATAAACTAATAGAGTTTATACTAAAAGTATAGCAACACAGATGATACTCTGCGACACGATTCCGAGAAATACATTAGTTTAGTCCATTATAAACAGCGCAAATGTTTTTTTGTTTCATTTTAATCCTGCTAGGGTATTACATTACGTTGATAAAGGCATTGGTTAGATCCAGTGACAGAACCCAAAGAGTGTGAGCTCAATACCCGGTTAAAGCAGTGGAGAACTTGGAGAGGGGAATTAACAGGAGATAACTGAAAACTGACATTCATTAAACATGACACGCGGAACTAGAACAGTCTACCCCAGTGAGCAAAATAAAGGTTTCAGTTCGGCATTCCAGCCACCTGAAGAAGGCCGGAGCGTACAACGGTTGAAACGTTGTGATAAATATGACAACAAATATGAGGACAATGTAAATAATGTATATAATACTTCATCTCAGAAATATAAACAGGTGCAGTAAATCTATAAACAGACGATAATTCTGAGTACCAGTTCCATTACTGTTACCATCTAGATTGTTCTACTCGGTTACAGTAACCAAAACCAATTAGCTACTTCGATCAAATATATCCCTTTCCGGGACATATCAATGACAAAGACACAAATACTAGGAATGTTGACCTTAATATTCTCAGAAAAGAGATCGAGGAGATCGCAAATATGTCCCATATATATATATATATATATATATATATATATATATATATATATATATATGTATGTATGTATGTTTCATTAAAAACGACAGAAAAGGTACTACGGTTAAGCTTTTTGTTTAATTTTTCTTGTGTTCGAACAAGAGCTTTCTTTTCTGGAAAAAGAGCGAGTAAAAACTAGTAAATACTAGTAGAAAACGCAAATATATTAACTGCATCAAACTGTAAAAAAAGATTAAAAACTAGGGAAGCGTTAATAATAAAAAAAGAAAAAAATACAACTCTTAACAATATTAACTACGAGCAAGGCCACAATGTGCTAAACGTATTCGTAAATTAAAACATCCCTTCTACAAACTAAGACATCCACATAATGCACACACTAAATCAATCTGAAAAATCGAATCATTCTTGATAATGTCTAAAGTTATAGCCGAAAGCCCTCGAAAATATGAAACATTTGGACAGTTTTTACACACTCTTTGTCCAGAAATGAAAGCTCTTGTTCGAACACAAGAAAAATTAAATAAAAAGCTTAACCGTAGTACCATGTCTGTCGTTTTTAATGAAACGTGCATAAACGAAGTATTGCTGCCTAAATATACAACAATCAAATATATATATATATATATATATATATATATATATATATATATATATATATATGTATGTATGACCCAGATTAGATGGAGGAAGATTGTACTCACTATAGTAAATGCTCTAAATATAAGGAAAACAACCCAGGCAAAGAGAGGATGAAATTATAGCGGTGAAGTTTAGAAGAGATATATGTTCCCCGAAGTAAGAAAAATAGTCAATTCATATATGAAAGACCACAACTATGCCAGTGTACTTCAGAAGGTGAATCCAATTAGCAGCAATAATAACAACCTAACAGTCAAATATAGAACGCTTATCGAGCAATTAGTGCAGCTTAGACCAAACGACTGGCCCAAACCTCAAGAACTCATAAAAAGAACATACAAAGCTGATGTCTGCCAGATAGAAATACTATATAAATCAAAAGAATCCATTTATAACCCACAAATAACCGGTCCAAATACTACCGGCACCAAACTTAAAATCTCCCCCTAAAACAGCCCCCACCCCCAGTTAAACAAAAATCTCAACGATCAACACCCCGGAGAGCAACATTCAAAATAAATATCTCCTCAAAAAATCTCCCAAAAAACATGATCAACAAAAAAAAATAAATAAAACAACTGTCACCCATAAATTGTTTTAATGTGAATCCATTATACCACATGTAAAAACGCCATACAAAAATCTAAATATTAAAAAGTATTAGGTTGGTGCAAAAATGATGTCGTTTTCTCACATAAAGTTGAACGACAAGAAACGACATTATTTTTGCACCCACCTAATATAAAAATACATTTTATTGAAATTACCAAGAATATATTTTATCGCAATTATCAAGAATAGCTTTTGTAGTAAAATTACCACGGTTTATCAATACGTTTTACAGTATGATTGAAAACATAATATTCATTGTCAAAAATTACTATGATTAATCTCATTTCTTGTAAGGAGGAACAAATTTTCACAACTCTTTTGCAAGCTCAGTAATTGTAATTTTATTATTTAATAATGGCATTTTCTTGAATTAATTCTAAAGTTTAAATTTCCATATTGACCTTCTCCGCATAAAATGTTTTGAAATACCTTTAAACAAGAAGGAAGCAAATATTTGTTTAACAAGTAACTTGACTAAGCAGCATATAGCGATTTACTACGCGTAGATAATATGGGGTACAAGTGCAGAAGTACGGTACATACAGTGAGGATCGAACTCACTAATCACTCGTAAGGGACCTGATAAGCATTACACCACTATCCATTTTCTGAAAATATATAGTTACGGGTTTTCTTTTATTTTGTTACAGTTATGTGTGATACTGTAGCGCCAGTTCATTAAGTTTGAAGAAATTCGTCCCTCCCTTAAGCCTACAGTATTCATTCGCTGGAAGTAATTTTTAATCACTGATTTGAGAAAGCTGATCTATACAGTTGGCAGTTTACCTGTTACCGACCAGGTTGTATGCAATGTTTGTTAAAGTATCAATCCAATGAGGCTCTTTAAGAATATGACACAAGTTCTTAGGTTAAGTTTTCGCTTTCGAGCATCTTGCAGTGTTTTAGATTTTACCCCTGGTATAGTCAATTATGATTTAAGCTATGATTAGTGTTTTAATCGTTGACTGTTCACACAATTACACTGTTTCGTAGTATTAAGTAATTTTAGTTGCTTCTAGTCAAGCTTAGACGGAACCTTCGTGTATGGATGAGGTGCTGCTGTGTGGAGATGCCACGTTTTATCTTTGTCGTCTTGGTAAAGTTCAAAAGCTTCTACGCGACCTCGCGCCTATTGAATTATTTTCCTCCCTGCAACGTCTTTCCCACTAACGAAACACGGTAAGCCTCTCGTTACTCTATCACTATTTCCTTGGAAAATGGTCGGAGGTTCTACCGCAACCACAGACTGACTCTTTTAAGAAAATCAAAACAATCTCAATAACTGAATAACGCCTGAACCAATATTTGTCAAATTTAAACTCGTCCATTTCTAACCCTAGTAAAATATTTGATTATTTTTTTTGCCATTTCTAATGGTTAGTCTTGGAGAAATTTGGAATTTACGAAAATCGACTGACTAAACTTATGCAGAATAAACTAGTATTATTTTAAGACTTCTGAAATCTTATAAAGCATATTTTTTTTAAAATCTTATTGTCCATAATATATGTTGAGATATGGGTAGAGGGAAGGCTCTAACAAGTGCTGAAATACAGAAAATAACAAAGTTATTTAGTGAGGGAATGTCCGCATTAGAGATATCAAAAGAACTTTGCAGAGATCATTGAACTATAAAGAAGACTGTTGAAAATATAAGCGCTGAAATCTTTGGAATTGAGGGAGTCAAGATGGACAAAAAGTGTAGAATACTTTGTAAATATACTTGTAAGCATACAGCAGAGCACTCACTCACCTTTCCACTGACTGGACAGTGTGTTCATTTGTATCAGCGTGCACCAAAAACAGGAAAAGGCCAGTAGCATGCTCAAAAGGAAATGAAAATAAAACCTGCAGCAAGGAATCTGTTTTCAATGTATTTATTAGGTTGTTGCAAAAATAATGACTTAATAATGTCGTTTTTGACGTTAAAAAATACGTCAAAAAACGACATTATTACGTCATTATTTTGAAACAACCTAATACATGTCTGAAGTTATGTAAACCAAATAAACTTCAATAACTCAAAAAGTTTTGGACGAATATTTCTCAAATTTAGAGTCATCTATTCCCACCCTTAGTAAAATATTTAATTACATTTTCTGCTATTTCAATGATTAGTTTCTGAGTTATTTGGAATCTACGAAAATGGACTAATTGAAGTTAGTATGCACATTAAACTAATATTAGCTTAAGACCTCTGAAATCTAATAAAAACTATTTTTTTTCTTTTTGTCCATAATATATGTTGAAACATGGGTAAAGGGAAGGATCTAACAGCTACTGGAAAATAAAAAATAAAAACGTTATTGAGTGAGGGAATGTCCACATTGGAGACATCAAAGGTGCTTTGCAGAGATCATTGAACGATAAAGAAGGCTGTTGAAAATTCAAATAAGTTGAGAATTCGAAGCAAAGGAAAAGAACTTGCTTCCTAGAGATGAAGGCAAACTAAAGCGAGTTATAGCGAAACAATCACATTTTACCAGCTCTGAGGTGTTTAAAAATGCTAAAATTGAGTGGGTAAAAGGACAAAAAATGTAGAATACTTTGTGCATTGAGTTCTGTAAAAAGTCTTCCAGACAACCTCCTCTCACAAAAGCAAATATTTTAAATCATCAAAATTTGGCCAGGATATACATAAAAATAGAATTTTCTAAAGTAAGTTCCGGGGACGAACATTGAATGATATTTGATGGACCTTGTAACAGAATGAGAAGCCTGCGATCGAATGGTCAACAATTGACTGGAGTGACTCGTGGGCAAGACATTCTAACAGAGAGGGATTGCCTTTGTCTGGGTTTTGAATATAACGCCAAAACGACGCGAATTCAACAGAGGATCGAGAGAATTCTGATGCGTCGATATACCTCCCACACCCAGTTTTGCGACCAGGTAATAACACATGCGGAGGGAACCTGCGTCAACTTGCGACATGCGTGCATGTCACGTCAGTCTTACTACTGCCTTTTAGAGTCCAAGCTACGAGGGTCAATAAAATGAACGTGCCAGAAGAAAAATAATATTAGCTGATAAATAAGCTGCTAAAGAAAAATAGGGATTTATTTTCTACGAATGACAAAAATCTAGGTAGGACAGATATGGTGAAAATGCGTATCAACACTGACGGGCAGGTGTCTACCAAAAAACGCCCATATCGCAGACACTTGTAAACGAGGCTTTGGAGGGTAATCTTAGAGGTAGGCATTTTTGTGGTTTCCCAGTGGTGCTTGTAGAGAAGAAGGATGGTAGTAAGAGATATTGTGTAGATTTTAGAGCTCTAAATAAGAGCAATGCACACCTACTACTGATTATTAGCATCTTTTGGCACAGCTAGGTATTTTTTCAAATTAGACTTAAAATCCGGATACTGGCAGATAGAACTACCTGAAGAAGATAAGGAAAAACTGTCATCAGGGTTTATTCCATTTTAACGTTATGCCATTTGGACTGACGAAAGGTCGCAGATTCGAAACAATCCATCACCCAGAAGGACGAGTAATACGTTTAGCACAATTTTTAAGGCTTGGCAATATAGACTGGTAAGCTTTAGCCTAGATGTGGCAGAAATACGCCATTGCTGGTGTAATCTGACTCTTGAAACGATAAAGAATATCACGAGGAGTCAGTTACTTTCTGAAAACGACCATTCTTCCGGCCTCATTAGGATTGTCCTGAATATTCTTCTTTTATATACCGTGTCCCTTCAGAACGTGAATGATAATACCCCTCCACAATTTCCTGACTTCTCACTCAAACCAAGTTCTGTTATCCATTTACCCAAGCATGTTAGTATGTTATATGCTGCTTTCTCCTGACTTTAGTATGTCCTCTGGGCGTCAAATTTTCTATACCCTCTTTTCTTATTATGTGTCATAGTTATTCCATCTGTCTCTTTAAGATGCTAAATATAAGTGTCCTTTTTGTTTCAATTTTCTCTCAAACTTCATATTGCTCAATATGTCCATTCCATCGTATCCACAGTATGTATCTATAGAACCAAAATTGTGTTGCTTCAGGTCTCTTCTTCATCTGCGATGAAATTGTTAACATTCATTGATATATGGGAAGACTGACATTATATGACACTTCTGTATACGAGCTCCATTTGAGGCCTGGAGTGAGCTTTCGTCTCAATAGGAGTTTGAGCCAATAGACCTCGTTGAGATTACATCCGCTAATCAGGACTGAAGGAAGGTCTGCTCG
This sequence comes from Acanthosepion lycidas, assembly GCA_963932145.1. Classification (NCBI taxonomy): domain Eukaryota; kingdom Metazoa; phylum Mollusca; class Cephalopoda; order Sepiida; family Sepiidae; genus Acanthosepion; species Acanthosepion lycidas. The sequence goes on from OZ010573.1 coordinate 9,860,332, forward strand.
GTTGTGATGAAAGGTTACTAGCTTTGGTTTGGGTGTATTGAATGATACTGAATGATACAAGCCAGCCTTTTCTTCAGTGAAGACAAGGTGAGTGTTAGGTCGATCGAGAAACCAACTCCTAGACTTTGTTCATCAAGATTTTTTGCTGGAGCTTCATTTTCAACAGGAAACTCTTACCACATTTTAGACATATAAAAATATCTCCCCTACACATTAACAGCGCAAATATGCCCTTAATTTTTAAAATTAATTTATAATACAGGATAAATTAACCGTATAAAATAATGAAAAAATCTGTATATATGGACACCCACGCACGCACGCACACACACACACACACACACACACACACACACACACACACACACACACACACACATAAATACTTCGTTTATGCATGTTTCATTAAAAACAACAGACATGGTACTACGGTTAAGCTTTGTATTTAATTTTTCTTGTGTTCGAACAAGAGCTTTCTTTTCTGGACAAAGAGCGTGTAAAAACTAGTAAATACTAGTAGAAAACACAAATATATTAACTGCATCAAACTGTAAAAAAATATTAAAAACTAGGGAAGCGTTAATAATCAAAAAAAGAAAAAAAATACAACTCTTAACAATATAAACTACGAGCAAGGCCACAATGTGCTAACCGTATTCGTAAATTAAAACATCCCTTCTACAAACTAAGACATCCACATAATGCACACACTAAATCAAGCTGAAAAATCGAATCATCCTTGATACTGTCTAAAGTTATAGCCGAAAGCCTTCGAAAATATGAAACATTTGGACAGTTTTTACACATTCTTTGTCCAGAAATGAAAGCTCTTGTTCGAACACAAGAAAAATTAAATAAAAAGCTTAACCGTAGTACCATATCTGTCGTTTTGAATGAAACATGCATACAACAATCAAATATATATATATATATATATATATATATATATATATATATATATATATATATATATATATATATATGACCCAAATCAGATGGAGGAAGATTGTACTCACGATGCTAAATGCTCTAAATATAAGGAAAACAACCCAGGCAAAGAGAAGATGAAATTATAGCGGTGAAGTTTAGAAGAGATATATGTTCGCAGAAGTAAGAAAAATAGTCAATTCATATATGAAAGACCACAACTATGCCAGTGTACTTCAGAAGGTGAATCCAATAATAACAACCTAACATGCAAATATAGAACGCTTATCGAGCAATTAGTGCAGCTTAGACCAAACGACTGGCCCAAACCTTAAGAACTCATAAAAAGAACATACAAAGCTGATGTCTGCCAGATAGAAATACTATATAAATCAAAAGAATCCATTTATAACCCACAAATAACCGGTCCAAATACTACCAGCACCAAACTTAGAATTTCCGCCTAAAACAGCCCCCACCCCCAATTAAAAAAAAATCTCAACGATCAACAATCCGGAGAGCAACATTCAAAATAAATGTCTCCTCAAAAAGTCTCTCAAAAAACATGATCAACAAAAAAAAAAAAAAAACAGTCACCCACAAATGGTTTTAATGTGAATCCATTATACCACATGCTAAAACGACATGCAAAAATCTAAATATTAAAAAGTATAAAAATACATTTTATTGAAATTACCAACAATATATTTTATTGTAATTACCAAGAATAGGTTTTGTAGTAAAATTACGACGCTTTATCAATACATTTTACAGTATGATTGAAAACAATATACATTGTCAAAAATTACTATGATTAATCTGATATATATATATATATATATATATATATATATATATATATATATATATATATATATATATATATTAATAAATATACATATACCTACGTTGGAAGTGAAAATTAAATTTTCGTTATTGTACCAATTCATCAAGCACGAATTATTACTTTAGATTTTAAAATTTATACTGGTTCTCATGGAAATAATTCTAAATTAAACGCATATTTAACGCTCAACTTTAATATAAACGAAATATAATATTAGTGGGTAAATACAGAATGTAGATTGTAGGTATAGGGTTATTCTAAAAAAAAAAGGCAAACTTAAAGTTTAGAAGAGTAACGTCAGGTAACTCGTTAAGTAATGACATACGTTAAAATGGTTAAAAAGGTTAACCAATATTTAATCTAAAATATAGGAAATGCATGTGATATTTGGATAATATATTTATCCAGAATTAAAATATTTTAAGAGAAATTTCTTTCTGTGATTACAAGCTAACATTAGTTCATTTCGTTTAAGTAGATTTCGGTCATTAATATTTTTAAGGAGGAATCTTTTTTTTCCAAAAACACAGGTTGCATCGTTCGCCGCGGCCGGAAAAGGGTGTTGTTTTGGCGAAGAAATTCCAATTTAGAATTTTGTTTTCTATAGGCAAAGATAGATAGGAATAGATGAAATGGCGATATAATTTCAGTTGATTCATAATAATAATAATAGTCACCTCCATCATAACTTATGCGTAATTGACTGAAATATACGCATACAACTAAAACTGAGAATAGATGTATGTGTGCGTATGCCCATGCGTACGCATACATGAATGCACATACTTTTTTTTTCAGTATATACATAAAACAGATTTGTAATTAAAGCAATGTCCAAACTTCGTGACGAAATCTAGACACTGCATGTCCTTTCCCCAGGGAGAACCGTCTGGAAAGTTGCAAGTTGATTTTACCAAGTAGTAGCGATACCACCCTGGATATATAATGTAATGGAAGTTGATTTGAATAAAATTCAAGTGAAATTCGCGAATCCTCTGATTACATATGAAGGAACACATCGACAATGGTGAGATTACAATACGTGTACTGCGACGGCGATAT
>OZ010573.1:9868167-9945667 GCA_963932145.1 Acanthosepion lycidas
TGCCCATTGCTTGTTGCTGTGGCATATTAATTTTCTGTCTTTCCACAAGCTCATCTTTTGCCGTAATTTTACGATCAGCGGTGAGTATCAACGAATGATTATGGCTCCTAACATTTCTTTAACTTTCTGCATCAACAAAACCTTTCTTGCAATTATGTATATCCTAAGCAGAAATATTTCCTGAAGTATCTCTGTTTGAAGACAAGCTCTAACTTTCCTCAGCCATTTTGGATTTTATCTGTCAGTCTTCTGTTGAAAACCTACAAGAAAAGGAACATCTACTTTTTTGCATCCCAATAAACGTGTTTTCTCATGTTTCAAATTTTGATACCTTCCTCACTCCAGTACTTTCTAAACTTCTCTTACGTTCCCTGGTACAGCCATAGCGATGGACGAGCAATGTCTTTATTGCGAACAGCAAAAATGTCAGGCTTTCTTGCTTCAATTACATTATCACCTTGCACGGCCTCAGACCACTTGTATGCTCCCATTTTCCATTAGTGCAAGTGGCCTACGCTTTACTATTATTATTATTATTATTATTATTATTGTTGTTGTTATTGTCGTTGTTGTTGTTGTTGTTGTTGTTGTTCCTTTTACAATCAGTAAAATCTGGTGGTTTTCACTGGAGAACCAGCAAAAAAACGCAGTTCTTTTCGCTGATTGTTTTGCTCTCGTCTATAGGCTTGTTTCTTTTTCGTTCTTCTTCAGATTTTGAATGATTATTTATTGAAAATCGGTGCAGTTCCGCGCTAATTATGATAAGGATGACGTTAACTTTTTTTCCTTTGCCATCAGTGACGTGCTGTCGTATTATTTCTGATGAGAGGAACAGCCAGGAATTTTATGGTCGTAATAACATAAAGCTTGATAATTCCCTGATGAACAAAGGCCACATTGGCATTCCAGTATGTCAGCAATTTGATTAGAATCCAATGTGAAATTCTTGATTAGATAATGTCAATTATTTCTTCTGTTTTCATATTTCCCAACAAGTTTGCAAAGACGATGTCGACCTTACAAAGCGTTCAAAAATGCATACAATTATCGCTTTCTTATTCTTTAGTAAGCTACAGATATAATCCCAACATTACGTATTCTTTTAGTTTTTATCTGTAATCTGGAAAAACTTCAGCGACTGAAAAGTGTCCTACACTTCCAGTACATAAATAATAATAAAAATTCTTCTTCCCGTCGTTACAGTTATTATTGTTATTATTATTATTTGCGCTATATAATGAGGAAGAAGACTTAGAGACTCTGGCACACACAAGATGCACTGGATCGTGTGAAAACAACAAATAAGCAATTTGTTGTGTTTGAGTCAAATGATGGCAGAATAAGTACCAAAAATATGTATAAAAAGAAAGAGAAAACAAGTAAGCATTGGTTGAATTAAACAAAGACAGGAAGGATTGCCCCCCCCCCACACACACAGACATATATATATATATCTATATCTATCTCTCTCTCTCTCTCTCTCTCTCTCTCTATATATATATATATATATATATATATATATATATATATATATATATATATATTCTGTATATATATTCTATATACTGTATATATATATATATATATATATATATATATATATATATATATATATATTTAGTATATATATTCTATATACTGTATATATATATATATATATATATATATATATATATATATATATATTCTGTGTATTTAATCAGCAAATGTTCTTTAACGCAAATATAAAAAAATAAGACATTTTGTGTCAATTCACTCGTTAAAATATTCACTAGAAGTTAGTTTAAGAAAGTCGAAAACTTTGACTGTATTTATTTTACTTTTCTTCGGAAATTAACTTCGGACACATTTTGACAGAATTTCCTGTTTGTCTGGGAATTATTAGTCATAATTTTGAAAAGTCGATCAGTAAAATTAAGCAATACAAAATTTCTTTTGTTTTTAAGCATAATATATATATATATATATATATATATATATATATATATATATATATATATATATATATATATGTGTGTGTGTGTGTGTGTATATATATATATATATATATATATATATATATATATATATGAAAATTGTGTATTCGAGCAGAAACCGCTCTTTTATGAAGAAAAACAAATGAAAAAAAAAAAAAAAAACAGCGAACGAACGGTATTTTATAGACAGACAATGGAAAAAAGAACGAATAGGGAAAAGAAACAAAGCGGGGACACAATAAACACCCACCCTCACGCATGCACACTGGTGCGACAATGTCAATTTTGATGAAACATTTTAGTGAGTGGCTGATTCTGTTGTTTTGTGTTGTCCTTTTACAACAGCTTAGAACCATGTGGGAAAATGTATTGTTGTTTTTGATTGGCACGCTGTGATGTTTTATGTCTAGCAGGTTGTGGCCACGTGGAGGCCTGAATTCGCTTACGTGAATGCACTGGAAAATTGTTTTTAAAAGATAGACAGACAGCATTTTGTGATGGGCATTCCCACTTTGATTTCAGATAATGAGTTGGAAATTCTTTTTGACTCTGGTTTTGCATTCAAATGTTTTAAGTTTAGAATTATTTTGTTAATTGCAACTAAGTGACAAATGTGGAATTCTTTTTATTTTTTTTTTTTGTTTTAAGAGCCGTATGTCTTTCCTTTTGCCTATATTGTTTGAAGAATTAAGTTTTTTATTGGTTATGTTTGGGATTTAACTTTTGTGGAAAATTTAGATTAAATAATTATTGTGATAATAAGTAAATTTGGCCAGCATGTTTTCGGATTTCTGAATGTGGTTATATCTGTGTCCTTGGGGAAATTGTCACGCCTGGCTATGTAGATAGAAACCGGAAAATGTTGAGTAGAATGGGAGCTTTACGCTATGAAGTATTCAGTATCGAGTGAATATATTCTTGATATCCTCGAGTCAAATAAAGGCCATCACGTCCAAAAGGAATTGTCTGGGTGGATTGTGGGATGCCAGGTCGCGGTAGACAAGTAAGGGAACAAAACCCTTGTAACCACGGTAGTTCTAGTTATTCAGTTGATAGGAGATGAATACAAAGCAACCAACATCAAAAGTAATTGCTGCGTGGTTGGTTTTGACAGACAGATTGAGTTATTAATAGTAAATATAGAATATTAATGATGGTAAATTTGTGAAGATTTTTTCAAGTAAATCTCTTGGTTGTGGTTGAATGAATGGGGTGATAATGGATCTTGTGGCGCTGTGTCACTGTCAGTAGAAAATAATGTGGATCATGATGGAAAATGTAGGTGGCAGGAATGGGGTTCAATTATGGAATTGTTTGACGCTGTGGCGTGGGGCTGTTTGGCATGAATTTTGTAATTTTTGGACCAGTATTTTTTTCTGAGAATTGTATGTGCATTTGTAAACCTGTTCCTTCGTATCTGGGAAGCGCCCTCTCAGAGGAATGGATGAGAGCGACCCCACTGGCTAGTTACAGATGTATACGTCATCGTAAATAAAATAGTTAAAATTAAAATTCCTTTTGTTAAAGTACTTTCATCGCTGAACAAAACACGAGCGATCACCAGGTGTGAAAGAAGAAAGTAACAGGAAAAAGGCAGTCGCCCTAAACCGTTACCACGAGGGAAATATGCAACATAAGGACATCAGTCCTGGGTGAGGACCTTCGTGTGCCTATAAAGAAAATAACCATAGAGGTTGAAGTTGTAAATATAATCAGAATTATTTATGATGATACGAATATGCGCAAAATCAATGCAAAGTTCCTTCCTAGCTACTCAGTAATCAACTGAAGTAAAGACCCGTTCTTGACAGCAGGGAGATGGTTGATGGACATCAAAAAAGTCCCTCACACGCGGCCTACAGTCCAGACGTAACGGACTATGATTTTTAGTTGTACTCCAATCTGAAGAAGAGATTTATAATTAAGTAACGTAATTCACACCTTCGATGCTCAATGTCTCCATTATATATAATTCTAGGCCTTATGACTCTTCAGGTTGAACTAATTTGCATATTGATTTTAAAAAAGTTTATTGATGTAATAATTAACTGACCTTTATTACTCTTCTTTTATTCAAGTATTGTTTTAATTTTCTTATAAAAAAATTAGTTCTGTTTAGGAATAGTGTGATATATAGTGCAGAAAAGTGTTTGAAATTTTACTTCAGCAAATTGGCATCTATTTGCAAAACTTTTATAACAAACCAATTTATGAATTAATGTTTCATTTAAAATTTTTGTTTCAAAGATTTCATTTAGCAAATATCTGTTACTTTGCGAAAAGAAAGCAAGCGGGCGAATCCTGCTAGTATAAATATCTTGGCATAAGTAAATGATAAGAATCCACTATGGAAAAATGAACAAAAAACGCCAGAAATGACTTTCAGGTGCGCAATGGCGATGAATAAAACTGACTTAAATAGAAAAATAAATTTGAATTTGTTGATATCTTATCAATATCTCTCGATCAATGGTTAATAATGGAATCAAGTGGCTGAAGTCTAAAGCGACGACGATACTTCTTCTAATCACTTGTGCTAAAGAATCACGAACAAGCAACTGTAGCGAATAACAGAAACGAATTGAGGACTTTCCACAGCAGCAACAACTAAAATAGATAACATATACAACACGAAGAGAAAATGTCACATAATCAAGATGTTGATTTTTTTTTAAGCGTTTCATCCCAAACAAGGCGACAAGCCACTAGCACGCAAGGGGTTACAGAGAGTTGGAGCTCTAGCAAATAGGAGTGATAGAGGAAAGGATGAAGAGAAGGATAGGGGATAGATCAGGGCATCTGGAGACATCGATTGACATTACATTTGAATAGTTGGAGATTATAGCTATCAGGGAAACAGGAAAAGGGGAGAGAGTTCCACAGGCGAGAAGTGCGAGGCATGAAGCTATTGGAGTAGAAGAGACGGTTACATTAAACTGTTTCGACAGTGAAAGTGTGTGAGCGAGATGCCAGCCTAGTAGAACGCTTAAATTCATGAAACTTTGGAACCAGCGAAAGCAGCTCATCACAGCAGTTACCATAAAAGTATTTGTAAAAAAGACAGAGGGAGATGACGGCAAGTCTGTGAGAGAGCGACTGCAGACGAGATGCCAGATCAAGGCCAATTAAATTGCATATCCGTCTCTAGATCTTATGATGAACCCCGAGTCAAACAGAATGGGCTCCAGACGATATATGGCAGCAATACTCCATGCAAGGGCGAATGGTTGATTTGTATATTTGAAGGATATTCCCCAATGTTTCAAACAAAGCTTTGAAAGTAATCCCCAAATAATACTGAAAGTAAAAATAGCAGTTACTGGATTTGAGTCATTTTTTTTTTCTTGAAAAATTAAGGTACAAGAATTTTCTCGGTGAATGAGTTCCACATGTTTCCTTATAAGGAAAAGGCTAATGTTATCAGTAACATTACTATCTAGCCTTTCAATGTGATTAACTGTATTCAAGAGAGATACAAAGATCGAACAGAAGAAGGCGAAAACACTTCACAGTGTATAACATGTCCTATTCATTTGCAGATGCAAATCAATTGTATCCGCCTCAAGCAGATGGAGGTAGACCCAGAAAGAAATCACATACAAAACTGCAATCCTGAATGATATCTTGAATTAACCAATGATTGGATGCTAAAGCTTGTTTACCAGCAGGAATGCAACAAAAGTATATATAAGTCTCAAAGTAAGCCAAATATCCAAACAAGATACAAGGGAAATAAAACAGAGGCTTAAATACCAAAAGTCGAAGCCAATAAACATCAGACAAAAAGTTAAAAAAGGACCCTACTAACCTGAAAACAAAATGGAAAGAAAAGACCCTTACGTGGCGAATACAGATGCTGACAAAATTCTTCGTCATCTGTATCTTCGGAGCACAGCCTTGAAACCAGAAACAGCATCATTACCCGTGCTTCTCAAGAACTAATATTTCCAACAAATTTCTGTTAGGAAACTATTTTAATGATTAGAATAGATCCAGAATATCGATTCTTCAAACGCTGAGGCAAATACTGTCTATTTAATATTGATGTGATCTCACTTAGTCCCTAATTAATTTAAATATAGGCTGTTATGGAAATACCTGCCTTGAAGATATGACATTATAATGTTTCCCTTGCAGAAAAATGGTATTAACACAAACTGATAGAGTGAACTCAGAATTATTGTCAACAGAACTACATAAGTCAAAAAGACAAGATATTTTATAATTTTAATAAAATACTAACAAAAAAAAAGGGTTGCCTCATAGACATGTCTACCCAGTGAAAAATTGAACAAACTTTCAAAATATAAAAACCTAAATATATAAATTAAAAGTATGTGGCACTTAAACACATGATTATTCCAACTCCGTATTACTTTGATACATCAATTCTCGTCCGAAGTTAAGCAACTTTTAATCCGATCAGTACCTAGATAGATGACCGTTTTGAATCTGGTCAGTACCTTGATGGCTGACCACTTGGATGTACGGGTGGTGTAATGGTGAGTGTAATTGAACTGAGGAATCGAAAAGCTGAGTTTGATTTCCAGTTGGGTTCATTGTATTTACTTAAATTCAAATACCTTTGAGAAAGACATGAATCCATCTCCACATCCAAGCTATGGGTTAAATAGTAGGACATGTACCTGGAAAAATTATTGTTATTTTCAAAAATGTGTTAATGTCAAAATAACTGGGGAAAAATAAAACAACTATTCTTACAATCATAAATATGTTTCAAATTTAAATAACCTAAAAAGGGTTAATAAGATGAAAAAATGAACGAATCAGTCAATTTCTGTTTAGCTGCAATTTTAAAAGTTAAAGAAAAATTGCATCATTGCTAAAAACATATACACGGACTTTTTCTATTTCAGTCTAAATTTCTAAGATAATGATTATTATACATTGACTAATTTGAATTGGTACAAAATCTCGGTTGTTATAGCGAAAATGAATCAACCATTGTTTACACAATCTTTCTTCAGATGCTTACTAACAGAAAATGAAATATAAATTCTCTGATTCCGTGAAATTAAAAGTGGCAGTGCATAGACGAATTATCTCCCCTAGCATGAACTTTCACTTACGAAAAAATGCACTAGGAAAGATATGAATCCATCGTGTCTTCCTAAAGATATGGATTAAATAGCAAGACGCACTGCTTTCTACCGTCTTGTTTGGCGACCAGTTTACGACAAAGAGTAACCGCAGCTGACTACGGTAATTCTATAGCCAAGTCAATCGCAAATCGAAAGGAGACATGATTGAACAAGCGTCCATCACTCATTGTAGACCAAGAAGTAATATTCCAATAATTATGGCAACATTAGGATTGTTTGAAAATAATACTGATGCTCATATAAAAACAATTCCAGGAAACCACACACAGTCTGAAATACAACGGACTTACGTCGTGAGTAACGTTCACATATTCGTTTAAGCAAAAGCTTCTCTATGTAATAAGCACAATTGCTTTAAGAAACACATTACTTTAGATCAGGTTTCAGATAAATTAAATGGTTAGACATTTTGCCAAATAGCAAATGAAGAAAACAATATTGACAATAAAAAGTGTGCCAATTATTTAATACATTCAAGAGAAAGAAAATTCAAATTTATTTTTGTTTCTATTATTTACACACATATTATTATCATCGTCTGCGTTGTTATTATCGCAACGTTTCGGTCGTTTTGCACCAGAGTCATCACCGGTGCATTTGCTTCATTGGTAAATTGTCTCGTTTCTTTTACCATATTTAGGAATATCTCATCCTATTTCTCGCCTCCGAAACTAAGTCTGCACTGCTCGGTCAAGTGATTGAACTCACAATTAAAATCTTACCAAATTTTTCGAATCAACCCTTTACTCAACCGAATATAGAACTTGGAGCCTTAAGCCTACTCTGGCTGTTCCTGAAACTGCTGTTGCTGTTCGTTTAGCATGTTAGCATCCGCCAATGATTAAACTTCTACTGCTACTTCTGCTGTTGAAGACATTCTGTCAAATCTCGTTTATTTATATCCCATATCGTATAGCGTTTTTTAAGCCAAGTAAGGAGGGTTTCATAGCGTAGCATCTATGCTGATTATTTTCGACATTTGATGAAAGCGACAGAAGCCATTGACCAAAATGTTGTAATAATAACAACAAAGATAATAACAATCCTCGTATGAATAATGTAAATAATGATAATTTCTCACTCTGGAAACTCAGGCAGAAATATCAACTTAAGAATCAATTACATTGATATCGAATTTAGAATACATTATGCGTGAATATGCAAACAGAATTTTCATATGCAGTATAAATGTCAGCGAAAAAATTTTCATAATGAAGCGAACTTTAGGAAAGAATTAAGAATAAGCTTTTATCTTGTTAGCAAAACAAAACAACCCAATGAATGTAACTGTTAGTTTCTAGGTTGGGGGTACAGTAAAAGGATTTGAAATTAAATTAATGGAATTATTTATAATTTATACTTTTCCTAATTACAAATATACATTTTAGCTTTTTGTTAAGACATTGACTGCTAACCAGGAAATAACTCGTGGTTATCAGGCTTTTATTATGGCGCCGACTACAAGTTCTCCCGTTTTTGGAGTCTCGGCATCAAGATTACAATCACTAGTTTTTTCTTTGTTTTTAAAGCAAATAACTTGTAACGCTTTTGTAAGGAAAGAATGAAGACTGTCAGCTAAAAACAAACCTTTTTTCATGGATGATAGGACACATGAATCAATCATTTGAAAAGCAAATGTCCAAGATCCAAAATAGATGCTTGCATGATTCACGAACAGCACAAAATTACCAAGTTTCGCGACATTCTTTGTCGCCGTACTATCTTTTCTCGCCGTAAATTATCTCTCGCTGTACCGTCTTTCTCGCCGTACTTTCGTTCTCGGCGTACTTTCAAACCCGACGTACCTTCTTTCTCGCGTACCTTCTTTCTCACCGTACACTCTCTCTCACCGTACCGTCTTTCTCGACGCACATTCATTCACGACATAGCGACTTTCTCGCCGTACATTCTTTCTCGCCGTACTTTCATTCTGGCCTAATCTTCTTTCTAGCCGTACCTTTTTTTTCGCTGTATCTTCTTAATCGCCGTAAGTTCTTTCTAGCCGTACCTTTTTTCTCACAGTACTTTCTTACTAGCCGTACTATCTATCACGTCCTGTCTTTTTCTCGCCGTACCTTCTTCCTCGCCATGCCTTCTTTCTAGCCGTACCATCTTTCTCATGAAACCTTATTTCTTGCCGTACCGTTATTCCCGACGTGCCATCTTTTTCCCCGTATCCTCTTTCTCACCGTAGATTCATTCATGATGTACCATCTTTTTTGCCATAAGCTCTTTCTAGTCGTACCTTCTTTCTCACCATACGTTCTTACTCGCCGTACCCTCTTTTTCGTCGTATTTTCTTTATCGCCAGACTTTCTTACTCACCGTACATTCTTTCACGACCTATCGTCTTTCTCGCATGTATCTTCATTCTAGACGTACCCTCTTTTTCGCCGTATCTTCTTTCTCGTCGGACCTTATTTCTCGCCGTATCTACATTCAAGACGTACCCTCTTTTTCGCCGTATATTCTTTCTGGTCGTACCTTCATTCTCGCCGTACTTTTATTACGACTTACCATCTTTCTCGCTGTATCTTCTTTCTCGCAAAGAGTACTCTCGGAATTACTTTCATTTACGACGTACCTACTTTTTCGCCGTATGCTATTTCCAGTCGTACTTTCTTTCTCGCCGTACCTTCTTTCTCGACGTATCATATTTTTCGCTGTATCTTCTTTCTCGACGTATCTTCATTCTCGAAGTACCATTCATTTCAACGTATCTTCTTTCTCCGTGTACCTTCTTTCTCGCCTTCATTCTCTACGCACCATCTTTTTCGCCGTATGCTCTTTCTAGTCGTACCTTCTTCTCACCATACATTCTTTCTCGACGTACCATCTTTTTCGCTGTACCATACTTTTTCGCCATATCATCTTTTTCGTGGTATTTTCTTTCTTGCGGTACCTACTTTCTCACCATATCATCATTTTCGAGGCACCATCTTTTTCGCATATCTTCTTTCTCGCCGAACCTTCTTTCTCGCGGTAAATTCTTTCTTGCCGTACCTCCTTTCTCGTTGTACCTTTCTCGCCCTATCTTTTTTCTCGCCGTACCTTCTTTCTCGCAGTAAATTCTTTCTTGCCGCACCATCTTTCTCGTTGTACCTTTCTCTCCTTATTTTCTTTCTCGCCGTACCATCTTTTTCGTGGTATATTCTTTCTCGCCGTTCCTTGATTGTCGCAGTATCTTCATTCTCGACGTACCATCTTTTTCCCCGTATCTTCTTTCTCGCCGTACCTTCTTTCTCGCCGTACCTTCTTTCTCGCCGTTATTCTTTCCCGCTGTACATTCTTTCCCGCCGTACTTTTATTCCCGCCGTTCCACCTTTCTGGCCGTATCTTCTTTCTCGCCGTACCTTCCTTCTCGTCGTACCTTCTTTCTCGACGTACCTTCTTCCTCGACGTACCTTCTTTCTCGCCGTACTTGAATTCTCGCTATACTTTGTTTCTCGTCATACTTTGTTTGTTGTCGTACCTTCTTTCTTGCTTTACTTTTTTGTTTCGCTATACTTTGATTCTCGCCATATCTTGTTTCTGGCCATTCCTTCTTTCTCATCCTACCTTCTTTCTCACCGTACATTGCTTATTTTGTGCACGAACTCTACAGGGTCTCTGTTAGGCGTTGTTTCTTCTGAACATGTGGTATTGCTTCTAAATAATAATTCATTATTGGAAGTTGTGCGTTATTTGATAGTTGATCATCAAGTAAACATTGCAGAAACTGCGCAGTGATACTTTTAGTAGAAATGTTAACACTTGAATTCAAGCTATAAATCAACACATAAAATGTTTTATTGTTTGAGACGGCTATTATAAAGTAGGCTTTTAAAATTTGATTTCGTAATTGGCGTCTGTCAGTCAACGTATTAAACACCAAAATTATGCGAGAAATTTCTAAATAAGCACATTTTGGATGTTGCATTCCCAACTCGCTGGTTAGTGTACATAGCGGCGCTATGCTTTCATATTTGGTTAGCTTCTTGGAATTTCAGAACGAACACTGACGAAGAATGGTCTCATTAGCCAGAACCAAGCAATAAGCACAACATTGAAAAAAGACATTTTAAAATCTACTTGTATAGTATAGCGTTTGGTTAATATATATATATATATATATATATATATATATATATATATATATATATATATATATATATATATCATCGAGAGAACCAGCGAGCATCAAGATTGTCATCTCCCTCCTTATTCCCTTTCTCCTCTTGAGACGACCCTGAATGCCCATCCTACTCCTGGATATTCGTGAGCAGAAATCACAGAACTGGACATGGCTGTGCAAGTAAGGCCTTCCTGACAATACGCCGTAGATACCACAAGAGTTCCTGGTGAAAAAAGTTGGTAGCGGTATATGGTGCCCATGTCAAATTTAAAAAAAAAATATAAAATAAAACTCATGCAAATCGCTTTCGTTTCGAATCCATTTCTTGAAAACAAAAATTATAATTAATAAATAAATTATAAGTATTTTAAAATGGGGAGTTACTTTTCAATCACTCTATACACACACAATACACACACACACACACACACACACACACACACATATATATATATATATATATATATATATATGCATTTTTTAAAAAGGGTTTTTGGTTATCCGAATTTTATTTCGCTATACCAAACCTGTGCATGTATGTATGTATGTATGCTTCTATCTCTCTCTCTCTCTCTCTCTCTCTCTCTCTCTCTATATATATATATATATATATATATATATATATATATATTCAAATGAATGAAAGAACGGACGAAATAAAATTTCCCTGTTCGTAGCATTTACTTTCTTAAATACAAAGTAGAGCATAAGACATGCTTAAATCGCTACACAATACATTTCGTGTTTCGGCATTACGCTGTACTTCTTCAGGCATTTTTTTTTTATTTAGCGTAGATCAGACATTTAATTGGTTGATCAATATAAGCCCACAAGACTATTTTTAATTCTGATCATGTCTTTTTTTTACCTCCCACCTTCATCTTTCGGAAAAGAGGTAAGATTTTGCTTTAGAAATTTAAAAAAATATATAATCACCAGTCACTTAAGATTCGCCTGAAGAGATATTTTTCTTTCCAGGAGAAGGAAACATTATATCAACCCTTTGACCAGTTCACTTGATTATCATAGATTTCAACAATATGTAGAATATTTGAAAAAGTACACTCTTGGGAGTTCCCCTTTCTTAGTGTAAATTAGAAACAGTTTCACACTTAGTGTACGAGACGCCATGATTGTCTGCTGATTATATAAATAAAAGATCTTTATTGCTGCTTGTTTCTTCCTACGTTTCTTTATCTCTTACTGGAATAGTAGAACTGAATGGGTTATCGTTTTTTTTGTTTTTTTTTTAAATTAGAACCGCTTTTATGTTTTTTTATGGACGAAAAAAAATAAAGACCAAAAGACCACAGTCTTCTTTCAAACCCTGATGAAGAGCGTTACAAAGAAAAAATAAAATAAAATTAAAAAAAATAAAACTTAATGGGAAAAATCCTCGTCATCCTCAGCCGATGGGTTGTTAGCTGGAGAAGTATTCACTTGTACGTTCCCTGGCTTGGACACGAGAATGTAGCACATTCGTTCACGAGGACCCGACCCTTCAGCAGCAGGTAATGGCTTATATGATACTGCTAACACACAATGAGTGATTTGATAAAAATATAAAATATAACGAATCAAGGAAATGACAAGGGTGGGCTTTCCATATAATATCTAATACAAACTTCTCCCTTTTATAGCTCAGATGACAGAGTTTGTGTGGAAGGCTAAGTTGTACACACTTTTACTGAACTGTGTGTTGACACAAAGGTCTCTGAGGAAAAAAAGTCACTATTTTTGTGATTGGCAACAATTAAAGTAATTAGTCATGTTCCCATAACACCGTGTCAAATAAAACAAAAAAATATTATTTGAGGATGACTATTTTAGACGCAATAAAAGTAACAAACCTCCCGGCTATTGAACTCACACTCTTTGGGTCTGTCACTGGATCTAACCAACGCCTTTATCCACTGTGCCTGGCGTCCTTAAGGACAGCTGGGTATGAATTTCTGGGTATTATAAAACTAATTTTTTTAGCAAGCATTTTTACCAGTGCTCATATTGCAATTTTTGCTGTTATCACTACATGTTTTTACCAGAGCTCATATTGCAACTTTGTTATAATTGCTTTTCTCTGGCACTCCTTATTACTGGTTCCCATATTGTATTTATTTCTATGCTTGGTCGGCTCAGGAGATTTTTGTGGCCTAGCATATGTGCTGATTCCTTAAGTTTACGAATTTTCCAATGGTGTTCCCTGTCTATGATCTCAACATGATCCGACAGGGATAAAGGCGTTGGTTGGATCCAGTGACAGACCCAAAGAGTGTGAGTTCAATACCCGGTTAAGGCAGTGGAGAAATTTCAGAGGGAAAATTAGCAGGAGATAACTGATAACTGACATCCATCAAACATGGCACGTGGAACTAGAACCGTTTACCCCAGCGATCGAAATAAAGGGTTCAGTTCGAAATCCAACCACCGGAAGAAGGCCGGAGTGTACAACGGCCGAAACGTTGTGATAAATATGGCGACAAAGATGAGGACAATAGTCCGAATAATGTAAATACTGTACATAATATTTCATCTCAGAAATATAGACAGACTCTAAAGAAGTATATGTATTAAAATAAGAAAAATTACAATGGACAAAGCGATTAAAATTTGTTTGTGTGTGTGAACGTAAAGAGTTTGTATTTTGGTGAATGTTCGTACGTACGTGTATGTTTGTTTCATTGCGTTTTCCCACAAGTGGTCGAAAAGCGGATCTCTACAAGAGATCACATTTTTAAAAGTGTCCGCTGAAATGCAAAGTCACCCAGTATTTATAGTGTAGGGAGAGCGACCCCTAGTGAACAATCAAGAAATTAAGGAGGAGTTAACTCCAACAAACTCATTTCGTGTGTATTTATTTCAGTTCGTGCCGACAGCAAGCGCCGTGAAGGATGATACAACCGCATGTTATAATATAAAGGCTTAATTTTATCTGACAAAACGAGGAACCCCTATATATGTAGAAGAGAGTGAGAACAATGAACCCAATTGGTTAAATAAAGGATTTCATTGAAATTTTGCTTAAGACTACCCGGATATGTAAATAAAGAAAGCCGATAGGTATATATAACGAAATATTGTGATATTAACAACAAAGAAGAGGATATTAGTTTTACTGGAAATAATGAATTGATTTTATCCTCTGTACATTGATTTGATAAATACCTATAGTTTCAGGTCTCTTGATATGGCTTTATATTACAGGGAATTTCAAAAGGTAGCCTTTATTTAACATACCAACACGACATAATTCTAACGGAATGATTATATATCCACGGAAAATAAATAAAATTTTCAGTTCGAGGCTACCTGAATCGACAGAAAACTGAAGAAGGGTAGGTAGGACAATGGTCGAAGCGTTATGTTAACAGATGTAAAGTTGAGTAAGATAGTTTGCGTGTAAATAATGAACTTAATTGAAAAATTCCAAATTCAAACATTTTTCTTAAGGCTAATCGGATTGAGAGAAACCTCAAGAAGAGTGGAGAATAGAACGATCAAATTGTTATTATCTGAACATCAAAGATGAGGTTATTAGTCTAACTGTAATGTTAACACCTGCACACTATCGTGAGGAATACCAATTTTCCAATGATACTATTTATTCTCATGGAATCCTTATTTTTCTATTGTGGGATTATACACAACTGTGAAAACGTTGCGGTGTAGAATTTTTTTTTTCTGCAAAGGTGGAATAATCTTGTGGGTACATATGTTCTAAAGACTTTTAGGAAAAGTTTAGGTGTTTTCTTTCTTTCTTTTTTTCCTTATCTATCTCATAAATTAGTTGATTAAACTGCACTAGTTTGTATTAGGTTGGTGCAAAAATAATGTCGTTTCTTGACGATTTTTTTGATTATCGTTCACCCATTTATCCAACTTTTTTGACTTCCCTATTTGCTTTAAATGGCGAACGACTGTTGAGTGGTCGACCTCGAGTTCAACAGCAACATCTCGTGGGGTTTTGCGAGGATCGGCTTCAATTAAGGCTTTCAAACATTCGTTATCAACCGCAGTCGGCCCGCCGCGACCGTCTTCATCTTCGAGGCTCTCGTCACCATTGCGAAATTTCTTGAACCACCGTTGTGCCACACGTTCGTTAGTGGTTCCTGGGCCAAACGTATCATTGATATCACGAGCTGTCTCGGCAGCTTTTCGGCCTAGTTTGAACTGGAACAAGAAAATCGTTCGGATTTGAATTTTGTCCATGCTGTCGAAAAGCCTGCAAAAAATGAATGAAGAGATTGAGAACGGTAACGAATAACAGGATTCGATAGAGCGAAAAACGCGCTTCAAAATGATATATAACATGGCTATATATTTCAATGAATTATTTCAGAAATTATATATAAAAGTAGCATATGTGAGAAAATGACATTATTTTTGCACCAACCTAATAAAAAAAGAAATGGAACATATTCACCTGTAGCTAAGAGAAGCCATCGATGGTAAGAGTTGGCAAACGCAAAGAAATTGCATAACTCAGCGCAGAAGAGCAGCGAGTTATTTGTTGTGTCTAATACGCTCTGCGAGAGACATCGGCGCGTAAATTGATGTAACTGCTTGTTTCTGCGAGAGAAAAAAAAAGCGACAATTCATTTAGCAAAGACGACAGCTAATCGATAACGGCTCTCGGGGAAAACAGTTGACTCGCAGGAAAACAGCTCGATCAGGCATTCTTCTTCTGGGCAAATTTTACAGCCTCCATAATGAATGAGCTCAGATTTTGAATGTATTTTTAGATACTCAAAACATGTTTCGGGCAATATCTACAGCAGATAATATTTAAACTGGCATATATGCGCAAATGAACAGCTCTTAGAATTAATCGCAATAATTTGGAAATTAAATTTAATAACCATTATAATGGTAATGGCACATTTTAAAAATAACCATCTCCATAAAGAAAACATTCGCCATTGATTTAAAGCCACATTCTTCATCCCCAATTTCTGGAAAAATGCTGCCACGTTTTATATTCATTAAATAAAGCTTAGTTATGTGGAAGCTGGTTCTTTTGTGGAGTATGCCTTCATTTGCATCTGGCTGTTCACAGTATAACCCCATACCTGACCTAACAATTATCCTTCCTGTCGGTTGAAATTTATAAAATCTTTGTATTAAAATCTTTTTTCAGTAAATTAGATTTCACAATTTCACTAACAGATTCTTGATAAAATCAACAAAAGAGAAAAATCAGTAATATTTTTGATGCTGACCTGGCATCTCGATTTTATCCACATTTTCCATCGCTGTAACGTAGCTTCCCTGTACCTTTTCTATAAATACTTTCGTGGTAATAGTTCTGATGAATAGAGTAATCAAGAAAAGATTGAAATTGAATTTAAATTATTGAAGATCAAAGTTAGCTGGAAAGCATGAAGCCGGAAGAGAGTTCAACAAGCGAGAAGTGCAAGAAAAGAAACTGTTAGCATAGAACTTACGGTTACATCTAGTCAACTCAACTGTAAGTTGATGAGAACGTGTTGCCAATCTCGTACAGCGCTTAATTTCTGGGTACCATAGTAAATAACGATTTATATTGGATTAAGTTTTGAAGATCAAAGTTAGCTGGAAAGCATGTAGCCGGAAAAGAGTTCCACAAGCGAGAAGTGCGAGAAAAGAAACTCTTGGAATATCATTTACGGTTACATCTAGCCAATTCTACTGTAAATTGGAATTGCCGATAGAGTACGTCTCTTAAATTCATAAAGTCTAGGTACCATTCCGGAGGGTTCATCAGAACAGTTACCATAAAAATATTTAGAGAAAAGGCACAGGAAAGCAACATTACAGCGATGGGAAAGTGACTGAAGCCGAGACTTAATCCCATTGCAGAATATTCTTCGGATTT
The DNA here is from genome assembly GCA_963932145.1 of Acanthosepion lycidas. Lineage (NCBI taxonomy): Eukaryota > Metazoa > Mollusca > Cephalopoda > Sepiida > Sepiidae > Acanthosepion > Acanthosepion lycidas. The sequence goes on from OZ010573.1 coordinate 9,885,232, forward strand.
TATCAAGAATTTCTAAATATATAGCAAGAGCGTCGTGGCAGCAATATTAAAATCATGGACGAATGGCATATTTATGAATAAGTCAGAAAGATTCTGGAGAGAAAAATTGCCGAGCTGATAGAGGAATAAAGTTTCTTAGCAGCTGAACTAGCATTGGATTCAGTTTCATCTCTCAAATTCATATCAGCCGAGAAAGTTAACCTGAGAAATCTACTCACTCACATGGAGGTCAGCATCAGCCATGCTGATGGGAGGCAGTTAGGTGGTATCTCAGATGATTACTATTTTTATTAAAACCGTTTTCATTGCTCACATGTTATGACCATGGTATTCTAAGTACCCTCTTCTAGAACCGTATCTCACTTGTCTCAAGTCTTTTCTTCATTTATTGTTCCTAATCGTTATATCCATTCAAGACATTGGATATAAGATAGGCACTGGGCAATCTTTCTTAGACCAGATGTGGCTGCAATATTGAAAACAAAGACGAATGATAAACTTATAAATATGTAAGACAGATTCTGGCGAGAAAAATTGTTTAGCACGACACAGGGAACAAAATTCCCTCAAAGAATACCTAGTAATTTATTGAATATAATATTTCCACTTCATATTAGCGGAAACCATTACTACAAGAAGGGGAAAGGAGCACACCCACGGTGGTTAGCATCAGCCATGGTTTATTTTCTAAGATTTATTTTCCGGGGAAAACTTTGTCAACAGGTACTTTTTAAAAATCTTAATTGTTAGTTGCATTTTATTGTAATTATATTCATCAGTCTATTGAAATAAATTATCTTTCCATAATGGCTTTGTCACCATTATGTGGACCTGGGGACACCAGCAATTAAGAAGTGGTTCCACGCTTCTCAAAACCTCCTGAGTAGGGGCCTTGCTGGTGCATGTGGGAAAGTGAGTGAAGTCGACATGTCTGGTCAGGTCTTTGGATTTTATAAAGAATCTCTAAATATATTGCAGGAGCAACGGACCATATGTGGCAGCAATATTAGAACCATGGACGAATGGCATGTTTATGAATAAGTAAAAAAGATTCTGATGAGAAAAATTGCCGAGCTGATAGAGGAATCAAGTTTCTTAGCAGCTGAACTAGCACTGGATTCAGTTCCATCTCTCAAATTCATATCAGCCGAGAAAGTTACCCTTAGAAGTCTACTCACTCACATGGAGGTTAGCATCAGCCATGCTCAAATTATTATTATTTTTATTAAAACCGTTTTCATTGCTTACATGTTATGTCCATGGTATTCTCAGTACCCTCCTGTAGAACCGCATCTAGAATGTCTCTTCTTCATCTATGATTTATATTCGTTATTACCATTCAAGACATTAGATATTACATAGGCAGTCGGAAAGCTTTCTTAGTTTCAAACTAGATCTTATTATCTCATAAGACTTTTCATAGTTTCTGAAAGGCAATATGCCTCCATATTTATCTGTCAAGTTTCCATTGCCTATTATCCCAACAATTAAATTAAATGTCCCCAATACGTAGCTGACATCTTGGTGTACCTCATTTCTTTTTCTGATAAACATATATTCTGTCTTCTTATAGTTAACCATTATCTTTTTTTCATCTCGCTCACCTGTATTAGAATATATAACTGTTTTTTCAGATTCTCGAATTAATATTGGCATCTTATGCTGTTTTGTCCTCTTCAGCATAAGCTCGATTATACCCCTCCACAAATTCCTTTTATTAACTTTTTTTCCATACCTCTCACACAGCATTTTGTCATACATTCACACAAGCTCGTCAGGGAGATTGTACGCTGCCGTCTACTGTTTCATTTGCTATCGATATATCCTCTGAGTGTTATTTTTTAAGCCTTACTTCCTCATTACGCGTCTAAGAAATCAGTCCCTTTCTTTTTTCTCTTTTTTTAGTGTTTCCAATTTTTCTTAATACTTCTTTGCTGCTCACATTCTCCGTTCAGGTTATTCTCAGCATCCTTCTGTAGAACCACATTTCTGTTGTCATTAGTCATTAGTCTTCTCTTCATGCGTGAGGAAATTGTTTGGCATTCACAGCTTGTGAGCAGGGTTAAGATGAGCAGTTCACTACAGTTTTCTAACAAAGTTTTGTTGTTTCGTACTTTGCTTAGATTTTCTTATTGAAATACACATTCGGATTTCGGTGCCACATATCCCCTTCTTTGGTAAAACATTTCCGAAATACATAAACATTTGGACATGTTTGATTATGATATCGTTTATCATTATTTATTTATATTTACATTGATTGAGTATTGTAAATATTTCAACAATATCCATTGTTCGATATGTTGTCCGCACCTTCATTGTTATATTCACGATATTTCGGCCATTGTAGGATCCGGTCTTCATCAAGGTCTGTCTATATATCCGAGATTGAGTATTATAATTATTTAAATTATGTACCTTGTTCGGAATGTTGTCCTCATCGTTATTTACATATTCACGACGTTTCGGCCCTTGTAAGATCCGGCCTTGTTCAGGATCTCTCAATATTTCCGAGATTGAATATTGTAATTACTTAAACTATATACAATGTTCGGAATATTGTTCTCATCTTTAATGTCATATTCACGACGTCTCGACTGTTGTACGATCCGGCCTTCTTCAGGATCTATCAATATTTTCGAGATTGAATTATTTAACTATTTAAACTATATACAATATTCGGAATTTTGTTCTCATCTTTATTTTCATATTCACGACGTTTCGGCCGTTGTACCATCTGCCTTTCTTCAGGATCCCTCAATATTTCCGAGATTGAAGTGTGTAACTATTTAAACTATATTGTTATATATTGTTCGGAATGTTGTCATATTCACAACATTTCGTCCGTTGTATGATCTGGACTCCTCTAGGATCTCTCTATAAAAATGAGGAAAACAGCCCGTGTAATGCATATATTTTAAATAGTTGCAATACGTTATCTCGGAAATATAGAGATATCCTAATGCAGGCCGTAGTGTACAGCTGCTGAAACGTTGTGAATATGACATTAAAGATGAGGACAACAGTCCGAACAATGTATATAGTTTGAATAGTTAAAATACCTCATCTCAGAAATATACGTCCCGAAGAATGATGTGCAAGCAAGTTCTTCCCAGTGAAGATTTCACGTTAGCCCAATATTTTACACATATAAATCAAGCTTTGCTTGCATTTCAAGTATCTCTATGGGTTCTATCTCACCAAATGCTTGTGCCAAAACTATTAAAACATGAAATAGATACTTTGTATTTATATTACTGACTTTGATAGCACTCTTTTCATAAGTATAGTTTTCTTGTTGAAGCAACTTGAACAAGGCACACTATTCTTACCATAGTTCCTGTCTAAGTTTGCTACGAGCTAATTCATTAGATTTCTTAAGATAAGCTTAATTGTGCTGTTCCTAATTTTATATTTATCGGATCAGCTTCACATCTATTTACACCTCGTTTCTTCTCTATATCTATAAATAGAGATCTACTGAGGTTTTATGGTATATCTCAACGGTCGTATATTATTTATGACTTCGACAAAGTTGCTGATCTCGAAATCGTGACTGAGAGCACCATTAATAATATCCCATCGGATACTGTTGCTATGTTTCTGTTCATTAATTTTAATAATGGCGATCTTTGAATGACTTTGTGTGTTCTGGTTAAATTTCCTCTGAAAGATCTCCATTTTGTTCTGTTATGATCGTTCCAATGTGAAGTTTATCATTTCACTGAGAATGTCTATTCTCATGCTAATTTTTTTTTAAGTGTTTTTAAGTTTATACTTTTCTCTAAGTTCAGCTTTGTTTCTATCTTTACAAACTTCTTGCATACGTTATTTGCTTGCATCTCATTTTCATAATTTAACTTATCAATGAACAGCCTAATAAAAATGTCAAGAAATATTTACTATTATTTCTAAGAGTAACACCGGATACGTAAATAAAACAAATGGAAATATTAAAATTCTTGTAGATGTAAAATCAAAATAAAACGAAGGAATAAATAATATTACTACTAATAATGCTACAAGTGATGTGCGGAGAGAGTAATGGTTATCAAAATGAAGAGCAGAACTAGCGAACCGAGTTCGAATTCAGACAGAACATGTTGCACCAAATCCATCTATTCCTCACTAAGTTTGACTGGAATTCCTAGGATAAAGAAGAGGAAAACGTTAGTTCTTGATTACAACGAACAACAAGCTCTGAAGAGACGTTTTACTTCTTTAAATACAGCGTGTCCATAAAGTTCGTGTGCACTTTAAAAAATTATAACTTTATTTGTATTTGCGATAGAAAAATTTTAATGTACTTAGTTTTATGTATAGCTAAATAAAAATGTGATTTCAGGCATTACTGTAAATCAGTTGGCAAATGCTTCCATTGAACTGCAAAATCGTATTACCCTTTTATGATGGAGGAAATGTGGAAACTTAAGAAAAATTTCAATAAAAACCTAAGAAATACAGATTTACTTGTTTCTAATACTTTTTATATATTATTTCTATCGTAAATACAAATAAAGTTGTAAATTTTTAAACTGCACACGAACTTTATGGACACCCTGTATATATATATATATATATATATATATATATATATATATATATATATATATATATATATATGTATGTGTGTGTGTGTGTGTGTGTGTGTGTGTGTGTGTGTGTGTGTATATGTATATGTATTTAATGCATTTTAAAACATTCACATAAATTTCTGATTCCCTCCGCAATGCTTGTAAAATTTCTTGGACTATTTTTCTTTCAGATTTTCAATGCTTTACAAGACTGCAAAATTCATAATGATACATTTTTGTTATACATGTGCAAATTACTTGAAAACAAAACTAATAATTCCGTCATCATTTATTATTTGTTCATATTTTTCCAATGAAACATGACCCAATGCATTAGTACTTTGTATGTCCATTCCACAAAGTCGTTCCATGCTGATTCGCCACAGATTCTATGGAATTAAATCAGGAGAATTTCCGGGCGAGTCTATAGTACTTTGATTTGCTCACTGGTAACGCTTACCAGAGGGTTCGTATATCGTTACAATTGTCGTAAGCTTCCTTGGAGTAACGTACATCGCAATCGTATCTGGACGTGATAAAAATCTGATGCAATCACTTATGACGCACTATTTTTCATAGATAAACAAATGTCATCATACACTCCGAAAATAGATTCACATTACTGCACACCACTGCAAATGACCTAATCTGAGGAAAAAATAGTAATCGATTACATCCTGTCATTCTAGTGGGTCTAAAACTGACCGTATCATGAAAGGAAACTAAAGCGGTTGTTTCAATTAATTTGCACAAGGGTATATAATAACCAGATTCTATCACTAATATTTCAATTTTTATGTTTGTTTGTTTTTTAAATCCGGGGTGACTTACTTACTTCTGGACCACAGTGGTACCTACAGCAATGTAAAATTACTCTTTTTAAGAAAGGTACATCTGTCGTTCGGGTCTTTATTTTCGTACTCGGAATAAATGAAAAGAAAGTTTAAAAAGCAATAATACATTCCTTTTTATAAATATTGCATTATTCATTGAGTAAACTTTAATTCGTGGCCAATGACCATTGCTATATTCTAGATTTTCAACGTATTTTTATAGTAATATTGTTTATTTTCTGCTCATTGATAAAAGTGAAGATCAAAAAAGATATTCGCCTTGTACCAAGGCAAAATCAAGTTTTCTGATTACTCATCTTTATTCAACATTCTTACAATAGCAGACATGGAACATACAAGAGGTCGTGACGGAAAGCAATACACTGCATGGTGATCAGCAAATAGATGTGCTCAAAATGCAAATTAAAAATCGAGGATACTAAAATCAATCAAGTATAGAAATTGAAATATCTGGGAAGTGTTCTAACAGAGGACGGAAAGTGCGACACTGAAATCCGAAGATGTTTTGGGATGGCAAAAGATGCATTCGAAAAGCTAAGCAGGGTATTAAGAGACAGAAAGGTTTAATTAGCAACAAGGAAAAGAGCACTGAACTTTTAAGTGATATCTGTCCACTTAAATGGCAGTGAATGTTGGACAATCTCCTCATAGATGAAGAAGATATTTGAAGCACCAAAAGCGTGGTTCTACAGAAAGATCCTGAGGATACCATAGGTCGAAGATTTGAGCAAAAACAAGTTTTTGAAGAAAATGGAAACAAAAATGTAACAGGCTTAACATCAGGAATAAGTATTTGAGGGTTCTGAGGCACCATGGAATATTAGTGTTTGAGCTTTTTGTATTACACACACACACACACACACACACACACATACATTTAGCAAAAATACACAAAAATATCTTGAAATACTAAAGAGTAAATTTATTCAATAAAATCACCATTGGCTTCAACCACGGCCTCCAGACGACCGAATTCGGAATCTCCAGCAACGTCTCTGGATGGTCTCTTTGATTAAATTGATGAACGCTGCCATACTTCTTGCCTTCAGTTCATCTTTGGTGTTAGAAGTAATTTTGTTCGCCTCTCTCTCAACTGTGCCAAACATAGTGTAATCAACGGGGTAACAGAATAGGTAGTTATGTGGCCAGATCTACGTGGTGATGACTGGGTTCTCCTGTTTGTTTGTCATGGTGCAGAGTCCTGTTATCAAACACCCTTTTGACCCAGGGCAGCACTACTTCTTCAAGGCACTTGATATAGTCCTCCGTGTTAAGTCTGAGGGTCTCACCAAAAAATTTGGAAGTTCTTTTTTATCAGAACGATCAGAGTGATTTGCCGAGCTGTTGTATCATCGTAATCAATATTACACTCATCTAACTCTTTCCAAATCCTCTACACTGTCCTAAGATTTAGACACAAACACACTTAAATGTTCGTATTGGAGCCTCCAGTCCGAATACCGAGCATTTCATCCGGTCGTTTCCAAATTTCGTGCGCAGGTAAGTGAGATATTGTGCTGTTTTTTTTTTTCTCACAGACTTATCGCAAATATGAATTCATCCCAAGTAATGAAAAATTTTGAATCAAAGTTTTTCGGGTTTTTTTTTATTTAATTTTTAGCATTATTTTAAAATGATAAATTTTAAGCCAAAAGTTGTTTCCCTAGCTACAACTCAAACCCTTACAATGGAAAATTACCAAAAATCAAAAACGGCTGAAACGTTGTAATACATATGGCGACAAAGATAAAGACAACAGTCGGAATAATGTAAATAATGTACACAATACCCCATCTTAGAAATATCGACAGATGCTAAAGTGCCGAAACTTTGTAATAAATATGGCGACAAAAATGAGGACAATAGTCGGAATAATGTAAATAGTGTAAATGATACCTCATCTCAGAAATATAGACAGATACTGAAAGGCCGAAACGTTGTAATAAATATGGCGACAAAGATGAGAACAATAGTCCGAATAATGTAAATAGTGTACATAATACCTCATCTTAAAAATATAGACAGATACTGAAAGGCCGAAACGTTGTAATAAATATGGAGACAAAGATGAGGACAATATTCCGAATAATGTAAATAGTGTAAATAATACCTCATCGAAGAAATATAGACAGATACTGAAAGACCGAAACGTTGTAATAAATATGGAGACAAAGATGAGGACAATAGTCCGAATAATGTAAACAGTGTACATAATACCTCATCTCAGAAATATAGACATATACTGAAAGGCGGAAACGTTGTAATAAATATGGCGACAAAGATGAGGACAATAGTCCGAATAATGTAAATAGTGTACATAATACCTCATCTCAGAAATATAGACAGATACTTATTGTAATACTTTTTTTTTAATATTTCTGATGAATCATTCAATAATGTATTCAACATCATGGTTTATGACTTCCTGAAAACAATGCACTTTTTGGACAATAAATCGAAGATAAAAATCACTCGGTCTTTTAATCAAATCACATTTAAATTCAACATTGTTGTTGAAAGTTTCTCCCTTCAAATTTTTAGAAAGCGATCGAAAAAAGGTGGGTGTCTGCGGGGGTTCAATCTGGAGAATATAGTGGGTGCAGCAAGACCTCTCAACCGAGTTTTTTAATTGCATATTTGGTTAACGATGTCGGTGCGAATATTGTCATGTTGTGTAATCACACTTTATGAGCTGTCAAATCTTTTCAGATGAATTGCCTCTTTGAGCCTCTGCTCATTTGTTCAACATGGCTGTTTGGTTGTATGGAAGTATTTCGTATCATTCCATCGATAATGATGTCATATCCGTATAGAATACAGATGTCTCCCCTAGGTTTGGAAACTTTTTGACTTTGATTAAAAGCAAAGACATGTCGAAATTGCTTATTCTTGTCTACTTGGCATTCCATCTCAAATAGGGTTTTAAGCTGAAATATAGTTTCAATAAAGTTAGACATTAGTTCCACAGCATGATTGGTTATTAAGAAGTAAAAATGCTACGAAACATTTCTTTGAGATTATTCGCAGAACATACAAAATGAGGAAATATATGCAACAACCTAATACTTAAGGAAGAATTAAAGGCACAATTTTAATCTAGAGTGCGTGGAGATAATCGTTTTAATTTTTTTAATCGCTACATTCTACAAGAATGCTCTTTTCTATTAGGTTGGTGCAAAAATAATGTCGTTTTATCACATAGTAACGTATGTTATAAAACGACATTATTTTTGCACCAACCTAATAGTATTTACAAAAGGGCAAAAAACAAAAAAAAAAATCAGAATTTTTAGATGATGGCGTCGTATTCTGCAATTCTATGACAGGACGAACCCGAGAGTGCCGGTTTGAAGGCGTGTACTCCCAGTCTTTCCCCAGCACCAACGGAGTAAAGCAGGGATGCGTTCTGGCTCTCACCCTGTTCAGCATGGTATTTTCCGCCATTGTGACGGATGCCTTCCGACATGGAGATATCGGTGTAGTTCTCCGCTACCGTACCGACACTAACTCTCGGATATTGCAGTCGAAGACCAAAATGCATGAAGATACGGCCCTTGACTTCCCGTTCGCTGACGAGTGCGCGCTCAAAGCCAGTATCTGGTCTGACATGCAAGGTAGTATGGGCCTATTCTCTAAAGCCTGCAAAGACTTCGCCCTCACAATTTCTTCTAAGAAAACCGAAGTCCTGCACCAACCTATACCTGTGACTCCTTACACTGAGCCTCACATTACTGTCAATGGTCAGAGACTAGCAGTTGTAGACAAGTTCGTCTACCTTTTTTCTCTCACACTCCGCCAACACCGATGAGCAAGTGGCCTACAGAATCGCCAGAGCCGGCGCGGCCTTCGGCAACCTGAAGAATAAAGTGTAGAAGTGACGTGGACTGAGCCTTAACACCAAGTTCAAAGTGTACAAAGAAGTAGTCCTACCATGTCTGCTCTATGCGTGCAAGACGTGGACAGTCTACAGTCTGCATTCTAATCAGCTCGATGCTTTCCACATTAGATGCTTAAAGACCCTGCTCCTTATCAAGCAGCAGAACAGTGACGTTCCGTGCCATCCTACTGTGCTATCAGCTCCGGTGGGCTAGCGACGTCCTCCGAATGAATACTGTCGCCGCCCATAGAGATTGCTATATGGCGCGCAATCCACTCGGCAAATAAAAGAACGTTACAAAGACACGCTGAGAAGGTCTCTCAAGCTAACTTGCATTCCCCATTCCTGCTGACGAGCGTGACCTATGGCGCTTCCTTTTAAGGACTGGAGTATCTGATTTTGAAGAGAAAAGAATAAAGGACAAAGAAAAAGGAGACGCCAGAGAAAGTAAGATCAAGAAGGCACCGTCCTGGTAAAGACTAACATGTAATTCTTCACTTAAGCGGTGTAAAATAATGTCAAAATTCTGCTTCCCTTAAAAGGTGCAAAATAAACAGTTCTGTTTCAGCCTTGCCATGGGATAGACCAAATACCGTACAGTCAGACATCAATCCCAATCACTTACAAGAAGAGAAGATATTTTGCAAGAAGGTTAACGCATATTGGAGCTCGGCAGTCATCTTAGGGAGTCTATAACTGTGCTGCGTTCGTTACCGCAATGGCAACTCATTAGAAAGCGCTTACATTGCAACCATTGCATCAAGATGGTTATCGCTGGTATTGCAAATCATGCAAACAGCTTCAAAGTGCAAAGATGATCCATTCTTTGCTAACAGCTGGTTAAAAATAAAGCAACCGATATGTTATGTCCATTGCTGTAGCTGACGCCAGAGAACATCCAGCAGGAAAGACGTATAAACAACACTAGGAAAATGCTTGTTGCTTGGGTCATCCAATTTTAGGATGTATGCGAAATGGAAATTGAAGACAATTACTCAATGATCGGCCCTATAAAAGAAGAAGTCACGCCAACTGTTGTATAAATAGACGAGACAAAGTATATACTTTGGTCTTATTGATTTTACACCGTACAGGGAATAGCAGTTTATTTTAAACCGCTTAAGTGAAATGATTACCGATTAAACTTCCAGATATCTCAAATTTTCATAGAATAGCCAGAATATATTTTAATCATTTTGGGAAAGAGAAACGATCATATACATTATCAAATGTATATTTACAGCACCATTTACTAACTCAATAATCTCATAGCTAGATGAAACCAGGTTTCTTGACACACAGTTGCGATTTGTCAAGAAAGGGATTAATTCATAATATTGGCCTGAGGGAATGACTCAAAACTCAAACCTTATTCGGAAGCCGTCGACGGCTGTGTTCCTTTGTCATTTCAATGCTTGTTGCATTTGCCGAAACCTGTCTATATTTCTGAGATGAGGTATTATGTACACTATTTAAAATTATTCGGACTATTGGCCTCATCTTTGTCGCCATGTTTATTACGTTTCGGCCTTTCAGTATCTGTCTATATTTCTGAGATGAGGTATTATGTACACTATTTACATTATTCAGACTATTGTCCTCATCTTTGTCGTCATATTTATTACAACGATTCGACCTTTCAGTATCTGTCTATATTTCTGAGATGAGGTATTATGTACACCATTTACATTATTCGGACTATTGTCCTCAACTTTGTCGCTATGTTTATTACAACGTTTCGGCCTTTCAGTATCTGTCTATATTTCTGAGATGAGGTATTGTGTACACTATTTACATTATTCGGACTCTTGTCCTCATCATTGTCGCCATATTTATTACAACGTTTCGGCCTTTCAGTATCTGTCTATATTTCTGAGATGAAGTATTAAGTACATTATTTGCATTATTCTGACTATTGTCCTCATCTTTGTTGCCATATTTATTACAGCGTTTCGGCCGCTGTACGCTTAGGCCTTCTTCAGTTGGTTGGAATGTTGAACTGAACCCTTTATTTCGCTCACTAGGGTAGACTGTTCTAGTTCCACGTACCATTGTTAATTTCCCTTTGAAAATTCTTCATTGCCTTAACTGGGTACTGAACTCACACTCTTTGGATTCTGTCACTGGATCAAACTACCCCCTTTATCCACTGCCCACTTCATGACGTATGTGTATGAATTTCTGAGTATTCTAAATCTAATGTCTTCAGCAACCATGTTTTTATCAGTGTTCATATTGCAATTTTTGCTGTTAACATTATATATTTTTACAAAAGCACATATTGTAATTTTTATTGTTATTATCGCTTTTCTCTGGCATTCCTTATTACTGGTTCTCATATTGTATTCATTTCTATGCTTGGTCGGCTCAGGAAATTTATGGCTACAATGATGAGGACAATAGTCCGAATAATGTAAATAATGTACATAATACCTCGTCTCAGAAATACAGACTTTTACTATGTTACATAAAATTTTAAAACTAAAAGTAAAATAAAATAAAACAAAAAAAATGCAAATAAATCAGTAAATAAATTAAATAAATAATATATTGACAAATCCCGAATGTACATATTGCAGTAATAAATGTAAGGATAATAATAATAAACAACAAATAAAATAGACATTGATAATCAATAATGAGTAAGAAAAAATCTTAAGAAATAACCGGTAACTCAACCGTTAGGATAATACAATAAAACCTCTATAAACATAATGCCCCATTGGCCAGCATATATAAATAGTCGAGAAAAAACACAACACACATGGCCTGAAGATTGCTTTTAAGTATGCCGACTCTGAACGTTGACCTCAGTTTCTACTTACACAGACACACACACACACATATATATATATACAAAATTTTAGTAACATTATACCAGTGCGACTACAAAGTCGGTGAAAAAAGGCGGATTATTAAGAAAAAAAATTTCATCAACAATTTCAAACCCATACTTAATTCATTGCATAAATACATTCTGCCACTTTCCTCCTTACCATCAACGATATATATAGCCAGTTACACCCATTGATTTTCCTTTTTTTCATTTATTCAAAACATAAGCATCAACACGTGGAGATAGAAACAGTTAAAAACTTTTTGAAAGGCTAAGCGAAATCGGTTAAAGTAAAAAAAAATTAAAAAAAGGAAAAAAACAAATTCTGAAAAAACTGAAAATCCAATTGTAAGTAACAGTTTTAATTTTAATTCTTCTCTGTAAAAATTCATATATTATTAATAAATATCACTATATTAAACGCCTTTTTACAACTCTCTGTACAAGTTTTTGCATAAAATATTTCTAACAATTTTTTACCAATATATATATATATATATATATACATTGCGGGTACAATAAAGTAACATACTGTACAAGGTACTAAGTAAATACAAGGTTACTGAGTTAGAAGCAAGAGGCAATATTATAAGAGGCTATAGAGGGAATATAACGATTAAAACCGAGACTTGAACAGGTTAAGATTGCCGTAATCAGGGAAGCATTCTCTAGGGATTCGGCTCCACAAAGTAGTAGTTCAAGTGAAGAAGCTCTTTTATCTGCAACGTAATACCTCACCAATGAAATACGAAGGGATTTTCGATACTTATTTCATTCATTCTTTCATATTGGGCTTTCCATTTACTATGTATTTATTCTTCTTCTCTCTTTCTTTCTTTTTTTCTTTCTTTTTTTCTTTCTTTCTCTCTTTTAATATCTCTTTATCCTTTCAGTCAAATAATAATTTCTTTTTTCATTCATATTTTCCTTTTTTCTCGTTCTTATTTATGTATTATTTAATTTTGAATCTTTGATATTTTCTTTCTTTTTTCTTTCTTTCTTTCTTTCCTTTTTCTTTTCATTTCTTTATTTTTTTCTTTCTTTCTTTTTTCCTTCTTCTTGTTCTTTCTTTTTTTTCTTTCTTTCTTTCTTTCTTTTTCCTTTTCATTTCTTTATTCTTCCTTTCTTTCTTTTTTCCTTCTTGTTTTTTCTTTCTTTCTTTCTTTTTTCGCTTTTACATTTTACATATGGTTCTTTCTTTCTTTTTTCCTTCTTCTTGTTCTTTCTTTTTCTTTCTTTTTTTCTTTCTTTCTTTCTTTCTTTTTTTCTTTCCTTTTGTTTCATTTCTTTGTTTTTTCTTTCTTTTTTCTTTCTTCTTGTTCTTTCTTTCTTTTTTCTTTCTTTCTTTCCTTTTTCTTTTCATTTCTTTACTTTTCCTTTCTTCCTTTTTTCCTTCTTGTTCTTTCTTTTTTCTTTCTTTCTTTCTTTCTTTCTTTCCTTTTTCTTTTCATTTCTTTATTCTTCCTTTCTTTCTTTTTTCCTTCTTGTTTTTCTTTCTTTCTTTCTTTTTTCGCTTTTACATTTCTTGTTGATTAATTTTCTTTCCTTTCAACCATGACTTTTTATTTTATTTTTCAGTTATGGCTTTCCTTTCATTCTTCAGAATGTTTTCTCTTTTTTCACTTTATTTACACTTTTATTATTCATTTGATTTTCTTTCTTCTTTTTTTTCATTCTTTTTTATTAAAAAAAAAAAAAAATTCTTACCTTTTACAATAAATTTCATTAAATTTCCCCTTATTCTCCTTCCAAGACGCGATGTATTTTTACCACTACTACTACTCCTACCAATTTCCTCCCTCCCTCTATTCTTTCCGTCTATTCATCGAATTCTTTTTTTTATTTTCTCTATAATGTCCACCTCTTTTTTCTCTGTACACCATTTCACGTTTGACCACTCGAAAAAAAAATAGTTCCCACTTTTTTGATTATTCAAAAAGATATTAATTTATTCTCGTATAGAAATAAAACCCGATGCACAAATGCGGCGTGATTAGGCGCAATAAATCTCGTACAAGTCTCGTCTTGGCAATAAGATTGAAACGAGAGGATCTTTCTTCAGAAAAAAAAAATTAGCATAAATAAATAGAAAGATCTATAACAGAAATGATCGATGTGCTGTTTCCTCAATTGTTAAAATACCAGTCATTTATTCTCTGTTTTTTTAAGTATCTCGTAATAAGAAATTATAGATCTTATTTGCGAAGACGTCAAAATTCTAAACAGTATTTAACTATGGGAGAAAAGAAAATTATTTCTGGGAAATCAAAATTTATGAAGATTAATTTGAATTTTCCACCTGGAAAACAATTGTACAATTGTAATCTCGCCAAGGAGATATTAGAAATTACATTTGAAATATTACATTGTAAAATTACTTTCAATATCTAATGTGAAAATGTTCCTTTTCTTTTTACAAGCTGAACCGTCTATGTATACACACGCGTACATAAGCACACACGTATATATATATATATATATATATATATATATATATATATATATATATATATATATATACATACATACACACACGGACGTAAGTTTCTATATATTGTGTGTAACTGCAAAATTGTACAAATCGTGTAAAAGCAAAATTGTCCATTTGTTAAATTAAGAATTCTCCAAAGGTTTCAAAACCCTACTGGACACTACTTTGAGCAATAAGAATCTATAATTACTCTCCAAGCTTCACAAAATAATCAATACGAAAATGACATGTTTATCATTAATTAATCAAAGCTAAGGATCCGCACTTCACGAAGGATTAATATAAAGTTCAAATATTATGCATAATATTTCAGGATAATTTTCCAACTTATTCATGATGATCTTCGTCCTCTCTACTTTTCTGATTGCTGTCCTGGAAGTAACAAGGCGTTTAGACGTACGATTTAATTTTCAAGTTTTTTTTTTCACTGCTCTTTGAACTTAAAAAAACGTCTTATTGATTGAGTTGGATATTTTCTAATTGATCTCTTTAGCTCTAAGAGGAAATGATGATCCCTATTCCGATTGTGACTTCCTGATCCAGCTCTTCTCTCTACTGTTCCCTCTTATTCACGGTTGTCTTGATCGTTATTGGATTAACTTTGAAGATGAAAGCCAGAGTATGAATGTTGGTACCATTACTGAAGGCCTCAGTGATCTTTTTCCTTTCACTTTTGCTCATTTAGAAAGACAGTGAGTCTGACACAAAACGATTATAACCTATTATAATCAAGCTGAATACTCAAAGGGTTTTTCAATGATTCTTAATACAAATTGTGTCAAAATAATTAAAAATCGAATCCGAAAACCTGGAAAAAGGAAAATCAATTAATTTAGTGGGTTTTTTTTTCCGGATATTGAACATTTTGTGAAATGGACACTTATGCTGTTACAGTCAGTATATATTCTACACTGATAAAATATAGGAAAAGGAAATTGAAAATGCAAATAAAGACTTTAATAATATTTATTTGGTTTATTGTACAGGAATAGTGAGAAAGGTGACTTTACATATATATATATATATATATATGACACGCATCGACAGGCAGACGTGATACACAATACGACAAAACCATACGTCTCACTACTGCTGAGGGATAAGGAAGAAGTTAGCAGTAAAGCAGTGAATAAAAACAAAACCCACTATAGACAGGTTCTGCTATAAAACACATATACACACATATGTTTTGAACAATAAAACATGTTAAAAAATTTAAATTTTCAGACATTTTGGCTGTATATTAAGATTTTTGTATAATTATTATTATTATAATTATTATTATTATTATTATTATTAAAATTAGGTTCCTTGATTGCTTCAGCCCGCATGGTCATCATCAGGAGAAAAATCCCTGCTTGCTACTAGCAGTGAACTACAGGAGTGAATGAACTCTTTCTGAAGAAAGTGAACTTTATCTGTACTTTTCATTTGTATTTACATATAGAGAGATAGTCATAAAGACAGAAATACACGTAAAAAAGAAATTTATATATATATATATATATCCCACCGTGGTAAACATATACAAAAAAGAGACTTTAAGAATACTGATTAAGAGTGACTTTGCCTTTCACAATTGCATCATTATTTAAAGTAAATTGAGATGGAGATAAGTGTGGCGTTGGCATATGTCTTGTGTCTGTCTGGCGACGCAAGACATATCATGACAAAGCCATACATTTAATCTCAATTTAAGACTTCAGTTGCATTTTTCTTTAAAAATACGCACGCACACACACACACACACATATATATATATATATATATATATATATATATATATATGATCTGCATTTGATCTTTAAGTTATATATATATTTATATATATATATATATATATAACTTAAAGGATCAAATGCAGATGAAATATGGATGGGAGTCCGACAATAGAAAAATTATATCAATCTGCATGTTTCACTTTTATTACAGCTTCGTCTTTTTTCTATTTTCTCTCAATCTCTGACGATATATATATATATATATATATATATATATGCTTCATTATGAATGATTTTTATCTCATCAGTGTGAGATTGTCGGGACAAATACTAAGAAATAAGGATGCTTTGAAACAATCATTCTTGTTTACGAAATCTTTTTATTGGACATTTACTGCGGTGATTACGAAGGTACAGCAAGTCGGAAATCACACACTGATCATTTTGGTAAAGAAAGAACACCCAAATTTTTTGGTGAGGACCTCAGACTCAACACGGATACTTGAGGAGATAATGCTGCTCTGGGCCAAGACTATAGCTGGTGGAAGACACTGTGTCTGGAAACAGGGCTCTGCACCATGCCACACAAGTAGAGGTGCCCAGTCATGGCTGGCAGACGATTTCTGCGACCGCATCAACCCTTACATCTGACCACATAACTCCTCAGACTGCAATATATATATACATATATATATATATATATATATATATATATATATATATATATATATATATATATATATATATATATATTGTTAAACAAGGCTGACAATGTACTTCTTTTAAGGTTTTATTATATTTTTCTTGTATGGAACAAGAGTAGAAATTTTTCATTTGTCATTAGTGTAGACATTTAATTTGTTTGACATCTTCAAGGGACTTAATTATACTAAGCACGCAGATTCAACAAAATATTGAACAATTTCTACAATCACTAAGCCCAGAACAGAAAATATACCAAAAAATATATATTGTAAAAAATGGACTTGTAATGTATTAAAGATGGCTTGCTACATAAATATACACAACTATATATATATATATATATATATATATATATATATATATATATATATATATGACGCATGATACGCCAGTATATACGGTAAAATATATTTTCCCTTCTATTTTAATAGATATGTTTGTACTAAATCTGTAAAAATGCTCTCTACTACTTCCTTTGCAAGTGCCACTAAATTCTTTGCAGGTCTCTCTCCTAATTTACCGTATATACTCGAGTATCAGTGGATTTTTGTGGACATAATTTTGAAATAATTTTAAGATGGTCGCAACAGAAAAGAGATTTTAGAGAAAGGTGCTGATAATATAGGTTATTTGCATTTTCCCTTCTCTTCTACAAGATATCTCTCTACTAATTCTGTTACAAGGCTCTCTACTAATTCTAGTGCATATGCCTCTAATTTCTGTGTAGAGCACTCCCCTAATTTACCGTATATACTCGAGTATCAGTCGATTTTTGAGGACATAATTTTGAAGCTACATTTAAGGGGATGGCGTCATACACGAGTTATAAAATTAGCGTATGTAGTACTGGCCCTGGCTTCACCGTTGACCAAACTATATATCCATTTACTTCAAAAATAGGTCTTCAAAAGTCGCATGATACGCCAGTATATACGGTATTTGCTTTTTCCCTTCTATTTTAATAGTTATCTTTCTACTAAATCTGTTGCAAGGGTCTTTACTAATTCCAATGCATGTCCTGCAAAATTTTTGCAGGTCTCTCTCCTAATTTACAGTATATACTCGAGTATCAGTCGACTTTTGAGGACTTAATTTTGAAGCCAATTTTAAGATGGTCGCAACAGAAAAGAGATTTTAGAGAAAGGTGCTGATAATATAGGTTATTTGCATTTTCCCTTCTATTTTACAAGATGTCTCTCTTCTAAATCTGTTACAAGGCTCTCTACTACTTCCATTCCATGTGCCTCTTATTTCTTTGCAGGTCTCTCTCCTAATTTACCGTATATACTCGAGTATCAATGGACTTTTGAGGACATAATTTTGAAGCCAATTTTAAGATGGTAGCAATAGAAATGAGATTTTAGAGAAAGATGCTGATATTATAGTTTATTTTCATTTCCGTTCAATTTACAGGATATCTCTCTACTAAATCTGTCAAAAGGCTCTGTACTAATTCCATTAAATGTGCCTCTAATTTCTTTGCAAATCTCTCTACTAATTTACTGTATATACTCGAGTTCAATCGACTTTTGAGGACTTAATTTTGAAGCCAATTTCAAGATTGTCGCAACAGAAATAGATTTTAGAGAAACGTGCTGATAATATAGGTTATTTGCATTTTCCGTTCTATTTTAGAAGATGTCACTCTACTAAATCTGCTACAAGGCTCTCTACTAATTCCAATGCATGTGCCTTGTAATTTCTTTGTAGGGCTCTCTCCTAATTTACCGTATATACTCGAGTATCAGTCGATTTTTGAATACCTAATTTTTAAGCTAATTTTAAGGGAGTTCACCGTGCACGAGGTATAAAATTAACGTATGTGCTGCTGCCCCTGTCTACACCGTTGACCAAACTCTATATCCATTCGCTGTATTCAAATTAAATTCAAAATTAGATCGCCAAAGTTTGCATGATACACGTGTATATACGGTAGATCAAATAAAAAATTGCTTTCAAATATCGGACGCACGCTTTTTGCTTTCACATATTCGCGTGGATAATTATAACGTGACAGGTAAATGTGTGATATTATTTCTTTTTCGTCGTCATGTGAAACTGAAGCTAGTCACATAACACGTCAGCATATAAGCCACTTCTAATTTAAAATAAAAAAAAAAATCTGTCATTTTCGGCCTTGAGAGGCGAACATGACAATACACAACAATAAGGTGGGATTTAATTTCGATGACTGACTCTCACTCTACCTTTTTACCACACACACATACGCGCCCTTATACATTCTGGATCCACTAAAAGATCTCCTCTAAAAACAGGGTCTCTTTTGTTACGCTTTGTTTCGTTGTCTTCTATACTTCAAATTTTCCTGTTTTTGGATATCTTTGAAGGTCCCTGGGTTCACTCTCCTCACCGTTGTTTTCAGCAGAAGCAATTACCTGTTAACAGCAGTAATTACCTGTCAGACGAGTTGAGGTAATTAATATTTCGATTAGGATATTTACCTAAATTTTGATGATCGCAACTGTTAAGTATTTAGAAAATTCTATACTATTTTTATTGACTAGGTTTGATATAGTTTGGCAAAAGGCCCCACAAATGGAGCACCTACTAGCGAGACTTGCCACCTAAAGTTTCCATGAGGGTAGTCTGATTTCACTCAATTAAGATATCCAGTTGAGAGCAACCTGTTCGCGAATGATTTGTTTCTCTGACAAATGGATTTTTTTCTGAAGACGCCATCGACTTTTTCTTAGACATTTCAGCACATAAAGCATTAACACGAAAGTGAAATATTCTTTCTTTTTTTTTCTATTTTTCCTTACAAAATGGGGCTGTTGGCTTAGAAATCTTCGTAAACATGTCATTTCCATTATATCAGCCGATAAAACCCCATTCGCATGCTATAACAACAATATTTGTACTTTAAGTTGTCTAAGATTTGGTGAATGATTTTCTTTCATGATTACACATAATTCCTTTTCATGTATCCTTCTTATTTTATGACACGTATCTCGTTAGGTTGTGGGTTCATTACCCTCCACTACGTCTTATCTATTGATTCTGTAAGAAAATTTTGACGGTTTACCGTCCCCTTTTCCTCTGTTATCCATACGCATTAGTTATAAGTAGTGCCAATAATTATAGGAGAATTAGGAATAAGTAAGACCAATATCTGATACATGCATAATTAAAATCTATATTTATCTTAAATACAAAAAAAAATTGTAAATACATATTACTCATATATTTATAAAATATTGCAATAATTTCTTAAGGAAAGCCTTTATGTATGTTTACCTTTCAGGTGAAATATTTAGTTAATGATTGCATCAAGTAACAATAACAAGAAGAAGAAGAAGAAGAAAAATAAAGAACGAAGAAAAAAAGATGATGATGAAGAATAGAAAGAAAGTAGACATGTCTATTTTAACGCTTCAAAAACGAAACATCTCTCTGTTAATCATATATTCTTTTTGTTTTCCTTCCGTCAGCATGCCTGATGCTAACCTAAAGGAAAATGTGATTCGTGACTTTTCCCACTGATATGAAGTGGAACCATTATATTGAATCTCCGTCTACAGCGAAGAAATCTTTTCTCGATAGAATCTCCCTTAAAAACTTATTCGTCCATGCACTGAATATTGACGTAACATCAAGTCTGGTGCTTGTGCTATTTATCGAGAGATTCTTGACAAGATTCAAAGAAAAATATACAACGTTCGTAGTCCTGATCTGCCTTCGAATCCTGGCGAAGAGCACAGTTTCTTTATTAGGATATAATGAGTGTGTAGGTCTGTAGACGTAATACACACAGTTTAAAATTCTAAAAGATTGCAGCTTAGAATTCAAACACGGCGGTTCAGTAGCATAACGTTTAAAGTAATAAATTTGTAAATATATATATATATATATATATATATATATATATATAGAGAGAGAGAGAGAGAGAGTTAGATAGAAAGACGGGCTTAACCACAAATTAACCATAATTAATATATAAAAAAGTATGGATTTTTTTCTCCTGATGATGACCATGCTGGCTGAAACTGGTCGAGGAACCTAATTGAAATATTAAAACAAAAAATATTAATATACAACCCAGTGTGGCGTCAGTTGTTTTAATAATGTCATTTTTAAATAAGATATCTCTTAAATAATCATATATATGATTCGTATGTATTTGACGTTTACGTTCGTTGTTCAATCGTGGGCTGATTAAGCTGTATCGATACATGAGTTTCCACTATTATCTTCAAGACAATACACCAAAGTTGCACTGTATCGGTCTCTTATTGAAAATCTAGTCAATCGTCTTTTCACCAGGAAAAAGATGTTTGTAGGATTAAATAGCAAAAAGCATATGGTATGTATTAGTTACTTTTATTGTCACCAGCAATGGAATTTTACTGACTTCACGTTAGTGATGTATGGTGAGAAGTGAATGGAAAGGAATTTCCAATATTAGCACTTGCGGAACTACGTGTTCCTATCAAGGCGAAAATTCTCGCAAAAGGTTTGGAAGGAGAAATTCCATTTTTACCAGAAAATATCGTCTCTTCGCTAATTGCTGATTCGTCAATTGATGGGTCAAGGAAAACTTTCCTTCACACCTTTCTTCCTTCTCCTTTTCTGTTTTAGTAATCGTGACACTATCAAATATATCGATAGATTTCCAACATGTGTGTAGGATTTTCTTAGTTAGGAGATTTTTTTTTTTATTTCTTATCCTTAACTTAACATATTCTCATGTAATTTATCCTCACTATATTACATCCACATATTTATTTTCTTCATAATCTATGACTGACACGGATTTTTATGGAATATAATTGTTGTGGAGAAAAAAAAGACACCCCAGTAACACAAATGAACTAGGCATGACGAAGTAAGTCAGTAGATGTCCGTTAAAATCAGTCGAGGGACATTTCTGACTGGCTTGCGACTGCAAAGTTCTCTGTCAAGTTCCCGAGCAGAGTACAACTCGGACGAAGTTCTGTATACGGATGGAGACTCGTTTTAGAAAGATATACAATGTAAAACGCCCGATCCAGTGTTTGCGGGGGAAGGGGGGATTTTGATAATTGGCCTGAATGTACGCGATCTGGTTCCCATATTAAAACTTGATCTTGTTCCACTCCTCGTCTCAGTGAAGAGACTGGGAAATACAAGTCAGTTGGTGTCAGTGGAGGCTAATTTCTAATGACATTACGGTAAGTTATCTAAGCGAGACAGAATATCATAACCGCTAGGAGTAAGTTATAATATTAATTAAGTTGTTTCTCGCTTCTCCTAGGTAAGTTCAGAAATTTCCTTCTCCTTGACTGGCTGCCACACAAGGCTAGATTACCCAGTCGACTTTATCATTTAACGCATAGCTAAAGTAAACAATAAAGAGATTTATTCCTTTCATTACTAACAGGTGGACGTAAAATATTCAGTTACAATTTAAACTCGACATGCCGATTCCAGAGTCAGCCTAAGTAACTGTTTACTCGCTCGTAATAACATTAAGTAAAGAATAAGCAATACAACCATTTAGAATAACTGAACATTCCTTAGAGAACGCTGCAACGACAATTAATGCACTACTGCTATTATTATGGTAACGTTACAGCCAACAACGATGTTGGCTACAATACAACCGATCAAGTTTATTGATTTTAAATAAAAGAAAGGAAATATATTCTTACTTCTAAAAATATTAGCATATGATAATGAAAAACGACAATATGTCTGCATTGGCTCCGCGTTCGCCTTCAGTATAATAATCGATACAAGATAGAATGATGGCAGTAAGAAGCACAATTACTACATTAAATTTGTAATAAACAATACTCTTTGCATTCTGGGTAAGGTTGAGCCAATTGTATCGCCTTCTCGCAGTCTATGTTGATCTGTGTTCGAGCCGAGTTAAAACCCAAATTTTTGAATAATGATTTTAATACGTATATTTCTTCTCTGTTCATAACATTCTTCTTCTTCTATGAACCGTATCCCTTCAAGAAGTTAACGATCATGGCATTCCAGAATTTCTTTTCTTTTGTAGCTTTTATTAAATTTTGTTATTTTATTTCTCCTAAACCCTGTTCTGCCATTCATTTACACAAGCCCACTAGGTATTTCATGCCCTGCTTCCTTTTGAGCCTCTTGCCTTCGATATAGTGACTTTCTAAGCGTAGCTTAGTTGTGGCACCAAGTATACGACATTCACTGATCATCGAAGTGACTACCCAGTCGTAATTATTCTAGAGAGACACATTTTCTAAACATTACACCAGTTCTATATCCCACCTCGTACTTTCAACAGAACCTATGAGTTTCAAATTGTCCAAGAACGCTTTCGTCATTATATGCCCTAGAAATGTCAACTGTTGCTTTCTGGTGCTAATATATTTCCATTTTCACAGATATATGTTTATATTTTATCGCTCTGTTAGCCGTAAATAAATTTGTGGTGAGCAGATCTCAAGTACAAATTTATTTATTAACAAATTATATTATACAAACGCATACACGCGCATGCACGCAAATATGCATAATGGCTGTTACTCAATATTGAGTATGAGCAGTTTCTTACGTTTAAGAAAAATATGTGATAGTGATAGGCAGTTGTACAGCATAAATATTATTCTTTGAACAAACTAATATTAAACCAGTGACAAGATTGTCCAAAATGACTGCTGATAGCTTCACCCGCAGGATTTTAATCCAAAGTTCTTGATCCCTTAGGCGAGGTGCCATCCAAGTATTGGGTAGCTACTCGTAATCTCTATATAAATACACAAACACTTTACTTTATTTTTCTTTGTGTTCATGTTTCCATTCACCGCTATCGTGCAGGTTCAGGACTAGAAGCTTCCAGCTTCACCAAAACCTGCTCCCGCCCTCAATTTTCTGTCGTCGTTTGGCTTTGCGAGATTTGGTTGAAGGTGAGAGAAAATCAGAGTCGGAGAAAATGCCGATGGCGTGAATTTGTTTAACGTGGAATTCAACTTGCCAGGAAGTGACCCACACACTTGTTTTCATAACCTTCCTCTGCGACACATATGGAAAGAGACGTGCAGAATCCAATTATGATACTGCAACGGACTGCCACTGCAAGTTCCTAATCAAATGTTACTTTAATGGAAATAATAGAAATAAAAATAATGAAATAAACAAAAAAAAACCCAAAACAATTACGTTACGACTTGAAAAGCTTTTCCTAACAATTTGAAAAATCCTCCTCTTTCATAAAAATGGTACGTTACATATTTTACGATCAATATATAAGAAAAGGATAAACGAATAAAATTCAGAGCAAATGTTTTAAAATTTTTCAAATGATAAATGATAGGGACTGAGATCGACGATACTGAAACAATAGTCAAAGATAAAGAAAGTAAAAATTACGACACGAAATAATTTTCCTACAGTTTCGAAATTTATTTTTGTTTGCTTCGTTATTATTATGTCTTTATTCTTGTTTTTTAATATTGGTTCAATTTCTTCCCCTATTATTTATCTTTCTAATATGTTTAACAACGATATATATATATATATATATATATATATATATATATATATATATATATATATATATATATAATAGAAAGAAGTTATAGTGGTTCCAAAGAGAGAAAAGTGTACTGATTCCATGTGGTGGCACGGTGTGTGTGCGTATGTGTATGTATGGGTGTATGTGTACAAATGAGTTTACTAATTTCTCGTAGTAAGACAGTATATGTATGGAGGGGGAATATACGCACGCATATATACACGAATGCGGACAGAAACACACGAAAATAGAAACAGATCTAAGAAGATTTAAAAGATAAAATGCCGATAAGTAATTCATCATTTCTCTTGGACCAACCTTAATTGTTTTATGACCCTTCACGCAGAACTTTTCACTGCCAATTCAAGAAAGACATTCGGATTACTAACACAAAAAAACAGCGAATATCTCATATCGAGAATATTTGACATTGAAAAACATAAGGAAAAAATTAATTATTTTTAATAATATGTGGAAATCTCCGCCTTTTACCTGAAGACGGTCGCGAGACAAGAAACAGGTGTAGTAAAATTATGGAAAATAAAGCATATTTTTTTTTTAAATCCGCATTACAACCAAAAAATATATATATATTTTGTAGTAAAAATATTTTAGATATATCGTGGTAAACATGATTTGAAAGGTAGATGATAGATGACGAAATTGACTTTACTGAGCCATAAGTAAAAATCGGGAAAACGTCAGGCATTTTTATATTAATACATTTTTTTATAAATACTAATATTTAAGCAAATGTTCTGCTTTATAATAAACAGCATTTAGAAATTTACCGGCCTGAATGTCCGAGAAATTTTCATAGAAGATATTCGCCCTTCGCCAGGAATCGAACCTGTATCCTCACCGTCATTTAGCCTGACGCGATCTTAACCGATCGAGACACAGAGGATCGTTCGGTTAGCAAGATCAAATTTACTGCCTTTAAACTTCAATCGTCCATGAATACATTCAACCTTGCAAATCTAACGATCCTATGTGGCTCGATCGCTTAAGTGCGCGTGAGGCTAAATGACGGTTCCAGATAGGATACAAGTTCGATCCTTCTCAGAGGACGAATATTTCCCCTAAAAATTTCTTGCATATTCAGGCCGGTAAATGTTATGAATACTGGTTATTATAAAACAGAACATTTACTTAAATATTTGTATGTATAAAAATAAAAATGTCTTCAAATAATTGTCGGACTTTGTCCATTTCATTATATATATATATATATATATATATATATATATATATATATATATATATATATATATATATATATATATATATATATATATATATATATATATATATATATAAGTGGTATTTAGTCAGCAATGATCCATCCCAGTAGTCTTGATATATTCAATCGATATCGTCTGCTTATTTCATTTTTTTATATTTTATTCTAATTTTTGAATATATAAAACTTTAAATATTTAGGAAGAAATAATGAATAAACTGCCTATAGATTTTGTGTCTTACTGAGTTATATAAAACAATATTTTTTTAGTAAAACCTGTCGTTCTAACACTCCACATCAGATACTTGAGCAAAGCAGGAAGAAAAGATTCATTTGGACATTTTATGCATAATTTTAATACAGATATGCAAAACACTGTCTGATTTTGAAATATATATATATATATATATATATATATATATATATATATATATATATATATATATATATAAGTAACGAAAATCTTGGTAACCCTTCCTAGTAAATCCCTACGTACATCTCTTATCTCTTTACTTCCCTTTTTTTCTTTTTCCTTCTTTTTTTCTTTTTTTTCTTTTTCCCATATCATTTCCGTTGTGTTGAACGATTAAATAGGTCAATATCTGATCCTTACCTCCTCCTTCCTGAATATTACGTATTATAAAAATAAATTTTAAAACTCTGCCTTCCCTCTCTAACCTCGACCATGTCCCTCATACCATCCCTCACCACCTTCTATCTCAACTTATATAAGCCCGTCAAGTGTAGATTTTGATATAATTTTCCCTTTCACCTTTTGAAAGTGAAGTCTGAGGATGCAGAGAAATAAATTATTTGAAATAATGGTGAAATAAATTATTACAATGGACCCTTAAAGTGGTCAGTTTTTTTTTCAAATTATATATATATATATATATATATATATATATATAGAGAGAGAGAGAGAGAGAGAGAGAGAGAGTTAGAGATAGAGAGTGTGTGTGTGTGCGTGGCGGGGGGGGCATCTGTCATCACCACATCTGTCATCGCCACCACTAAGACCAAACCTAATAATATTACCATTCAGGCAGAAATTCACTTTATATTCAATGTATCCAAAACGTAAACAAAGCAATTTCCAAATAATTAATGGAATTATGTTTTTTAATTCGACATATTTTTATTATTTCAAGCATTATTTTTAGTGGACTCTGGCCAGTAGGCGAAATTTTTATCACGATCGTTACATCCATAACCAATTAGCCTAGTGTGTGCTTTTTAAAACTATGTATCATTTAAAGAGTCTGCTGCTTATTTAAGATAATAAATAACCATTCTTCGTAAAGTAAAATATATATAAAAGTTATTTCCATTTAATTGTCGACATTTTTATTTATCAATGAAATAGTTTCAAATTTAACGCTTTCAGTGAAGCCAGTTTTCGGACGAATTACATTCACTGATATGAACACAACCTCTAACAGGCTAAATGTTGAAACTGCTGATTTACCGGTGTCCTTGAATCCAAAAATGTGCTGGTTTAACCACCTAATCTCACTGTGATTTGTCATATAACACTAATTCTATAATTTACCTCTGACCAATTATTATGCATATCACGTATTTCTAAAAGAATTAACTCTGTTAAAAACTTAAATGAAATTCTGTGGGATCAGGTTGAGATCATTGACAAAGAACACCACTGGAAAATTCGTAAACTTAAGGAATCATATGCTAGGCCACAAAAATCTCCTGAGCCGACCAAGCATAGAAATGAATACAATATAGTAAGCAGTAATAAGGAGAGCCAGAGAACATGTAATGATATCAGTAAAAATTTCAATATGAGCACTGGTATAAAAAAACGGTTACTGAAGACATTAGGTTTATAATACCCAGAAATTCATGCACAGATGTCCTTAAGGACACATGGCACAGTTAGATCCAGTCACAGGACCCACAGATTTTGAGTTCAATACCCGGTTAAAGCAGTGAAGAACTTTGTAAGGGGAATTAACAGGAGATAACTGACATCCATTAAACATGTCACGTGGAACTAGAACAGTCTACCCCAGTGAGCAAAATAAAGGGTTCAGTTCGACATTCCAACCACCTGAAGAAGGTCGGAGAGTACAACAGCCGAAACGTTGTAATGGCGACAAGGATGGCGATAATAATCCGAATAATGTAAATAGCGAAATATTCCCCGTATTATATTTTTAGATAAACTATTTCTTACAGTCTAAAAATGTTTTCTGTCTTTACATAACCTGCAAATGATTGATAAGCCATAAGAACAAGGCGATTAAACCTATTTGAGTAATGTACTTAGGATTTGAGGTGATTTAATATCAATGGATTTCATCAATACCGTTTATACTTTTTGTTTTGTGTTGAATTTCTATTTCTTCCAGTCTTCTGATCTCTTCTTTTCTCGTCATTTCACATTTGAAAATGGCTAGATGTAACCGCAAGTTCTATGCTAACAGTTTCTTCTTTTGCGCTTCTCGATTGTCGTACTTTATTCTGGCTTCTTGTTTCCTAGTCAAGTTTGACCTCCAAACATTTCAATGCAATGTCTACCGTTATCTTTTTTCTTCTTGTTCCTCTTCTTTTATCGTTCTCTTTCCCTAATAGTATTTTATTGTCATATTCTCTAACACTCAGATCCCCTTGCGTCTTAGTGGCTTTATTGCCTTGTCTGGTGATGAAAGGATTAAAAAATAAAAAAGGAGGGTAATTGTTATTGTGTTTGTCTGGTTGATCATGACTAGTGAGTTTAATCCCCACTGGTTGATATAGGCTTTACGAAAATGATCGATACACAGACTTTGTTCAACAAAGTATCTTTCATCTTGATGTTGGTGGAAATATATTCTGTTTGGTGCTAATGACGGTAATACGAAGATGACAGTCTCTTGTTGGCAGGCACACAAGGAAGACAGCTGTAACTCCTAGACATTATAGTAAAAGCAAGCGTGAAGGAAAAGACCATCAGTTGTACGAAGACAGAATATATGATTACCAGCTAGATAAAAAGCACAAGACACGAACTACATAACTACATATATATATATATATATATATATATATATATATATATATATATATATATATATATAATCGTTGTCAACTCGTATTCGAAGATACCCGTCTACTAGGGCGGCTAGACAATCCCTATTGCAGACGCTCGCACAGGAACATTTATGTTTGCTCAACACCCAAAGAGTGGGTCATACTGCAACTATGCTGAGCATAGCTTAGTTACAGTTTCTGGAAAAGAGCGTGTTATCTAGTGTGATCAACAATTTAAACAAAGCCAGCACGCTCAAACCCTCGGCCACGATGCCTTATGGCTTCCTGCTAGCATAGCTATCGATAGCCCACACACAAACACACGTACATACACACACACACACACACACATATATATATTAAAACATTTTTTTATGTTTATACATTCTTTTTATAGATACAAATACACGACCATTTAGAATAACTGAACATTCTTTAAAAACTCTGTTTATAATAAACAGTATTAAACATTCATCCTCCGACAGGAATCGGACCTGTAACCTATACGGAACCGTCATATAGCCTGACGTGCATTTAACCGATTTGACCACAGAGGAGCGATCGGTTAGCAAGGTCGATTTTACTGTCTTTAAAATACAATCCTCCATGATTCTCTCACGTACATTCATATCTGCTCAATGCGTATCCAAATGTAAACAAATAACGTCACACATTATGAAATGGACAAAGTCCGACAATTATTTTAAGACATTTTTATGTTTATGAATTATTATTGTAAATACAAAAATTTAAGTAAATGCTCTGTTTTATAATAAACAGTATTAAACATTTACCGGCCTGAATATATTTCAGCTTCATTTGGATGAGCTGTGCTATTGCGGAGAATAAGAAGAATGTAGTAGCCGTCATATATGCTGTGTTAGCGTAATTTTGCACGGATTAAGAGAGCTATTTGTTGCCAAAAGATTGACATTTTCTTTATTCGTCTTAAGCCTTTCTCGTTTTTTTTCTTTAATTCCATTTTTAACTGCTTGTTCTTTCAGCATTGTTTTTTTTTCTTCTTTTTTTTTGTTGTTTTTGCATCACTTTTTTAAGTTCACGCTCTCTCTCTCTCCCCCTCTCTTTCTCTCTCCCCTTCTCTCTTTCTCCCTCTCCCTTTCTCTTTCTCTCTCTCCCTCTCTCTCTTTCTCCCTCTCTCTTTCTCTCTCTCCCTCTCTCTCTTTCTCCCTCTTTCTCCCTCTCTCTTTCTCTCTCCCTCTCTCTTTCTCCCTCCCTCTCTCGCTCTTTATATCTCTCCCTCTCTCTTTCTCCCTCTCCCTCTCGCTCTTTATCTCTCGCCCTCTCTCTTTCTCCCTCTCTCTTTCTCACTCCCTCTCTCCCTCTCCCTCTCTCTCATCTCTCTTTCTCTCTCCTCCTCTCTCTTTCTTTCTTTCTCTCCTCTCTCTTTCTCTCTCTTCCTCTACCTCTCTCTCTTTCTCTCTCTTCCTCTACCTCTCTCTCTTTATCCCTCTCCTTCTCTCTCCCTCCCTCTCTCTTCACCTAATGACCGCATTCCCACATCATTTACTCGACTTTTTCTATTTCTTCACTTTTCTCTCGTCCTAACGTTTCTTGCTGATTCTTTCATGACAGTCGCTTCACTTAGAATAGCTCTTAACGATCGCAAAAGTCGGCCTTCTTTCTCAATTTATTCTCTTCACTTCCTGCATTGGGTTACCAGTCTTTACTTTTTGGAAAATATTGAAATCACTGTGCTGACGTATGCGTAAGGGCTTGTGAGCAAAATCCGGATTATTCAAGAGCGAGGAAGAAAAAGAGAGAGAGAGAAAAGATAGACCTGAAGAAAAGATTGAATTACGATAAATATCTTGGGGCTGTCGAGGGATGAACGATGATAGAATAAAGAAGACAATTAAGAAAAGAACAGAAAGAGAACACACGATACTTGAATAGTTCCATGGAAATCTAACCAATTTAGGGAGGAATTAGAGTGAATTGAACTCATATTTATTGATTTGTAAACTGTGATTAATTACAATGAACTATGATTGGTAATTCAAACGGAAAAACACAAATGACGAATGAAAGTCCAAGGAAGAACGTGAGGGTTGAATAAGGAAAGGAGAAAGAAAGAACGATCAAGGGAACAAAAGGAAGAAAGAAAAAAGAAAGTCAGAAAGAAAGAAAGATAAAACGTTAAAAGAAAGAACGAAAGACAGACAGAAAAAGAACGAAAGCATGAAAGAAAGAAAGAAAAAATGAATAAGAAAAAGAACGAAAGAACTAAAGAAAGAAAGAAACGAAAAATAGAAAGAAAAACGAACAAAAAAGAAAGAAAAAAAGAAAAAAGAAAGAACGACAGACAGACAGAAATAATGAACGAAAGAAAGAAACAAAGAAGCAAATAAAGAAAAGAGGAAATGAAAAAAGAAAGAAAGAAAGAAAGAACAACAGAAAGAAAGAATGAAAGAAAAAAGGAAGAGATACACGTGAAAGAAGATTGGCAATAATAAGAAAAAAATGAGAAAAGCCTAAAGAAACAAAGACAAATTGTTTAGAATTAGGTTTAAACTCAAAAATTGCACAGCAAAAGACACTTGGCCTAATGGATTTAAAGGGTCAAAAAAGAAAATGATGAAGGTAATTAGAAAAGAAAGAAAGAAGGAAAGGAGTGGAAAAGAAAGAAAGAAGGAAAGAAGTGGAAAAGAAAGAAAGAAGGAAAGGATTGGAAGAGAAAGAATAGATATAGGGAAAAGAAAAAATTGAATGAAAAGAAAGGGAGGAGAAAATAAAAACTGAATGACTGATCAGAGAGATAAGGATAAAAAGAAACTAGGTCTTTAAAGGATTTAAAATGTCACCACAAGTGGCATATGACCTGAGAGATTAAATCATAACTTTAACTATTATTGACTCAAAGAAACAGATAAGAAAGAGAAAGATGAATCGAGAAAAATTCATCATCACCATCATCATCATCATCGTCGTCGTCGTCGTCGTCGTCGTCATCGTCATCATAGTCGTCGTCATCATCATCGTCGTCGTCGTCATCATCATCGTTTTCGTTTCCCACAGCTTGGCGCTTTCCATTCTCCTCACATGTTGGAGAATAATGTGTAGGTCCCCTGAAGTTTTGAATTCAGGGTTGTACCCCTCCTAGAACGTTTGCCACCCGAGACTATAAGATCCAAGTCCACCTTTCTATTTATTAGGGTGGTGAAGAGATGGATTTATTATTTATTTTAATGGATCCATATTGTTGCGGAAATCCCTATTAATGTTAATATTAATGTTAAATCTTATTTAGTCGTGGTGTATATTTTAAAATCTTATTAATTTATTTAATATATATATATATATATATATATATATATATATATATATATATATATATATATATATATATATATATATATATATATATATAACTAGATGTAGATGTTGCTAAAGGAGGTGAATAAAAGCGATTACTTTTTCCAGAAGAGAAATGATGTTCCACCTCACTGTACAAAACACAATTTCGATAACCTAATTAAGGCATAATATTTGCAATAAAAATTCTCCTTTAATAAAAAAAAAAAATCATGAATGGATCCTGCTTTCCAAAATACGATTTATGATAAAAGAGCCTTTCCGACTTATTATTTCCAAATCAAATTCAGAATATTGTCTTATTAATCTATTAGGCACTCTTTTTCATCGGATTTTTTTTCTTTCTTTCTATTTCGCTTTTATTCACTATTTTCATTCATTTATTTTTCTATTACTGATTTTACATCTTCCATTCTTTCTGTTTTTATTTTTATTATTTTCATTCATGCTTTTAAAGATTTAATTCATTCATAATTTATTTCGTTTAGCTTGCTTCTTATTTTTTATTTACATAATATTCTTCTTTCATTCTTATTTCATTCACTCTGCTTTCTTTATTTTCCTTTTCTCTATCTTTTTCTCATCTCATTTATTTTTTCTTTCCACATTTCTTTGTTTTCATTTTTTTTTATATTCCATGAATTTTCTCTTTCCTTCATCGTGTTTTTCTTTCCTTTTTTGTTTTTAGTCTTTCTTTTTTTTTTTTTGCATTCTTTGTTTCTTTGACGTTTTCGTTTTCTTTTCATTCTTTCTTTCCTTGTCTTTTTTCTTTTAATTCTTTCTTTTTCTTTTCATTTTTCTTTCTTTGTTTTTCCTTTTTTAATTTTTTCGTTCTTTCTTTTTTTCTTTCTTTGTCTTTTTCTTTTTCTTTTTTCATTCTTTCTTCGTCTTTTTTTCTTTTTAGATGTTACCATCCGTTGATATGTCTACCTACACTTACTTTCTCCATTTTCTTTTTTCTTTCTCTATTTGACTACACATTGTTTATTTATTCCTTCATTCATTCATTCATACATTCAGCCATATAAATATTTTTTATTTGCGATTTTTTCGTTCTTTTACACATTCATCTCTTTCTTTTTCCCATTTCTGTCCTTCTTTCTTTTTCTTTTTTTTCTTATTTCATATTGTTCTTTCTTTTTGCATTCATTCAGTTTGTCTTTCTTTTTATAAAGTTCTTTTTTCTTTTACAGTCTTACATATTTCTTTCTTTCTTTGCTTTTAGATGTTTCTTTCTTTCTATCTTTCTTTCTTTGCTTTTAGATTTTTCTTTCTTTTTTATTTCCTTTTAGATTTTTTCCTTCTTTCTTTCTTTTTTTCTTTCTTGTTTGCTTACTTTTAGATTTTTTCTTTCTTTTATCGTTTTTCTATTCTTTCATTCTTTGGAACTCCTGCTGTTCTTTCTTTTTTTTCAAAGATATATTTCCATTTATCTTCGTCATACCACACACTCTGAACATTTTTCTTTTCTTTCTTTCTTTTTTCTTTCTTTTCTTTCTTTCTTTCTTTCTTTTCTTTCTTTCTTTCTTTCTTTCTTTCTTTCTTTCTTATCTGCTTTTCATCACCGACTGGACTCTGCCCCTTCTCCCAGTGTCCTCTATGCCGAGAGACGCCATACAATTTCAAACCCTTTTCTGTAACGTGAAGCAACCAAAAGTGATTAAAGAATAATTGATTTAGATTTGCCAAACGCCTCAGAGAAATCAAAAATATTACAAGATTGATTTTCAACAGGAGGCGACACTACGCCATTTTTGTTTCGTTTGGATGAATACTGCTATGATATTGCCCCAAATCGACATGGGGAAACTTCAAACTTTTATTCAAGTAAAAAAAAAAAAAAAGGAACAATAGTTTTCAAGAGCTGGATAGGGAATTTTCTCCCAAATCCTGTAGTTTTCCTTTTCAAACTTTAGGCAGTCATCATTAAAGATATTTTTAAATTAATGGGATTTTTTCATCAGCATTTTCTTATGCCTTTCACTTGAAATCTAGCGGCAGCAAGATTTCGAAATAAATTAACATTGACCTACACGGTATTTGAGTTGATGAGTAGTTATTAATCTTGCTATGATTGTCTCTTCTTTTGTTATTTTCGGAAGGACAGTCAGAGCTTGTAATGATGGATATAATGGATATAATAGTCATTCATTTTCAGCAATAATTCTCAATTCTCTAAAAAGCTTTCTCGACTTCATTACCTTTTCAATCTTTGTTTTTCACTCGAGGATCTCTTGGGAGAGCTATCTTCAGTATTTGGCACATCTTCTTTTCGTGGTTGACGACGATTTAACAGGATCTGTCGCCCGAGGGTAGCCCATTTCCATTCAACTTTTCATTCTTTAGAATCGCGTTTAGTTTGTTTTTTCTCATCTATGCCAACGATATATTAAGTCAGCTATGTGCCATGCGTGATACACGCTTAGGCGATCTTTCGATATATGACTGACGAGGCAGATTTTTTCTGGTCTGTCCTGCTATTTACCCATAGATGGGAGGAGAAAAAGATGGTATCAGTACGTAAGTTAATGTAATGGATTCAACTGGAATTCGAACTCGGCTCTCCGATTCCTCAGTCCGAGGGTTCATACCTTAACTTGCTGTATTTGTAAACGTACATTATCCTGTTTTTTTTTTTTCTGTGAAGCAATTCCAGATATTGTTAAATTTTGACTCGTATTTCTTTCATCGGACCTCTTTCCTCATTTTACTTCTCAGCAGTTTACTTTTTCAACTGTTTCTTTCATCCATTCTGGGTTTGTTTTTTTCTTTCTTTTTTCTTCCTAACTCATCCTTTCTTTGGAGTATTACGCCTGCCTCTCTTTGCTCTTACATTTTTTCATTCTTTTCCAATAACGCTTTCCTTTCTTGGACTGCAAATTTTTCTTTTCTCTTTCTTTGTTTTTTGTTTTTTTTTCATTTTTTTTCATATTTTCTTTCTTTTTATTCAATTTTATTCTCCGTTTTATATCTTTCTATCTATAACTATAATTAAAGAGTACGTGTCGGATACAACATTTTGTCGTTTCACTTGAGATTTAAAACAGTTTTTTTTCTCTGGGTTCATGTAGTTTATATCATTATAAAATGTGCTTATTGGAGAGAAAGGGTTGTGCGTTCAAACCTCACCAAGAATATATTCTTTAATTTCGTCCCGCGCTGTTTACTGAGGGATGCTATCAAATGTATCTACAATTAAGATGAAATAGATGAATAATGTTCATATACAATAGGTCAAATCGAAATGATTTGCACAAAAACAAATGGATCACCGCTTTTACCAAATTATGCAAAACTTTGTTCTCGTTATTAGCCAGCTTGTAAAGTTTGTCGATTGGATTATTTGTAATTTCATTTTTTTTTTATTTTTTGTTTCATATAATCCTTTACCAATTGACTAAATTTAACCTCATTTTATGCATCTTATATAAATGTTCACCATTCAGCATTTTGGCGTTGTGTAATGGTTGGCAATCTTGCCTCGCTATATCAATTACAAATGTGCAGTGATTTCGATTTTCACTGGGTGCTCCATAATTTCGGCCTTGTGCCACATCTAAGCGACGCTTAGTTAATCGCTATAAAAATATTAACCCATGCCGAAAAACAGGAATCACGTGCTTACATATCTTCATCGGATCTTGACTAAATATATATATATATATATGTGTGTGTGTGTGTGTGTGTGTGTATATATATATATATATATATATATATATATATATATATATATATATATATATATATATATATATATATATATATATATATATATATATATATAAATATAATAGAAAGGAACAGATAGTAAGAAGACATTTTTAAAAAAGCCAAAACAGAACGACCGGTTTCGTCCCAGGACTTATCAAGTATTTATTCTGGGAATTTAAAAGCTTTTAAATTCCCGGAATAAATACTTCATAAGTCCTGGGACGAAACCGGTCGTTCTGTTTTGGCTTTTTTAAAAATGCCTTCTTACTATCTGTTCCTTTCTATTATTAAATTCTGTACCACAAAAAACTTATTTAAATGTATGTATGTATGTATGTATGTATGTATGTATGTATACTGTCAAGTGCATACAAAAGCTTTCTCAGATCGAAGGACAAAGATGGCTTCGAGAAAATGAAGCCTGTAGCTCTAGGTGAAGGTCGTCTTTCGTCGACTCTTATGGGCTGGCGATACAGAATGACAAAGAACAGCATCAAATAACAATAAAATTACATCACTTATGGACATTCAACTGCAGCAACAACTAAAATGAATAGCACATAAACTTGATTAGAAAATAATTGCATAATTAAGATGCTGACGTTCCACATTATTCCAAAGAAAAAGTCACGAAGGGCCCGCTCATCAATACTGGGAACATTAGTAATATTTACTAAACTTGAGAATTGATTTATTTGTGTAAGTGGATATCGATTCTTATGCGACATTTAATGT
The DNA here is from genome assembly GCA_963932145.1 of Acanthosepion lycidas. Classification (NCBI taxonomy): domain Eukaryota; kingdom Metazoa; phylum Mollusca; class Cephalopoda; order Sepiida; family Sepiidae; genus Acanthosepion; species Acanthosepion lycidas. The sequence goes on from OZ010573.1 coordinate 9,921,843, forward strand.
CGAAATTTAATTTTCTTGGGAGATTTCAAGTAATAAAAATCGATATATGTTATTTTGCTTTCGCAGTTTAATACATAGTAAATGATGCACAACATTTGTGAGTATACATGTTTGTGGTGTGGACATAATAACAAGAAGCAATGATATCTGTGTTTTATGTTGTAGTTTTGTTGCAGTTATATTTTGAAATACAGTTTAAGAATTTGAAGGATCCTATAAGAGTTCTTTCATGTCAGTTGTCTGGGTGATTTTGTTGGCTCCATATCAACCTCTATGGGTTATTTAATACCGAAATGTAAATATTTTTACGTAATTTTATGCTTTCAGAGTAAAAGTATGCTTTTTAGATATACATTTTATAAATCATAAAATATATTATGAATTCTACTCTAAAAATTTAATTTCATATTTTTTTATTGTTGCATTGTCATTTTCTGACAAAAATGTATTGTTGGTCATTTTATTATAGAAATGTACTCTTTATTTTTTTTTTTGGGGGGGGGTCACTATTTGCCCAGACATGGGACACTAACGGTGCTATCCCTCGAGTCAAGGTGGACCTGAAAACGAGAGCAATTAAGAGGTGACTCCAAAACCTCCAATATCTCGATCTGAGGCCTTGCAGTTGAATGTAGTTTATAACCTTACCCAGGACAATTAAACTTGAGAAATCTATTAGCTTGCGAAATGTTTTAATGGAAAGATTTCATAAATTTCAGCCGAGGCCCACACTGACTGCTTGGTCAATGAATGCCAAAAGTTTCCTCAAGAGGAAACAACTAATATTACCATTACCATTCAACGGGGATAAAACAGCAAATCTTTGCTGTGTTTGGATATTCTCAAGTTAATATTTGGCATATTTTTCTCTCATCCGAAAAAAAAAATCAATTTTTTGTACTGCAATGATATAAAAAGCGTTGAACCGACCCTGCATTCAGAATTATTGAATTCTCCATCCGATCTTTGAACTTAAGAACCAATTTTCACTCCAGATGGCCACATCAATCCTATTCTCAGCAATTTCCAACCATGTGTAATTTCATTTGGAAAACAAATGCTTTTTTAGAGATAGATTGTCAGCAAGTGTTTTGTCTGATTTTAGGACTTTTTGTAGTAAAGGTCAAAAGCTCAAAGTTGATATGTTTGCATTATAAATGTTCAAATGATATGCTGTATATTATTCGTACTTAGATGCTATTGTTCCGACATCTAGGGAAAGAACTCCTTCATTCTGTCTACGTTAATAACTATAGGCTTAAATGTTTGATCAGTAATTTATATTTTAAAATTATATACATGTCTGGTGGATGAGGCAAACACTCGGTTTGGGGCTTTTCAAAAACCTGATGCTGGAGGAGCAACCCTAATATACATAGTTGGCGAAAAGCGAGGAAAAACTTATCAGAAGCTATCAAAAACAAGGGCGGATTGAAGAGAAGTACGTGTTTTGATTATAGAAGTGGAAAGAATCAGTATAAATATCACAATATTCAATGGAATATGTGGGAATTAAAAATATGCTGACTATATATATATATATATATATATATATATATATATATATATATTAACTGATTTAAAATATGGTTTTTCCGCTACACAGTAATAACCATGTTTCAAAAATGGAAGCTAAAAACTTTAAATTTAATTTTGTAATTAAATTAAAAGCATTAGTTCCATTTCATCTTCAAGCGAATATTGGAATAACTTATTTTAAATTTACTTAGTTTTAAACACATACATACTAGACAAGGGGCGGTAGTGTGTTCATTTTTATGAATTATTTTTGTATCTAATATAAGTGAATAAAAATGAACACGCTATCGCTCCTTGTCTGAATGATTGAATTTCTCTGTATCCTTGGAACAAGGAATTATGAATTTATGCGTTTGCTTTAAACCAAAGTAAATTTAAAAATAAGTTATTCCAATATTCGCTTGAAGATGAAATGGAAGTAATGCTTTTAATTTAATTAAAAAATTAAATTTGAATTTTTTCGCTTCCATTTTTGAAACATGGTTATTACTGTGCAGCGGAAAAAACATATTTTAATTAAGTTACTTTATAATATTTTTGCTCTATAAATTTACATTGAGCACTGTTTTGTAAAAATAAAAATAAAAAATATCAAAAAGATCACCTGATTATATTTCTTACTGTTATTTCTTTATATATATATATATATATATATATATATATATATATACAAGAGGGTGAAAAGCAACATCCAATTTTATATATAAGTAGCCAGTCAGGAGTCCAGACTTAAAACTCTATGATTTTTTCCTTTGAGGCTGGTTAAAGGAGTGAGTATACTATATCAAACCAGGACTTTGGAAGAACTTGAACGGCGAATACAATAGGTTATGTCCTCCAAACCACAAGAGTTCCTGGTGAAAAAGCTGGTAGCGATATCTGGTGCACATGTCAAATTTAAAAAAAAATAAAACTCATGCAAAACGCTTTTCTCTCGAATCCATTTCTTGTAAAAAAAAATAGAATTAATAAATAAATTACAAGTGTTTTAAACTGGGGAGTTACTTTTCAATCACTCTATGCACACACAACACACACACACATATATATATATATGCATTTTTTAAGAAGTGTTTTTGGTTTTCGGAATTTTATTTAATCTGTACCAACCCTGTACATGTACGTATGTATGTATACATGTATGTATGTATTTATATATTTATCCTTCTATCTATCTATCTATCTATCTATCTATATATATATATATATATATATATATATATATATATATATATATATAATTAAGACATTTTTATGTTTATACATTCTTTTTATAGATACAAATATTTAAGTAAATGCACTGTTTATAAAAATTCTATAAAAAGAATGTATAAACATAAAAATGCCTTAAAATTATTGTCGGACTTTGTCCATTTCATACTATATATATATATATATATATATATATATATATATATATATATATATATATATATATATATATGGAGAAATATAGTCTTAAGATGTGCTATATTTATGGGATAAAGTGCTCAATATCAGAGATAGAGCGTGTGTAAATATAAAAGTGAACATAGAAGTCAACACTTTGATACGACAGTCTGTTTCATGCTAGATGCAATCGTCAGGCCACGAGTCCTGTTATTTTTCTCGGCTATGTAAATATATACGGGTCAGTGGTGCATTGTGGGTAGTTTATTTTGGCTGTTATTTTACCGGAAGTCGTTTATTTGTTTATTTATTTATTTATTTGGGTTAAATTATTTTGCTTGTTTTTATTTATTTTTATTATTATTTTAATCTTTGTTATTATTAAGGTAGTAAAAATTTTATTATATCCCTTATTTAATAGTTTTGTTTTAGTTTGGGAAGATAATTAAAGCTCCTTATTCAACTTTGGGGTTGATTGTTGTAGTTTATTCTAAATATTATTTTGGCGGGAACATTTTTTAATTTGTTTATTACTTCATGTATTTGGATTGATTATCTTTATTTGTTTTTTCTAACGGTTAGTTTATCGGGATCAGATTGTTAGTTTATTTATTTATTTGGATGAATTTAGGTGAATTTATTTTACTTGTTATTATTTATTTGTTATACTGTATATTTTTTCTTTTCGGTTTTCGATTTTTAAGTGATGTAGTATTTTTTTTATCGTGATATAATAGTTATAGTTATTTTTTTTCGTCCGATTTTTGGTTTTTGTAGTCTAATATTTTGGTCATAATGGTTTGCTAATTTGTTTATTATTTACTACTCTTTGTTTTTTTTATTCTATTTCGTCTATTCTAACAGACGTGATTTGGTAATTTGTTTGGGTTAATTTATTCTTCTTATTTTATTGCCATTTTTTATTTTATTTTTTTAATTTATTTTATTTTTTCCGTTTTCGATTTTTAAGTAACGTACTAAAAATTTGTTTTCATGTCTGCATTTTGAAATGAGCTCGGATCTTTTATTTAATACTTTATTTTGGTCTGGGAAAATAATGATAGCTATTTTTTCCTCCAAGCAAAATTTGCAAGTTTTTGATTAGTTGCTGTAGGCTAATGATGTTTTCCTTATTTTCCAAGATATTTTGGGGGGGTGATATATATATATATATATATATATATATATATATATATATACATATATATATATATATATATATATATATATATATATATATGTAAAATTAAAATAAAATTATTTTATATGAAGTTGGTTACTTTCTTATTTTTTCTAAATTTTTAAAGCTAATTTTATTTCTTCTTCAATAAGATACTTTGAGACGCCATTGTTGATAAGTTTTTGATTTATGTTGCTTAATTGTCTCTAAAGAAATGTGTATTTGTGATATTGATTGATAGAGATTTAACTAACATAAGACAAGCAGTTATCAAAAATCATTTCCAAATCGTTTTTTTTTTTATGCAGAAATAAAATTGGCGTTAACGGAATTTAGAAAAATAATATAATCAATTAAACTGATATATACAGAAATAATGAGCGTCCTGGGTAAGACGATAAACTACATCCAACAGCAAAGGCTCTGGTCAGGAGAATTTGAGGAGCGTGACAATCCCTCTTAATTGTTCCTGGGTCCACTCTGACCCGGGGTGGTAGCACCTATTATGGTCCCAACTATAGGTAAATAGTTGAACCCAAAACTGGGGGTAAAACACTATGAAAGTGTAAAAAATAGGTTTAAATACCAGTATTAAATGTTTTGAAGGAAGAATTTTTACCAGCAATACATTTTTGAAGAAAATAAATATAGCAATATATTTTTGAAGAAAAGTATTAACAGCAATACATCTTATGAAAAAATATTAACTGTAATAAAAATGTTGTCGGCATTAAATAACACATTGAGCCTGATATGCCGTAAAACACACGAAAGGAAACGAAACCAAACTCTCTATCTATCTGTCTGTCTGTTTATTTAAAAAGAAATTTACTAGTAATAAAAATCTTGTCGGCATTAAATAAAACATTGAGCTTGATATGCCATTAAAACAAATCAAACGAAAGCAATCTCTCTCTCTCTCTCTCTCTCTCTCTCTCTCTATCTATCTATCTATCTATCTATCTATCTATTTAAAAAATATTACTAGTAATAATCTTGTCGGCATTAAATAACCCATTGAGGTGATATGACGTAAAACAAAACAAAATAAAACAATCTTTCTCGCCTATCTATCTATCTATCTATTAGGTTGGTGCAAAAATAATGACGTAATAATGTCGTTTTTGACGTATTTTTTAATCTCAAAAAACGACATTATTATGTCATTATTTTTGCACCAACCTAATATCTATCTATCTCAATCTATCTATCTATCTATCTCGCTCTCTCTCTCTCTCTCTCTCTCTCTCTCTCTCTCTCCCTATATATATATATATATATATATATATATATATATATATATATATATATACTTGAAAAACAATATTACCAGTAATAAAAATCTTGTCGGCATTAAATAAGCCATTGAGTTTGATATGCTGTTAAAACAAACCAATACAAAAATAATGACACCATTAAATTGCTTTATTTTAATTTTGAAATTTGGCATTAATGTCCCATTGTTTACAGTCGAAATAGTTAGATGTAACCATAAGTTCTTTAGTGAAATTTTATTTTTTTGTATTTTTTGCTTGTGGAACTCTCTTCCGGTTCCATTCTTTCCAGCCAACTTTGATCTTCAAAAACTTAAATGCATTATTCGTCTTCTTTTCTTTTTCTCATTCCTTAATAATGTTTTTCTTTTTCTTATTCGTTAACATTACGTAACGACGTGTGTCGTAATGGTTTTATTGCCTTATATGAGGTGAAATGATTAATAAAATGTTTTTATAAACATAGGTATTTTCATTTATAATACACACGATAAAATCGGGCATAACTTTTGTTTCAATGGGAAGTACTACATACCGAATCTCCATTTTTGATGTCTCTTCACATAAGCCAAAAGTATTTTTTGTAACTGATCTATCTAATAAATATCACTAGAAATGGCCTTTCAGTAATTTAGGTTTGGGAATAGCTAACCAATTGAAATCATGTGCTCTTCATTTATTTGCTCAAATTGCCGTCACATCTCAAATTCAATTCCGCGATTGATCTAAGAAATGTAAAATTGACTCAAAAGACTCTTGTCCTATCGACAGGAATTTAGTTTTCTCAGTATTAACCAATTTCTTCTTATGTTCTTTTATTATGTGTTCATATATTTCATCGAAAGACAAGTACACTAAATTTCTTAGGTAGACCATTAAAAAGAATTTCATTAAATGTCTACACGCCTATCTGCAGCCATGAATATGTACCCATGATTTCATTGTAAGGAACAAATGCTTTGCTTTATTTAAAATGTTTAATCCTAGTAGTCAAAAACTCTTACAGAAGTTAGCGAAAGAAAGCGATAAAAATGATTAAACAAGAAGAAAGAATGTATGGTTGTTAGATAAAAGATGAGAAGAAATTACGGATTACCAATTGGAGATTCCAAAATCAACTACGACTTTTAAATAATCTGGGAAGTGTTTTAACAGAGGACGGAAATAGCGACACTGAAAACCGACGCCATCTTTTTAAAGTAATATATCGTTGTGGTCGATACCCACGTAGAGCGTCGAGGGAAAGCTATCTATATTATCCATTCTTTGTATACTTAAATTACACTACCGTATATACTCGCATATCAGTCGACTTTTGAAGACCTAATTTTCAAGCTAATTTTAGGGGATCACATTATACATGACATATGCAATTAGTGTATATACTGCTAGCCCTGGCTTTGCCGTTGACCAAACTATATCGCCAATTAACCTCAAAATAAAGTCCCCAAAGGTAGCATGATAGGCTAGTATATACGGTAAATCTTTTTAATGTTTTTTTCTGAAAAAGGATTTATAAATCCCATGAATATTCGCCAACACAAGATAGGTCAATAAAAAAAAAATCAATGTGCTCTAAATCATTGATTTTATTGATTGAATTTGATATAAAATCAACATTCACTATTTTATGACTATAAATTGTAAAGGTAATATGACGGATTTTTTCGTAAGGAACATTCGATATAAATTCAAATGATATTCATGAGAGCTTGCTTTTAACATAGTATTTTCATGAAAGAGACTTCTCAAGTTGACAACATTTTATGGCTCTTTATATTGGGAATGATCATGGCTTCCGTGTTACCTTCTCTTTTGTATGCATAAGGTGTACTGTGACCCAAAGAAGGTTTTTTTACTGTATTTTCCAATGTTCAAATAAAATATCAAACCTAAGAATAAAAACATTTGTAAAAACTATCAGAAGTCCCCTTTTGTCCGATTTGAAATTCCTTGAGCAAGCAAGAAAAATACATAAAAATATTATAGAGATTTGGTCTCTCCTTCTCTCTCTCTCTCTCTTAATCGCATGTATTATAGGTATTTAACCGTTAATAAAAATACAAGAGCCATCGTCATAATACGTTAAGCGGTTTTTCATATATTGTAAGCAGCTTGAAATGACGTCATTAACCCATCCAAAAAAAAAAGAGTTAAAATTTTAACTCTTTAAACCCCAACTATATACTGTGAAAAAAAAAAGACAAAAGCGTTATGTGTTCTTCAATTTCCCATTCCTGAAGTCGAGTTCCTATCTATATATATAAAAAAGAGGATGTCTTTGTCTCTGTTTGTGTGATATCTTTTCACGTAAGATCCATCCAACCGATTTCGATCAAACTTAGCATACACATTGTACAATGTAAGAAACATGTTCTTAGTGTAAAACATCGATAATTTTTAAGAAAACAATAATAGATGAAATCGATCAAAAATCGATGAATTCAACTTTTTCCTTCTGATTTCCTTCAAACTCGCTATGTAGGTTACTTACATCATGATGAGTGCAAGGATACCTCATTTTTATTTCTACGCCACAGTGTTTAGCGAAAAACAACGAAAATTAAAAAATCAATTTCAAAAGAAATTTTAAACATAAACTCCCTCAATTTTCAAACAATCTAATACGACCTTCACTCAATTGTAGCCGACAAAAAATTGATTGTTTAACAGTCATTTAACTTGATAAGTTAGTACACCCATATAGTGAAGAGACGCATAAATAGCGAAAAATGCTGCTTATTACTGGTTTCTTATATTTTGTTGATCTTTCAACCAATTTTCATCAAACTTAACAATTGCTTTATAAATGTATTGTCTTTTACATCCCTGGTAGCACACTGACAAATTGAATTTCAAAAACTCCAAAATAATTGCGGTCTGAAATGCGTATTCATTTAGAATACCAAAGTATATTTACACTAAATATGCAATAATAAATCTTTATTGAATATGTAGTGTATATATATATATATATATATATATATATATATATATATATATATATATATATATGTATATATTATTGAATATGTAGTGTGTGTATATATATATATGTGTATGTATGTGTGTGTGTATATATATATATATATATATATATATATATATATATATATATATATATATATATATATGTATATATATATAATCATAGTAGAAATATCATGATTCTAAAAACGGAAACAATATAATAATATAATAAATCCATAACATACATGGTAAACAACAATTTACAACAATTTACAACGATAGCACTTTATATTCGCATATTCCCATATATACATACATACACATATATACCTCTATACACAAATTACAGGTTTATAACTATATCTGTTTCCACCCATCCATCCATAATATTCTAAATTAACTGATTGAAAATATGTTTTTTTGGCTACACAGTAATAACCGGTGAAAACCCCTACCGTCCCTGAACTTAACTTCTTTTTCGAACGTAACTCATAATTGATATAACAATAGTGAATAAAAATGAACACGCTACCGCTCCTGTCTGAATGATTGGATTTCTCTGTATCCTTGGAAAAAGTAAATTATGAATTTATATGTGCGTTTAAAACTCAGGAAATTTAAAAATAAGTTATTCCAATATTCGCTTGAAGATGAAACGGAACTAATGCTTTTAATTTAATTATATAATTAAATTTGAAGTTTTTAACTTCCATTTTGAAACATGGTTTTGATTCCAGAAATACTTTGAAAAAAATATTACCAGAAATAAATATTTGAAGAAAAAAAAATATTACCAGCAATATGTTTTTGAAAAAAAACTATTACCAGCTATACGTTTTTGAAAAAAATAATATTACAAGCATTACGTTTTTGAAAAAATATTACCAGCAATACTTTTTTGAAAAAAATATTACCAGCTATACGTTTTTGAAAAAAATAATAATATGCTGTATGTTTTGGAAAAATAATATTACTAGGTATACGTTTTGGGAAAAATAATATTACCAGCTATACATTTTTAAGGAAAAAATATTACCAAAAATAGATTTTTAACAAAACGAAATTATTACCAGAAAAAAAAAAGTTGCCGGCATTAAATGACTCAATGAGGTGTTGATATGCCGTAAAACAAAACAAACAAACAAGCAGCGAATTAAATACGAAATCGGCACATTAAATTAGGTCACCACAAACTTTAAATTCATCTCTTAACGCTAAGGTTATATATCTTTCCCACCAGCCTTAAATGAACTTAAACTTACCTCTAACTTTTCCCGTCCTCTAAATAAGATATTAGCATTTCCTGAATTTAACCTGGAGTAAATTATTCCATTGTTATATGTGATTTAAAGGTCTGAAAATTTGAGAGCTATTTTTTTCTTGATTTCATGAAATAAAAATTATTATCTATGGATTTTTTTAATCGTTTGATAATTCTTAATTAATTATTTTGCTCTATCTGTTGACATAGAGCTATCGCTTCTATTGAAGACGCTTCCTCGGGTGCATTTTTGTTGCTTCCGTACCAACAGAGTCCAACTGTGGTTTTATCCTGCAACTATGCTGAGCAGACCTTACTTAAAGTTTCTGTCAGAGAGCTTATCTAGTGTGATCAACAATCTGTCAAGGCCAGCACACTCAAAGCCTCGGTCACAATGACTTTTGACTTCGTGTTACCACGGCCATCGACGGCTCTCAACGGTTCCATCTACCCAATTTCAATCACAAGTCAAACGGTGCCCTGTTTTTCAGACACTTTCCAAATGTGCATATTATAACCTCGCCGTGAACTTTTTTAAGCTTTTGATATACAGACACAATATATAGAATCATATATATTCACTGTAAAGACGGAAGTTTGGTCGATGTAAGGGTATCAGCGTTTAAAAGCTAATCAACGAACCTTGATGGGTAAAATGTGTACAGAAGTATCCTGCTTTTTTGAGTATCTCAAGAACATGTTGCGCGTCATGGATATGACTTTACCAAAACCGTAGTGGACCATATTTCATAGCTGAAGAGACACACAACGTTAAGCCATCACTGAGTTCGTCTGTATTCTCTTCGACAATCTTATTTGTAAGAGCTGAGAATAATCTTCGTAACATTTTCTTTTTTTTTTTCTATTTTTAAATGCAGACACATCATTCAAGTCTTCCAGCCTCCAGCACAATTCAAATTTCGACCCCGCATAGTGGAACTCACCCTAAACAATATTACGGACAAGGCCGCTGATAGCTCTTCTGAGATAAGAAATGGCACTTTGTTTCGACAAGTAGTGAAAAGGATACTGAAATATTCATGTGTATTTTAATATAATATGAACTGGATGGTATAATTTATGGCTACACCTTTCTTTTTTCACCAGAACAAGAGCAATTTCATTCGGGGGTCACTGTGTCCGCTCTTCCTATGATATCTGAAATTAGCAGCGACACAGAACCAACAAATATCAATGACAGTTTTTTAGACCAACGGCATTAGTTGTAGGTTCGGCCTCCCATCGATGGCGTTGGACACGTTGGGGAATAGCAAGCGCGGATCATACCTAAATATAGACAAAACAAATATGACGCATATTCACAAAAGCAAAGTGATTTTAAACACAAGAATTCAACTGGAACAGAAATGTGTAAGATTTTACTCACCTGGGAATACCTAACAAATATAAGTAAATGTTAATCAGGTACACACTGATATTATGTTCTGTAACTTAAGAAAGGGAAGGTTCACTGATGACGTCTAACATTTAATAATTTTTGTACATCCACCTGCCTAAATTATTCAATTCATAATTACTTTCGCTCTTTCCATTTCTGCCTTCAGACACAAACACACGCATCTACACACACACACACACACAGATATATTATATCATAAAGAAACAATTTATACAAAGAATTAAATAACAATTTTAATGTATTTAATGGCGAAATCACTTCGCTTACAAGACTTAATAAGACATTAACTTACTGTCAATTCCCTGAATAAAATTTTTATATTCGAGTTGTTGTCAGATGGAAGACACTTGCCAAGTACTTTCGACAATTTCAAATTGTCATCGCCAGGGCGCAATTTTACCATAAATCTTGCTAAAAAAATAAATTATCTTCCTTTTTCTTTTTTCTTTTTCTTTTTCTTTTCTTTCTCTTTCTTTCCTTCTGCCCGACAACAAACCCTTGGACTTTTATCTTAGCCAAATGTCACCCGGGGCCTTCGCCAAACTAGTGGGTGGTCAATTGGACGTATTTGCATTCTTGGTGCCAATTACTGATCCGATAAAATAGTTTCGCTATCATAGCCAGCCCTGATAATAACCAGATGCTCCTCTCAATGATATTCTGCATATAGACAAAGGCTTAATCTTTCCTTCATGGTGGTCAGCGGACATTTTTGTTTTTCTCGGACAGTGCGTGATTAATTAATTTTTATATTTATCTCTTTAGAATTCTGCAGGAAGTCTCTTGTCCAAATTGAAAAAATCTTTTTTTTTTATCATTGCCATGAGCAGATTGGATATATCTTACTCGCCGCCCCGTAACATAAATCAGATTAAATTCTGTGTTTTACCTTCACGACAATGGAAATAAAAATCTTACCTCTTTCCCTGTCAGAAAAATAAAACCGCTAGTGTCCTTTTCGTGATGGCTTCTTATTACCTAAATTTAATTCTCGCCTTTCTTTTTTTTTCTTCTTTCTTTCTAGCGTCGTAAATAGTGTCACGCGGCTACAATTTATAATCAATATTACTAAAGATGTAATTCCGCTAAATGCAAAAAAGACATTTCTTCTTCTTCTTCTTCTTCTTCTTCTTCTTCTTCTTCTTCTTATTATTATTATTATTATTATTATTATTATTATTATTATTATTACTACGACTACTACTACTACTACTACTACTATATTTTTTGATATATACTACTATACAGGGTGCAATGGGTAAACTTTCGTATACATTAAGCAAGTATGAAAATAAAGCTGACATCTCATTTTTTCAGATGTATTTATTAAATTTACAGAAAAATATCTTGAAATACTAAAGATGAAATTTATTCAATAAAATCGGTATTGGCTTCATTCACGGCCTCCAGACGACTTCGGAATCTCCTGCAACTCTTCTGCGCAGTCTCCTTGTTTAAGTTAGTGAATGCTGCCATAATACTTGGCATCAGTTTGTCTTTGGTATTATCCGTTTTGTTGGTTTCTCGCTCAACTGTGCTCCGCGCATAATAATCAAGGAGGTGCAGTTTGAGGAGTTAGGTGGCCAGATGTAACGGATGATATTGTCCCAGAAATTATCAGATAGTGAGGACTGGTTCTCCTGCATTTATGTCATGGTGCAGAGTGCTGTTGCGAGACAGAGGGTCTTCCAGCAGCCAGGCTTTTGACACAAGGTAGTATTATCTCCTTAAAGCACTTGATGTAGGCCTCCGTGTTGAGTCTGAGTGCATCAGCAGCAAATTTGGGAGTTCTTTTCTTATCAGAATGATCAGAGTGTGTTTTCCGAGCTACTGTAGCTTCGTAATCATCATTATGCTCATTGAACTCTTTCTGAATTCTCTTCACCGTCCTTCCAAATTTCTAGAGGAGTCAACTGCGCCATGGTGCCCTATTTCTTACAAACGGTGCCCAACTGACCGTTGTATACTTTGCAGTCGACAAAATGAAAAACAAACAACGCGGATGCACGGAATGAAAAAAATTAAGATAGCGACAATTTACCCATCGCACAGGTAATTAATGAAATCATGAGAAAAATGTGATCAAATATTCGGTTAGTACACAATTTCGTAGTATTTGAACAGACGATTTTGTTTCACACGTGACTCGAACATGCACATATTCTGAAAAGTGACATTTCAACGACTTTACGTCTGATTTGTGCGTCCTGGGTATGACGATAAACTACATCCGCGCCCAGGTTAAGACGATAAACTACGTCCAACAGCAAGGTCTCTGATCAGGAGGCTTTGAGTAACGTCGAATCTCCTCTGAATTTCTGGTGTTCCCAGGTCCACCCTGAACCGGGGTGGTAGCACCTTTTATGGTCCCAGCTATGGGCGAATAGTTAACCCAGAAACTGACGGAAAAGGCATTATAAAAGTGTAAAAATAGGTTTTAATACCAGAAATACTTTGTAAAAAAATTATTACCAGAAATAAATTTTTGAATAAAAAAAATATTACCAGCAATATGTTTTTGAAAAAACTATTACCAACAATACGTTTTTGAAAAAATATTAACAGTAATACGTTTTTGAAGAAATATTACCATCTATACGTTTTTGGAAAAAATAATATTACCAGTTATACGCTTTTGAGGAAAAATATTAACAGAAATCGATTTTTGAGAAAACAAAAATATTACCAGAGAAAAAAAAATTTTTAAAAGTTGTCGGCATTAAATGATTCATTGACGTTGATATGCCGTAAAACAAAACAAACCAAACCGTCTGATTTGTATTGGGCTTGTGTATTATTTTTTTCAAGTTAAATTCCAAAATGAGGGTAAATAATAAGAATTTTCATCATATAAATTTATTTTATTTATGGATGGTAAAACACTTTGACAACAGCAAAAATTATACATGCGATTTATGAAGGTGTTGCCTTCACTAAGATTACTCTTTGTAAGTAGTTTGATACTTCCGCAGTATCAGAATTTTAATTCCGACAAATGGACCGATTAAAAGCGTCCGGAATTGATCCTGCCGAAGACGCTGCTCTACTATCAGGACGACGCAAGATCTCATATCTTTTTGCTGACCCAACCGAAATAGAGATTGGCTGGAATGTCCTACTTCACACGCCGTATTCACCTGAACTCGTATCTAACCCTAACCCTAACTCTAACCCTGACATTGCATCTTCGGATTACTATTTATTTCGATTCCTAGAAAATTCTCTTAATGGGAAGAAAAACGCGAAGATCTGCGAGGATGGAATCATGAAGTTGGCTGAAAGATGGTGAAATGTAATGGAATAAAACAGCATATACGTGATTAAATAAATGCAAATATTTAAATAATGTCTTCGAAATTCACTTAAAATACATTGCGAATATTTATACCCATATAATACCATACTTTTCGATGATCGTTTTTTTGGTCATGTCGCCAGGTGTTTTTGCTTCTCTAATATATCAAAAGAATTAACGGTGAAACATGTCACAACTCTAAAGCACTGTTTCCGAATACGCCTACACATGTTCATACTTACGGTACAGTTACCTTGCGCTTGGTCTGTTGTAAAGCGAAATAAATGTTGCTATTATGTTATGTTTCTCCAAGTGCATAGCTTTTATACTCACCAATGGCAAGAGAGGTGATTTGCACACATTATAAAGTGGTTTGTACATACGATAAAAAGAAACAAAAACATTACATTATGAAATAGAAAATTAATACTCGAAGATATTATCTTTGGCGACTGGAAATGTCATTATAGGCAGGTTGATAGTTACTACATTATCTCGATAGTAAGCAACAGTACGGCGTTGTTCGGCCCTGAAAGCATCTCTAATACGCAAAAAGTTAAGACTATAGAATCAGAGTTTGCTTTCTGACCATGGTTTTGAATCTTCCCATAGTCGATCTATCTGACTTCTGCAGATGATCCATTGGGAAGTGTTCGTCAACAATTAATCAGTTATGTGCCATACGTGATATATGCTTAGGTGATCAGGTATCTTTCTACATGACTTTCGACGGTGATTTTTTTCTCGCAGAAGATTGCCATTTTTCTGCAATAGACCAGTTACCATCTAAGGCTATAGAACTAGGTTTGTCCAGCTATTTACCCATAGCTGGGTGGGGAGAAGAAGGGGATTCATACTTTTCCAAAGGTTATTAACACTTAAGTGAATATCAGTCAGTTATGTGTCATGTGTGATACACCCTTAGGTGATCAGGTATCTTTAGATACATGACTGGTGAGGCAAATTTTTCCCGCAGTAGGTTGTCATTTCTTTCTGCGGTAGACCAGTTGCCACCCAATGCTATAGAACCCGGCCTGCCCTGCTATTTACCGATGGCTGGGTCGGAAGAAGAAGAGGATTTATACCCTTCTCAAGGATATTAGCATGTAAGTGAATATCAGTCAGTTATGCGTGTCATATACGCTTAGGCGATCATGTATCTTTCTACATGGCTGACGAGGGGGATTTTTTCACTCAGCAGATTGCCATTTCTTTCTGCGGTAGACCAGTTGCTATCCATTGCTATAGAACCCGGCCTGTCCTGCTATTTACCGATGGCTGGAAGAGGAGGATTCATACCTTTCTCAAGTAAGTGTATGTAATGGATTCGACTGTAATTCGTTGGCAGTTCCCCGATTCTTCAATCCGAGCCGCTCTCGATTTTTCCACCGTATCAACCATATCACCTGTTATATATACACTCTGAGTGAAGCTAGGCAGACATCACTATTCGGAAACGGTAGCTGTTAATAGGGGCGGGGTCTAGGTAACAGTGCTTCCATTGTTCATTAATAAGTCGGTTATACTGTTAGAAACATGAGATTATTTTTTGATAACCGTGTGCGAAATAAGAAACATTTCTTTGTAGATATTACAAGACGGACATACCAATAATTATAGAATCATTCATCGACATTACGAGTTCGGTCAGCGTCAATTGATGATCATCTATGACTATGCTACATTGCTGATGAAGGAATCAGTTTAGTTGAACAAAATCTTGAAAAACAACATTCGGGAAGTTAAGAGAGAGTCTTAAAAATATCCCAATGTTTGGAGGTCCTGCAACTGCCACCATCAAAGAAAATATTGATTGTGTTGACCACATGGTGACAGATGACAGGCCATTTGCTAAAAATCAAATAGCCAATACTATTAGCATATCTTGTGAGAGCGTTGTGAATATTCTACGCAATGAACTTGACATGAAGATTCCTGCTTTGAGTGCTCGAACATTTAGCCGATGGACATTTAACCGAATGAACATTTAGCCGAATGGACATTTAGCCGAAAATGTAGTGGTCTACTTACATATATGTCACACTCTTTATTGTAATCTGTAATTATATTTATTTACTGAATTAATTTATTTTTGACAGGCTTTTTTAAAAATCTATTCTGTATATATTATATGTTACTTCAAATATTACTGTAAGATGATGAGTATTTTGAGAAAAATCACATTTTACTAGAGCAAAAATCTAAACCTTTTACGATATGAAAGATCTTTCAATTTCGCTTTTAATGATCATTATCTTAAAGGGATGAACTAGCTTTTGCCTTACTGTTAAATATGAATTTAAAAAGGTGCTATTTTTTACCCAAATACACTCAATTAATTTAAAAAAATACTAATTTCAATAAACAAATATTGAAATAAGAAAATTTAGATTTAGTATTTTAATCACTTGAAATTCCGTGGTAATTATTAGTCCTATTCTACCTTATAATACTACTAATTAAAATAATTAAAGTATTACTTGTTACTATTTTTACTTGTACTTTTTCGGTGAAATGTCCGTCGGCCGAATGTCCGTCGGCCAAATGTCTCTCGGCCAAATGTCTCTCGGCCGAATGTCCGTCGGCCAAATGTCTCTCGGCCAAATGTCTCTCGGCCAAATGTCTCTCGGCCAAATGTCCGGCCACGCTGCTTGGTGGGTGGCACATGTTCTGACATCAAAAGCACAGCAGACTTAGCAAATCATAAGAAAATCTAACATGCGTCCTTGAACGTTTCCTAACCTAGACTGAGTGTCGTGTTCATCACTTTGAGCCTAAAATAATACCTAGAGTAGAAACACGGCTTATCTGCTCTAAAGAAAGCTGAGTTCGGTTTTCTCTACAGGGAAAGTGATAGCCTCAGTTTCTAGCGATGCAAAATGCATTGTGTTTGTTAATGGAGAGTTCTATGTCAATTTGTCTAGCAATGACTCCTCTTCGAAATATTAGGTTATCTGTTGATGAGAATGTGCCAATTAAAGACTATGGTTTGTGGATATTCCAACGTGGACGTGCTAAGATAAAGAATAATTACAAAAGGATCATCGCCATCGTAAAATCGTGAGTCGGTTCAGCGTAAATCGAAGATTATATGTCTCTATGTTACATTGCAGATGAATGCATTTCTGGATCCTCACGTAATTTATTTCTTTGAACAAATTATTGAAAAATAAAATAAAGTATATTTATAAAAAATTTCACTTCGTTTATTTGGGCCAGAACGCTGCTCATTTGGACCACAGTGATGAAGCCACAATTCTGCTTTTCTTGGATATCTCATTGCTTCTTCAGGCTCTAACGGTTGTGTAAATTTTATGAGAGAGGCACTTTATTTTTTGTATCCACAGTAATATGAGACATTTAGTGCATGTAATTTTTTGATAACCCTATAAGTTCTATGCGAGTTAAAGGGTTCTCATTATTTGACAAAATTGCTCTGACATTATGTAGCGAAATATAAACACGAAAACATCTCAAAACCAATTTGTTCGCTGCTAGTTTAATCATTTCTAACATGCAGAATCTCAATACGACCGACTGTTAAAAGAGGGTCATTTGAAAGTGCATCGTATTAAAATTAATGACGAACAGGCATGTATGTATTAGAGCTGTCAGCGCCAAAATGAGGGTGAATCCTCTAAACATATAATTCTTTAAAAATGAGAGCAAAATATAAAAGCAAACCTCAGAAGACTGAGTAGATGAAGTGGCTACACCCAGTTTTTAAAAGGCAAATAAAATGGAAGACATGGAATATGGAGATGGGTTATGATGATATATGCAAGAAGAACAGACACTTACCATTGCTATACGCCTAAATCGATCATGTGAAATCAGATAGGAAACTAAGACAATGTTCATAACTCAGTCTTCCATTATCAATGAACGCTGAGAAAGGGCAATAGATAAATATATAACATTAACTGTACAGCAGAAAAACTATATTTCTTAAATATAACTTACGTATTTATTGTAGATTATTTTACTGTGTGTTTGTTCAAGTCTTATTGCTTTAAATCGATAATAGAAGGTAATCTATTTTATCATTTCACACCAAGAAAGCCACTAAGACGTAAGGGGTCACTGAGATTGAAAGAAACAGAGAAAACTTAATTTAAAAAAAGAGGTCAATACAAGAACAAGGTTCAAGTTGTCAGGAATCTGTTGCAGATAGATAGATAGATAGATAGATAGATAGATAGATAGATAGATAGATAGCTATTAGAAACCTTAGATATATAGATGGATAATGAACAGAATGAGATAGATAGATAGATAGATAGATAGATAGATAGATATTGATAAACGGATTGAGATAGATAGAAATGGACACATTGAGATAGATAGATAGATAGATAGATAGATAGATAGATATTGATAAACAGATTGAGATAGATAGATAGATAGATAGATAGATAGATAGATAGATAGATAGATAGGTATTGATAAACAGATTGAGATAGATAGGTATTAGATAGATAGATAGATAGATAGATAGATAGATATGGACGGATTGAGATAGATAGATAGATAGATAGATAGATAGATAGATAGATAGATAGAAAGCTATTATAAACCTTAGATATATAGATGGATAATGAACAGAATGAGATAGATAGATAGATAGATAGATAGATAGATATTGATAAACAGATTGAGATAGATAGAAATGGACACATTGAGATAGATAGATAGATAGATAGATAGATAGATAGATATTGATAAACACATTGAGATAGATAGATAGATAGATAGATAGATAGATAGATAGATAGATAGATAGATAGATAGATAGATAGATAGGTATTGATAAACAGATTGAGATAGATAGGTATTAGATAGATAGATAGATAGATAGATAGATAGATAGATAGATAGATAGATAGATATGGACGGATTGAGATAGATAGATAGATAGATAGATAGATAGATAGATAGATAGATAGACATGGACGGATTCAGATAGATAGATAGATAGATAGATAGATAGATAGATAGATATTGATAAACGGATTTAGATAGATAGATAGATAGATAGATAGATAGATAGATAGATAGATAGATAGATAGATAGATAGATAAAGCGAATGAAGATATTTTTTCGTGCGACGTCTTTCGTACATTAGGATTTTATTGGACAAATTTATTTATATGTTGGTGCGACTATACATGCGCACAAACGAAAGGGAAACCCTAAGAATCTGAAATTAAAAATATTTTTATTTAATGTAATTTAGGGATATAATTGAGCTGATTTCATTTAGGTTCTTTTTACTTTGTGTTTATTTTAACGCTTCCTATATTTCAAATTCTGACGAGGGGGTAGCTTTTTATTTAATAACGTTCTTCGAATATCCAGGCCAGTAGGCGAAAAGAAATATATTGCTCACAACAAACGAGCGTCTACTTAAATATGGGTATCCACTAAAAGTAACGTTTAAATTGATAAAAATATGTCGGATAAAGAATTAAAACATCCATTATATCCGATGCGATGAGAACGAAAGTAATGTATAAATGCCAATGTTCCCACCATTAATCCAAAAGAGGGCTCTCGATACCGATAATAGATCGATAATTATTCCTTTATTATAATTTTATCATATAGACAAAACCATTTAACTCACTCCGTTTCAGTAAATGGAAAAAGAAAGTGTTGTTTCACATACAGCTTGTCTACAAGCAGGATTTTTCATAACCATTTTCGATTCTCACCCGTCGAAGTGAAGTTGAAATGCACTGAAACAAAGTTGCATCTTTGTAGTGAGTAATATATATATATATATATATATATATATATATATATATATATATATATATATATATATATATATATATTATATTTTTTTCATTTAGTCAAAACCATTTTACTCCCAATTAACTTTGAACATGGATATAATATCTTGACTGTGTTTTGAAACAAAAAATTAAAACATATTATAAAACATACATACAACAAACTATTTCTAATTTTAACAGTTAAAATATTTCATCCTTGAAAATGGCTAAATGTACAGCCGAAAGCGCTCGGAAAAAAAGAACAGTTTTCATACAATTTATTATCCGAAAAGAAAACAAATATTAGATCGCATGAGAAATAGTATAAAGCACCTTGTCTGTCGTTTTCAATGAAATGTACATGAAAGAAGGATTGCTGCGTAAATACATACATACATACATATATATATATATATATATATATATATATATATATATATATATATATATATATATATATATAAATGAGAAAAAGAACAGATGGGGTAAAAATCCAGCTCAATACAATGTAGAGCAGCTGGACATTATTCTGAACTCTAAAAATTTTTTTCTTATCTTATCTTCCGACCTTGTTGTTTTGTTCATTTTTATATAATCTTATGCGCACCATCATGGTATCAACGTATAAGACAGAAGCCATAGGTTTATAAAGAGATCACGGCCTTATGTTGGTGAAAAAATCTACAAAAATTAATATTTACAAAATCAAGGAATCAATTCATACGGAATTTAACATTCTAAACCTAAAAATTATAATAAACACAAATTTAAAAAAGTAGATTTCCTCGATGTAACCTAGACTTAATCAATGATACATATGAACCTTATATGTAAAATAATACAATTCCATGATATATCCAGTCAAATTCAAATCATTCTTCTTCCATAATCAAACACATAACCTCCTCCATAGAATATAGAATCAATAATAACTCTTCCAGTGAAGATGTATTTTATAAACATATCGAAAATAGGGGCTATAAGTGACGTGACATTAAATATAAAAATGATATGTGTGTGTGCATATGTGTGTGCATGTGTGTATGTATGTATGTATGTATAACAGAAAAAAATTGTTTTCTCCATATTACTTGACTAAAAATACGTTCTGTTAATATGGAGGAGATATTTTAATAAAAATTGTTCACCCTTTCAGCGAAAGTGAAGCTGATCTTATGGTAGGCCATTAATTTGTACGGAGATAAAGAAGCTTTTGCATGAGAGAAGATTCATAGCAGCGTTAAACAGCCTAAAATGCAATATCTCGGCCTCCGTATTAATAGGAAACGACTTTCTTATCAGTGAAATATTGATTTCAGATAATAATAATAATAATAATAATAATAATAATAATAATAATAATAATAATAATAATAAAGGGTGGTCTGAATGTGCATATTTATATAAATTCAATTTATACACATAAAAACAGAACCATATGATATCTCTTTCTCTCTCTCTCTCTCTCTATATATATATATATATAGAGAGAGAGAGAGTGAGAGAGAGAGAGAGTGGGACAGAGACAAAGAGAGACAGAGAGAGAAAGAGATGGAAAAAGAGGGAAAGAGATAGATAGATAGATAGATAGAAATGCTAATATTAAATAAAGAATATATATAACAATATTTACGAAGCTACCGCAGTTTAATTTCCACGACGCCGAATCATAGGTTGGAACCTCATGTGTTCAGTAACGTTATTATATAGGTTTACGATAATATTTACGAATATTAGTCAACCTGGAGGTAAAAATTGATTTAGGTGTAGGCTTTATTTATAGTAGATTTATTCAAGAGGAGAAATTGCGTCTAAAAAATGAACTATTATATAAAGAAAATTGAATGCGGAATAGTTAGTATAATTGTAGTATAATATAGTTATTGTGTTTTGTTAGACAAAACAAATATAACCTGAACTTTCTCTCTTTTTTACAGTCGACATAAAGTTATTGAAGGTACTTGGTTGCTCGTTTTGCACACTGATTTGTTCCAGGAATTTCCAATTTCTATGGTTTGGGATTCCCTAAATTTTTCGATGTATTTTTGTGAGCATTTAAGCTTCTACAAATCGTATGATAATCATCGAAATTGTAGATTTTTTTTCCAATAAACAAATATTCCGCCCATCTGTAAAAGATGAAGCTATAAATTTCGAGTACCGTATACCTTTCTCTGGTAGAAGTATAAATGCCAAAATAGCTAGTATTTCTGTAGAATTCAATCTTGCATTACTTATTTTTTGAAACATCACTTTCCGAAACCTTCCAGTGTCTTCAAAATAGCGGAAACTTCGTTAAATGTAACAGAAATTTCACATCATCACGCCATTCTGCTTTATCAGCAATATTCTTCTTTTGCTGTTCGTAGTTATTTACAAGTTCGCAGGTAAATGGATATTCGATCTATCAGGTCGTCATCGATTATTACGCGAAGAAGTCGCTGAAAAACATGATGTTGACAGCCAATGAATTGTGGTTCGAGTTTCTTTTGTGCAAATCGTCTTTGTAACTGAACGACAATCCCATTCCTGCTTCCAGTGTTCACATTTGTAGTGTCTGCAGCAATCATCTTCAGACTCTTCCATAAATTCTATTAATCCAGAACAACATTTATTCTTTTGGCTAGAGAATCTGTTTCTCTATTTTGTAGATGCAATGCTACTAAGTTAATTCTCGTATTTCATTCTTCAAAACCGAGCACATGATATTTGATATGTCCCGGAAAGGGGTATATTTGTTCGAAGTAACAAAGTGGTTTTGGACTACTGTAAACGAGTAGGACAATCTAGCAGGTAATCGTAATGGACTGGTCCTCGTCGTAGTGGTAGAGAATAGGCGTAGACGATAGGCGAAGACAATAGGCGAAGTCCCTGTACCTCAACATCAGCCTGTCATATTACTGTGAAGGGTGACCCAAGTGTATGCATATTCATTACATCAATATTCTTGACCATCAATTCGTTTTCCATCAAAATGCAATGACCAATTTCTAATTGCAGCGTTTTCTTCGTTTCTGCTTTAAGGTTTACAGCCTTTTTAATATTGTATTTGTAAATTGAGATTAAAATTGAGAAGGTGTCTCAATGCCAATTACATCTTGAGATATGTTTGAAGATGTTACTAATTTGTTGACAGTTTTGTTTGGTTTGGTTTATTTTCTTTAAAAGCATATCAACCTCAATGGGTTATTTATTGCCGACAGGATTTTTAGGATAGATTCGTATGAATAGATTATGTATTGTTTGGTTTAGATTGTTTTTTTTTTCTTTAACAGCATGTCAATACCTCAATAGATTACTTAATGCCGACAACATTTTTAAGAAAGATTAATATGGATAAAGTATGTATTTTTTTGGTTTAGATTTGTTTGGTTTATTTTGTTTAACGGCATATCAACTTCAGTGGGTTACTTAATGCAGACAACATTTTTAGGATAGATTCGTATGAATAGAATATGTATTCTTTGGTTTAGATTGGTTTGGTTTATTTTGTTTTACGGCATATCAACTATAATGTGTTAATGCGTACAAAAATCTTTCTGCTAGTAATATTTATTTTTTTGTCAAAAATCTGTTTCTGGTAATATATTTCCTTCAAAATTGTATTTTCTTCAAAAAAGTATTGCTGGTAATAGTTAACTATTTGCCCATAGCTGGGACCCTAACAGGTGCTACCTCCTCGGGTCAGGTTGGAACTGGGAACACCAGCAATTCAGAGG